>OY740793.1:65407720-65715220 GCA_963514005.1 Raja brachyura | reverse complement strand
GTGTGTGCGTGTGTAGAGCTGTGTGTGTGTAGAGCTGTGTGTGTGTGTATATAGAGCTGTGTGTGTGTAGAGCTGTGTGTGTGCGTGTGTAGAGCTGTGTGTGTGTGTATAGAGCTGTGTGTGTGTAGAGCTGTGTGTGCGTGTGTAGAGCTGTGTGTGTGCGTGTGTAGAGCTGTGTGTGCGTGTGTAGAGCTGTGTGTGTGTGCGTGTGTAGAGCTGTGTGTGTGTGTATAGAGCTGTGTGTGTGTATAGAGCTGTGTGTGTGTAGAGCTGTGTGTGTGTAGAGCTGTGTGTGTGTGTGTGTAGAGCTGTGTGTGTGTGTGTGTATAGAGCTGTGTGTGTGTGTGTGTGTGTGTGTGTAGAGCTGTGTGTGTGTATAGAGCTGTGTGTGTATAGAGCTGTGTGTGTGTAGAGCTGTGTGTGTATATAGAGCTGTGCACGCGTGTGTATATATATAGAGGTGTGTGTATATATATATTGAGGTGTGTGTGTGTGTAGAGCCGTGTGTGTGTGTAGAGCCGTGTGTGTGTGTAGAGCCGTGTGTGTGTGTAGAGCCGTGTGTGTAGAGCCGTGTGTGTGTGTAGAGAGCTGTGTGTGTGTGTAGAGCCGTGTGTGTAGAGCCGTGTGTGTGTGTATAGAGCTGTGTGTGTGTGTGTGTGTAGAGCTGTGTGTGTGTATAGAGCTGTGTGTGTGTAGAGCTGTGTGTGTATGTAGAGCTGTGCACGCGTGTGTATATATATAGAGGTGTGTGTATATATATATTGAGGTGTGTGTATATAGAGGTGTGTGTGTAGAGCCGTGTGTGTGTGTAGAGCCGTGTGTGTGTGTGTAGAGCCGTGTGTGTGTGTAGAGCCGTGTGTGTGTGTAGAGCCGTGTGTGTGTGTAGAGCCGTGTGTGTGTGTGTAGAGCCGTGTGTGTGTGTAGAGAGCCGTGTGTGTGTGTAGAGAGCCGTGTGTGTGTGTAGAGAGCCGTGTGTGTGTAGAGAGCCGTGTGTGTGTGTAGAGCCGTGTGTGTGTGTAGAGCCGTGTGTGTGTGTAGAGCCGTGTGTGTGTGTAGAGCCGTGTGTGTGTGTGTAGAGCCGTGTGTGTGTGTGTAGAGCCGTGTGTGTGTGTGTAGAGCCGTGTGTGTGTGTGTAGAGCCGTGTGTGTGTGTGTAGAGCCGCGTGTGTGTGTGTAGAGCCGTGTGTGTGTGTAGAGCCGTGTGTGTGTGTAGAGCCGTGTGTGTGTGTAGAGCCGTGTGTGTGTGTAGAGCCGTGTGTGTGTGTGTGTAGAGCTGTGTGTGTGTGTAGAGCCGTGTGTGTGTAGAGCCGTGTGTGTGTAGAGCCGTGTGTGTGTGTGTAGAGCCGTGTGTGTGTGTGTAGAGCCGTGTGTGTAGAGCCGTGTGTGTGTGTGTAGAGCCGTGTGTGTGTAGAGCCGTGTGTGTGTGTGTAGAGCCGTGTGTAGAGAGCTGTGTGTGTGTGTAGAGAGAGCTGTGTGTGTGTGTGTATATATAGGGGTGTGTGTATATAGGGGTGTGCGCGTGTATGTATAGAGGTGTGTGTGTATATAGGGGTGTGCGCGCGCGTATAGAGAGGTGTGCGCGTGTGTATATATAGGGGTGTGCGCGCGTATAGAGAGGTGTGCGCGTGTATGTATAGAGGGGTGTGTGTATATATATATAGAGGTGTGTGTATGTAGAGCTGTAGATAGCTCTCTCTATATATATATAGAGCTATATATATATAGAGAGAGAGAGAGCAATATAGAGAGCTATATATATAAAGAGCGAGCTATATATATAGAGAGCTATATATAGAGAGGTAGAGCTATGTGTGTGTATATAGAGCTGTGTGTGTATAGAGGTGTGTGTATATATATATATAGCTGTAGATAGCTCTATAGAGAGAGAGAGAGAGCTATATAGAGAGAGCTATATAGAGAGAGAGCTATATAGAGAGAGCGCTATATAGAAAGATATATGTATAGAGAGAGCGCTATAGAGAGAGAGCTATAGAGAGAGCGCTATGTAAATATATAGAGAGCGAGCTATATATAGAGAGATCTATATATATAGAGAGCTATATATAGAGCTATATATATATGAGAGCTATATATATATATATATATATATATATATATAGCTATATATATATATATATATATATATATATATATATATATAGCTATATACATATATCCAGAGCTATATATACATATATCGAGAGCTATATATATATATATATATAAATAGAGAGCTATATATATATATATATATAGAGAGAGCTATATATATATATATCGAGAGCTATATATAAATATATATATATATCGAGAGCTATATATTAATATATATATCGAGAGCTCTATCTCTCTCTCTCTCTCTCTATATATATATATATATATATATATATATATATATATATAACGAGAAAGCTATATACGTCGGGCAGGAGGCAGTTGGGGGGATTCTGCCGGGGATCTGCCGAACCACAAGACACAGGGAAAAGCAGCAAGCACCGAGCGCCCCAGCTATATAGAGCTATATATATATATCGAGCTATATACATAGCTGGGTCGCTCGGTGCTTGCTGCTTTTCCCTGTGTCTTGTGGTTGGGCGGTGAGGTTCCCCACCGGTCACCAACGGGAAAAGAATCGGCAGAACCCCCCCCCCCCCCAACTGCCCCCTGTCCGACGCTGATTGGATCTTGACCGCTGGAAACCCACAAACAGCACCTCACCGGGACCTCTGGCTGCAGCTCCGAGATACTTTGTACATCATAAAAATCATTGATGTGTCTTGTGAGTGACAGCCCCCGTGATCTATTGTGTGTAATAAGAGATAGTTTGTTACTGATCTTGGATGAAGACCGAAGAAAAGTGATCACAACATGACACTCGGGCTGAATGTGGGAATGCCAGTCTGAAATCTGTCTGATAAAGACTTCATGATGCTGGAAGTGACTGAAGGTCGGGTTCTCATTCCCAGCCTGGCATCCGGGGAGCCAACACTGATTGTGGGCGCGGGCAAACAGCAGGGGTATGAGTGGTGGGGGCGGCCGGGAGCCGGGAGCCGAGGTGGGCAGAGTGGTGCTTGGGCCCGGGGAGGTTTGGACCGGCTTTAGACGATCAGTTCAGAGTACTTTCATCAATAAATCAGTATTCGCCCTTCTCACATTTCAAACGTGATTCCCGCGGTGTTCCCGGTATCTGGAATGCAGCCCGGCTCAGAAATAGACTGAGTCTCTCGCTCCAGCATCTCTCAAAGTCCGGTCTCGGGGAGGTCCCTGGGTGCAGATCAATCTCCCGGGGTGAAATCCACGGCCGTGAGGTGGATCACAGAGACCCCAGTGGCTGGGAGAGAGGAGTGGGAGGGTGCAGTACCTCGAAAACGCACAGGACAATGCTGGGGTTCGAGCGGGAAATGGACCCGCAACAGACATGGGTGGAGAATGGCGAGGGAGTTTAATCCCAGCAAGTGTGAAGTGGTGCACTTTATAAGGTTAAATGTAAAGGGCCGGTCAAATGACAGTTAACATTAATGGCAGCTGGACACACAGAGACCGTGGGGTCCCAATCCATTACTCCCTGAAAGTGGATGGAAGGCATATCTTATGTTTGCTCTTATTGTCAAGACAATAAGTATATACGTTGTTTAGTCATGTTATAAAATTGTGGTTAGGACACATGTGGAAGAATGCAGTTGTGTTTACCCCATTACAGGAAGGACGTGGAGCCGTTGGAGAGGCTGTAGCAGATGTTTTCCAGAATGCTGCCTGGATTCGACAGTGTTGGTTATTAGGGGAGTTTGGATAAACCTGGATCGTTTTCTCTGGAGCGCAGGAGGTTGAGCGAGAACCTGAAAGAAGATAGCTTAGACAACCAGGACCAAAGATCCTATAGCGAGTTACAACTTGTTTTCCCCAGGGTGGAAATATCCAAGACGAGAGGGCAGCGCAACACGGCCTCACTCCTGCCCCTTGGATAATGGACAATGCATTCTGTCAGCGCGGCGCTCCCTCAGCGCTGCCCCTCCCTCAGCGCGGCGCTCCCTCAGCGCTACCCCTCCCTCAGTGCGGCGCTCCCTCAGCGCGGCGCTCCCTCACTCCTGCCCCTCCCTCAGTGCTGGCGCTCCCTCAGCGCTGCCTCTCCCTTAGTGCTGGCGCTCCCTCAATGCTGGCGCTCCCTCAGCGCGGCGCTCCCTCACTCCTGCCCCTCCCTCAGCGCTGGCGCTCCCTCAGCGCGGCGCTCCCTCACTCCTGCCCCTCCCTCAGTGCTGGCGCTCCCTCAGTGCTGCCCCTCCCTCAGTGCTGGCGCTCCCTCAGCGCGGCGCTCCCTCACTCCTGCCCCTCCCTCAGCGCTGGCGCTCCCTCACTCCTGCCCCTCCCTCAGTACTGGCGCTCCCTCAGTGCTGCCCCTCCCTCAGTGCTGGCGCTCCCTCAGTGCTGGCGCTCCCTCAGCGCTGGCGCTCCCTCACTCCTGCCCCTCCCTCAGTACTGGCGCTCCCTCAGTGCTGCCCCTCCCTCAGTGCTGGCGCTCCCTCAGTGCTGGCGCTCCCTCAGTGCTGCCCCTCCCTCAGTGCTGGCGCTCCCTCAGCGCGGCGCTCCCTCACTCCTGCCCCTCCCTCAGCGCTGGCGCTCCCTCAGCGCGGCGCTCCCTCACTCCTGCCCCTCCCTCAGTGCTGGCGCTCCCTCAGCGCGGCGCTCCCTCACTCCTGCCCCTCCCTCAGCGCGGCGCTCCCTCACTCCTGCCCCTCCCTCAGTGCTGCCCCTCCCTCAGTGCTGCCCCTCCCTCAGTGCTGGCGCTCCCTCAGTGCTGGCGCTCCCTCAGTGCTGGCGCTCCCTCAGTGCTGGCGCTCCCTCAGTGCTGGCGCTCCCTCAGTGCGGCGCTCCATCACTCCTGCCCCTCCCACAGTGCTGCCCCTCCCTCAGTGCTGCCCCTCGCTCAGTGCTGGCGCTCCCTCAGTGCTGGCGCTCCCTCACTCCTGCCCCTCCCTCAGTGCTGGCGCTCCCTCAGTGCGGCGCTCCCTCACTCCTGCCCCTCCCTCAGTGCTGGCGCTCCCTCAGTGCGGCGCTCCCTCACTCCTGCCCCTCCCTCAGTGCGGCGCTCCCTCTGCACTGTCCCTCCCTCAGTGCGGCGCTCCCTCACTCCTGCCCCTCCCTCAGTGCGGCGCTCCCTCACTCCTGCCCCTCCCTCACTCCTGCCCCTCCCTCAGTGCGGCGCTCCCTCAGTGCTGGCGCTCCCTCAGTGCTGGCGCTCCCTCAGTGCGGCGCTCCCTCAGTGCGGCGCTCCCTCTGCACTGCCCCTCCCTCTGCACTGCCCCTCCCTCAGTGCGGCGCTCCCTCACTCCTGCCCCTCCCTCAGTGCTGCCCCTCCCTCAGTGCGGCGCTCCCTCAGTGCGGCGCTCCCTCAGTGCTGGCGCTCCCTCAGTGCTGCCCCTCCCTCAGTGCTGCCCCTCCCTCAGTGCTGCCCCTCCCTCAGTGCGGCACTCCCTCTGCACTGTCCCTCCCTCAGTGCGGCGCTCCCTCACTCCTGCCCCTCCCTCAGTGCGGAGCTCCCTCACTCCTGCCCCTCCCTCAGCGCGGCGCTCCCTCAGCGCGGCGCTCCCTCAGCGCGGCGCTCCCTCAGTGCTGCCCCTCCCACAGCGCGGCGCTCCCTCAGCGTGGCGCTCCTTATAACAAGCATTTGGATAAATCTCTGCTATAACTTGCCTAAAGCACAGTAATATTTCCTGAAGGACTGAGCAGTTTTTCCAAGCAGCAGGTTTCAAAGGGTCATCGCAACGCCCTTGCTCCTGCACTCTCTCTGTGCGCCAGATCCTGGAGCCGTTTTCTCAGCCATCAGCCATGCTCACACATCCACCGACCTGCGTGTGTTGTACCCCTCTGCCCAATCCCGGAGCAAACATTAGCACCCCATTTATTGGTGTTGAGCTTCACCTGCTCCATCCCAGGAACTGTCCCGGACCGGCCTGGTCAATCCATCTTGACTCGAGCGACGAAAATCCTCACTTTTGTAGGTGTACTGTACAGAATTCAAATTGTTTCTTAAAATTATTGAGTGGGGCTTTATGACCAGATAGCAATGAGTAGTGGCTTTGACCCGTATCCTGAGGAATGTTTTGCCTGTTTGTCCGCACTGTCCCTGCCTGGTCTCCAGTGAGAGGTGAAGGTTGCGGGCGTGTGGACATGAGGGCCAGCTGAGAACAGCTGTGGTGCAGCTCCTCTGCGGCATGTGCTGTTCTTAGCAACGGCAAATACATCTGAAGTTACATTGAAACAAATTATAACAATGACTCACGAACACTTCCACGATGAGATATCTCCCCCAGAACTGCTGGCTCCACAACAGTCCTTCACCACACCAGAAAATTATCTCATTTCTGTGTTCAACTGACATAATTTCCATGATTTAGACGGCAAATAGACGGAGATTCTGCAGCAGCAGAATCGGGATGTTTTCCAGGAGGGCTAGAGAGATTCTTG
This sequence comes from Raja brachyura, assembly GCA_963514005.1. Next base: position 65,708,759 of record OY740793.1, on the reverse strand, counting down.
ATCAGACACGCGTGAAGTGTAACATTGATATTGGGGTTATATTCACATCAGCTGTAGTCTTATTAACATTGACATGTGAACCGAGATACAGTGAAAAACAGCATAATGTGCAGTTAAATCATCCTGTACTTGAGTACAACAAGTAGTGCAGTGTCCAGATTATAGCGTTAACGCCCTGTCCCACAGTACGAGTTCATTCCAAGAGTTCTCCCGAGTTTGCCCTGATTCGAACTCGGAAATTTACGGTAATGGCCACTCATCGGTACTCGTGGCTCTCGTGGATATTTTTCATCATGTTGAAAAATCTTCATGAGTCTTCCCGTGCTTACCTGCCGTTAGCGAGTCTTCCCGAGTACCTGCCGTTAGCGCTAAGAGACGTCCCCGAGCTCCGATGTACCCACTACATTCATTCTCCGTGCCCTACCACGAGTTTGATTTGTTTTAAAACTCGGGAGAGCTCTTAGAATGAACTCGTACCATGGGACAGGGCTTTTACAGCTACAGTGAGAGTGCAGGTTTAAAAAAGTGCAAATGCTTCAACGGGGTAGGTGGGAGTATTGGGGATACAACCTTAGCTTATGAGAGCTCTGAAACAGCGAGGAAGCAGCTGTTGCTGTGTCTGGTGGTACATGCGTTCAAGCTTCTGTACCTTCTGGTGAATGGGAGAGGGGACTCGAGTGGTCCTTGATTATGTTGGCTGCTTTTCCAGTGCATCGTGAAGTGTAGATGGAGTCGCTGGTGGGGAGTCTGGCTGTGGGATGGACTGGACTACATCCACAGCTCTCTGCAATTTCTTGCAGTTTTGAGCAGAACTGTTGCTAAACTAAATTGTGATGCATCCTGATAGGTTGCTTTCAACAGTGCATCTGAAGAACTGGGTAAGGGTTGTTGGAAAAATGCCAAATTTCTAAGGTCCTGGTGTTAAGGATTATTGTGCCAGATGTTTTGTTGCCCATCCTCACTGTTTGCAGGCAGTGGGTCAGGATGTTGTGCGTCCAGCTGCAGGAGGGTAGTGTTGAATCCCAGCTTCAGGAGCTTGTAGACGGGTTTGGTTGGGGTATGATTATGTGTTGAAGATGCTGCAGTTGCAGTGACAGACAGAATGGCCTCCTCTTGCACCTATGTTCATATACTCGGTCACAAGAGCAGCAGTTTGTGCTGGGGTCCTGGGTCACCCCTGCCCCTGAACAGAAACCTCAGCAAATGGAGTGTTTGCTTGTGACAACTCTCAGAGCTGAAGGAGGCTGAGGACAGTTTAAGTAAAGAATCGAAATAAAAGTTGCAGTAGGAAAAGTATGAAGGGACATTTCCCTAAATTATAAAGAGTTTGTAAACAAAGGAAGCAAAGTGTGGTGTGCTTGGGCAGCCGGCCGGGGGTTTAGGTGTGCATCCGTTTGGTTATGTCAGCATCATCTGGGGAATGGCTGAGACACCAGATTTATTATTTTCTCAACAAACACCACAAAGTGCTGGAGTAGCTCAGCAGGCCAGGGCCGTCTTCGCTGTCGTATACTGGGGCAGCAGGGCGAAGGCCATGGATGCCAATAGGATTCACAAACTCATCAGGAAGCCTGGGGGCGGAGTTGGATGCATGGGATGGGATGTGGTCTTGGAGGGGAGGATGCTCCTCAAACTGTGGAGCATCTTGGACAATACAGCTCACCCCCTCCATGACACACTGGCCAACCTGAGGAGCACCTTCAGCAACAGACTGGTTCCACCAAGATGCCACAGGCTATCAAACTACAACTCCTCCCCCTTCTGCCATGGGGTAAACTGACTCCCCGCCCCCCTCCCTCCCCAATCTTTGCACTTCCCCAATCCTTTCCACTCGTCACTTTAATTTAATGTTTCACGTATCTTGTGTTTTATAACTGTTGGCAGATCAATTTCCCTCCTGGGATAAATAAAATTCTATCGGATTGTACAGGATCGGATCTCTGGAGAACATGGATGTGATGTTTTGGGTCGGGACCCGACTTCAGGCTGAGGTTGGGGGAAGGGAGGGGGAAGTAAGAAAGCTGAATGAGGGGTTGGGGCAGGACAAAGTCTGGCAAGTGATAGGTGGGTACAGGTAAAGGGGGTTTTCATTGGCCTGTGGTTGGACAAAGGGCAGTTGTATTTTGATGGCGGTTTTCTTGAGTGAGAGGAAGGAATAATGGCAGAGGGAAGGGTGGATTGTGGTATCAGGTGCATGCACTGGCATTCTTCTCTCCAGCCTTGAGAGTATGTGTGGGATTCATAAAGAACTTTCACAGGCAGACCGGGGTCACCATGGGGACTACAGGCACAAGCCGTTCCTTTCTTTGCCTGTGGTCACATTAGAAGGTCACTCCTCAGCCTCCTACACTCTAGGGTGACAAAGACCCAAGCAATCCAGTGTCTCTTTATAATACAAACCCTCCAGACCCAATAACATCCTTATCAATCAGTTTTGCACCCTTTCTAGTTTAATAACAACCCTCCTATAGCAGGGTGATCAGATCTACCCAATCTATTCCTCTCATGATTTTATACACCTCTATATGATCACCCCTCATCCTCCTGCATTCCAAGGAATAGTCCCAGCCTAGTCCACCTCTCCCTGTAGCTCAGACCCTCTAGCGCTGCCAACATCCTTATGAATCTTTTCTTTACCCTTTCCAGCTTGACAACATCTTTCCTAAAACATGTTGTGTAGAACTGAACACAATACTCTAAAAGTGGCCTTACCCACGGCTTACACAACTGCAACATGACCTCCCAACGTTTATACTCAATAGCCACTGATGAAGGCCAATGTGCCAAATGCCTTTTTGACCACATTATCCACCTGTCTCCACCTTCAAGGAACCATGCACCGGAACTCCTAGAACCCTCTGCTCTACAACACTCCCCAGAGCCCTACTGTGTAGGTCCTGCCCATATTAGACTTTCCAAAATGCAACACCTCACATTTCTCTGTATTAAATTCCATCAACCATTCCTCAGCCCACTTAGTCAATTGATCAGGATCCTGCTGCAATTTTTCACAACCATCTTCACTATCTGCAAAACCACCCATTTTTGTATCATCTGTAAACTTGCTAATGTTCATGCGTATGTTCTCATCCAAATCATTGATGTAGATGACAAACAGTAACGGTACCAGCACCGAACCCTGAGGAACACCACTAGTCGCAGGCCTCCATTCTGACAAGCAACCTTCCACCATCACCCTCTGCTTCCTCCCATGAAGCCAATTTTATATCTATTCAGCTAGTTTTCCTTGTATCCCATGTGATCTAACCTTCCAGAGCAGTCTACCCTGTAGAACCTTGCCGAATGCCTCCTTGAAATCCATGTATACAACATCTACAGCTCTGCCCTCATTGACCTTATGGTCACATCTTCAACAAACTCAATCAGATTTGTGAGAAACGGCCTCCAACGTACAAACCCTTGCCCATCCAAATGCCTGTATAACCTATCCCTGAGAATACTCTCTTGTAAATTTCCACCTACAGATGTTAAGATCACCGGCCTCTAGTTCCCAGCATTTTCCCTGCAGCCTTTCTTGAATAGAGGCACCACATATGTCACCCTCCAGTCCTCCTGCACCTCCCACAATTTCCTCGTGGGTTTCCCACAATATCCTCGGATATATCTGATAAGGCCCTGGAGATTGTCTATTTTCATACATGAAAGTACCTTCAGCACATCTTTGATGGTAACACTGATGGTTCCTCATGGTAGGTTGCTATGGAAGGTTAGATTGCATGGGATCCAAGGAGAGATAGCCCACTGGAGGGTGATGGTGGAAGGTTGTTTTTCAGACGGGGGGGGGGGGGGGGGGGGGAAGAGAGGGAATTGTGACTTGTGATTGCCCTCAGGGGTCTGAGCTGAGCCCATTGCTGTTTGTGGTTTGTATTAATGATTTGAATGAGAACATTGAAAGCATGATCAGTAAGTTTGTTGATTTTATCAAAGTGGGTGGCAGCGCAGATAGTGAAGATGTCAGGAAGATCTTGATCGGTTGGGCAAGTGGGCTGAGGAATTTTTCAGGGAGTTCAATGCAGATAAATGCAAGGTGTTGCACTTTGGGAAGTCAAAGCAGGGCAGGACCTTCACATTGAATGACACCTGGCAAGCGCATTTATTAGCAGTTTAGGGTGAGAGGGGAAATATCTGATAGAAAACTCAGGGACAACCTTTTCACACAGAGGGAGGTGGGTGTATGGAACAAGCTGCCAGAGGAGGTAGTTGAAGCAGGTACTATAAAAACATTTAAAATACATTCTGGACAGGTACATGGATAGGAAAGGTTTAGAGGAATATGGTCCAAATGGAGGTAGGTGGGGTGTAGAATGGGCATGTTGGTCGATGTGGGAATGTTGGGCTGAAGGGCCTGTTTCCACACTGCATGACTATGAATCAACAACTCTACATATCTACACCCCAGGTCTCTCATCTTTTAATCTATCAACCCATTTTAGCCAACTCTGATTTCATACATCTATAATTGTTATTATTTAAGTTGAAGACACGGCTTTCAGATGCAATTTTCCCACTTTGAAACTGATCGCAAAGTAATCTGATATGAACATCATTCCCAGAGGATCAATAATCACGTGATCAGATCTAGAACAACTCCTGGTTAGTCCCACTAACATACCGAAACTGCCTGAAATATACTGTGTACTTCCGACATGACTACATTTATCCTTATCTTCAGGGTCAGTGATTCCTATGGCCACTCAATGCTTTAATTTGGACCCCAGTTCCTGATACCTTCAGCAGATCTCCTGTGCCCTGTGCTGTCAATGGCCTCAGCCTGCACATGGACAACATCTTCCTCTCTCCTTCCGTTCCTCCCCAGTCCTTCACGTACCGAGCAGACAACACATGCTGATGCTGCAGAGAACAGTATCCACTCAACACTTCCCAACCTGCCACTGACTGGAACGCCCCTGACATCATTCACAGCTCTTGGGACAAAGTGTCCAACTAACCGTCTCCTTCTGACATACCCTCAGATCTCAGTTCATCAACTCTGAGCTGGAGTTCCTTGAGTTGCGTCACTAACTGTCCACTGTGGGCGATCGAGGCCAGTCCCACCTCACAGCATCTGCTCTCCAAGGCTGCACCATGTATTGCGGTTAATTGGTAGTGAAGCTGTTTGTTAATAGTTTGATTTCATGTCTAGGAAGGAACTGCAGATGCTGGTTTAAACTGAAGGGACACAAAATGCTGGAGTAACTCAGCGGGATAGGCAACATCTCTGGAGAAAGGTCTCGATCCGAAAACATCACCCATGCCTTCTCTCCAGAGAGGCTGCCTGTCCCGCTGAGTTACTCCAGCATTTTGTGTCTATCTCTGGTTTCATGTCGTTGGTTTAAATCACACCTTTTGCTGTGGATGATAATTGAATCTGGAGGATATGCCTGACGCTGTGTGTGTCTGTGTTGTAGTTCCCTGCTGCAGTCTCACTCTGCCCTCGATCTGTGACAAACTCAGACTCCACCAGTAAGGATAGAGTTATCTTCACACATATCACACCGGGAAATTAAACAAGGTTAAATATTGTGTATTAAAATGTCTTCCTGACTTATTTCCAGATCTTCCATAAGGTCCCATCGTCTTTATTTGGCCTTTTGTTTAATTTTCCTTTGCAGTTTTGTATGAAACAAAATCATGAATTATGACAGCATTGGAAAGGAATTCTGACTCTTATCTCAGTTTTCTGACGACGTGGCAGTTGACAGAAGCAGATTCCAACAATCCGCTGCGTTGGAGGCTGAGTGGAGACCAGAAAAAGTATATACAATCATGAGAGGGAGACAGTCAGAACCCCAGGGAGGAACTGTCCAAGTCCGGAAGGCCAAGCTTTCAGCTGAGAGGTAGGGAGCGAGACTCTTACACTGAGTGGTGGGGCCCTGGAATGTGCTGCCAGGGTGGTGGTGGAGGCAGAATGTTTAAGAGGCTTTTAGATAGACACATGGATATACAAGGAATGGAGGGATATGGATAATGTGCTGACAGAGGACATTAGTTTATCTTGGCATCAGGTCCAGCGCAGACATTGGGGTCGGAAGGGCCTCTTCCTATGCTGTACTGTTCTGTGTTCTAATTGTGTTCTTTAGCTTCAGCAATGAGATCTGAAGAGGTGTACAGCACAGAAACAGGCTCTTCAGCCCAACCCGTCCATCCAATCCTTATGCCTATCTGTGCTAATCCCATTTGCCTGCATTAGGCCTATATTTCTCCACACTTTCCCATTTATGTACCTGTCCCAATTATCTTTAAACATTGCACTTGTGCCTGCCTTTACCTGGTCAAACCCAGTCTGTCCAAACTCTCCCTAAGGTTGCAGCCCTACATTCCAGGCAACATCCTGGTGAATCTTTACTGCACTCTCTCCCATGCTATGTGTTCCTGTTCCTCCAAAGATCCTGTTGAACCAGAAATCCTGGATGAATGTTTCAATAAACATCCTAATACAGATAAATTAATATCCTACATTTATAATATCCTGTTAGATACTGAGGTCCCGTCGAAGGAACCACATAGACAGGCATGGGAAAATGAATTGGCTCAACCCATAACGAAGGATATATGGGATGAAAGCTTACAACATATACATTACTGTTCGTTAAACGCCAGACACTCTTTAATACAATTTAAAGTATTACATAGATTATATTACTCCAAATCAAAATTAAACAGAATTTTTCCAAATATCTCACATCTGTGATAAATGTCAATACCTAGAAGCCAACCTTGGTAAATTGCATAAAAATTAAAAAAGTTTGGATGGATATTTTTACAATTATTTCTGAAGCTGTTAATAGTCAATTGGATCCCGACCCAAAATTAATAATATTGGGAATATCAGAACAAACTATAAAACTTACAACAAATCAAGCACTGTCCAGCACTGTGCCACTGGTGTGGTGTCCAGCACTGTGCCACTGGTGTGGTGTCCAGCACTGGGCCAGTGGTCTGGTGTCCAGCACTATGCCACTGGTGTGGTGTCCAGCACTGTGCCAGTGGTCTGGTGTCCAGCACTGTGCCACTGGTCTGGTGTCCAGCACTGGGCCAGTGGTCTGGTGTCCAGCACTGTGCCAGTGGTCTGGTGTCCAGCACTGTGCCACTGGCCTGGCAATGTCCAGCACTGTGCCAGTGGTCTGGTGTCCAGCACTGTGCCAGTGGTCTGGTGTCCAGCACAGTGCCAGTGGTCTGGTGTCCAGCACTATGCCACTGGTGTGGTGTCCAGCACTGTGCCAGTGGTCTGGTGTCCAGCACTGTGCCAGTGGTCTGGTGTCCAGCACTGTGCCAGTGGTGTAGTGTCCTGCACTGTGCCACTGGTCTGGTGTCCAGCACAGTGCCAGAGGTCTGGTGTCCAGCACTGTGCGACTGACCTGGCAATGTCCAGCACTGTGCCAGTGGTCTGGTGTCCAGCACTGTGCCAGTGGTCTGGTGTCCAGCACTGTGCCAGTGGTCTGGTGTCCAGCACTGTGCCAGTGGTCTGGTGTCCAGCACTGTGCCAGTGGTCTGGTGTCCAGCACTGTGCCACTGGTCTGGTGTCCAGCACTGTGCCAGTGGTGTGGTGTCCAGCACTGTGCCAGTGATCTGGTGTCCAGCACTGTGCCACTGGTCTCGTGTCCAGCACTGTGCCAGTGGTCTGGTGTCCAGCACTGTGCCAGTGGTGTGGTGTCCAGCACTGTGCCAGTGGTGTGGTGTCCAGCACTGTGCCAGTGGTGTGGTGTCCAGCACCGTGCCAGTGGTGTGGTGTCCAGCACCGTGCCAGTGGTGTGTTGTCCAGCACTGTGCCAGTGGTGTGTTGTCCAGCACTGTGCCAGTGGTGTGGTGTCCAGCACTGTGCCAGTGGTGTGGTGTCCAGCACTGTGCCAGTGGTGTGGTGTCCAGCACTGTGACAGTGGCCTGGCAATGTCCAGCACTGTGCCAGTGGTCTGATGTCCAGCACTGTGACAGTGGCCTGGCAATGTCCAGCACTGTGGCAGTGGTCTGATGTCCAGCACTGTGCCAGTGGTCTGGTGTCCAGCACTGTGACAGTGGCCTGGCAATGTCCAGTGGTCTGGCAATGTCCAGCACTGTGCCAGTGGTCTGGTGTCCAGCACTGTGCCAGTGGTCTGGTGTCTAGCATTGTGCCAGTGGTCCGGTGTCATGAGTAGAATTAGGTCATTTGGCCCATCAAGCCCACTCTACTCTATCATGGCTGACGTATCTCTCCCTCCTAACCCAATCCTCTCCCTTCCCCCGATAACCTCTGACATCTGTACAAATCAAAAATCTATCTATATCTGCCTTCAAAATATCTACCGACTTGGCCTCTACAGCCTTCTATGGCAAAGAATTCCACAGATTCACCACCCTCTGACTAAATAAAATTCTTCTAATCTTCCAAAAAGAACGTCCTGAGGCTATGACCTCTTCCTGGGCTCTCCCACTAGTGGAAACATCCTCTCCACATCCAATCTTTCCAAGCCTTTCACTATTCTGTATGTTTCAATGAGGTCCCCTCTCATTCTTCTAAACTCCAGCGAGAACAGGCCCAGTGCCGACAAATGCTCATCATAGGTTAACTTACTAATTCCTGGGATCATTCTTGTAAACCTCCTCTGGACCCTCTCCAGAGCCGGCACATTCTTCCTCAGATATAGTGCCCAATATTGCTCACAATATTCCAAATACGGCCTTACCAGCGCCTTATAGAGCTGCAGCATTACATCCCTGTTTTTGTATACAAGCCCTCGTGAAATAAATGCAAGCATTGAGTTTGTTTTCTTTACTTCCGATTTGACTTGCAGATTAACTTTTTGGGAATCCTGCACCAGCACTCCCAAATCCCTTTGCTTCCCTTGATTCCTTGATTTCCCTTGATTTCAGGATTCTCTCCCCATTTAGAAGATAGCCTACACCTTTATTCCTACTACCAAAGTGCACGACTCCACACTTTGCTGCATGATTCCATCTGCTATTTCTCTCCTCACTCTCCCAACCTGTGCAAGTCCTTCTGCAGAGTCCCTGCTTTCTCTATACTACCTGCCCCTCCACCTATCTTTGTATCATCCGCAAACCTGGCCACAAAGCCTGCAATCCCCTGCAGAACTCCGCTAGTCACTAGCAGCCAACCAGAAAAGCCCCCTTTATTTCCACTCTTCTATGTTTCTATGTGTCGTTGTTTTCTGCCATCCAGCCAACCGGATATCCATGCTGGTATCTGCCCTTTGATACCATGGGCTCTCATCTTCCTTAGCAGCCTCGTGTGTGGCACCTTATCAAAGGCTTTCTAAAAATCTCAGTAAACAACATTTACTGACTCTCCTTTGTTTGTCTTGCTATTTATTTCTTCAAAGAATTCCAGCAAATATGTCAAGCAAGACCTCCCCTTAACAAAGACATGCTGACTTTGGCCTATTTTATTGTGATCTTCGAAGTACTTTGTAACCTCATCTTTTATAATGGACTCTAAAATCTTAACTACCACCAAAGTCAGACTAACCAGCCTATAGTTCCCACTACTCTGCTTGGCTCCCTTCTTGTGCAGCGGGGTAATATTGGCAATTTTCCAGACATCTGGGACCTCTCCTGTCTCTAGAAATATCACTATCAACACCTCCATAATCTCTAAAGCCACCTCTTTCAGGGTGCAGTCCATCCGGTCCAGGTGACGTCTCCACCTTCAGCCCTTTCAGCTTCCCAAGCACCTTCTCCCTAGTAACAGCCACTCCTCTAACTTCCACCCCCTGACTCTCTTGAATTTCAGGCACGTTGCTGGTGTCGTCCACCGTGAAGACTGATGCAAAAAAGTTATTCAACACCTCTGCCATTTCTTTATTCCCCATTATCACTTCTCCTGCATCATTCTCTAGCGGTCCAAAGTGCACTCTTGCCTCATTCTTACTCTCTATATTACTGAAGAAACCCTTGCTATCCTCTTTTATATTATTGGCTAGCTTACCTTCATATTTCATTTTTTCCCCGTATTGCCTTTTTAGTTACTTTCTGTTGTTCTTTAAAAGCTTCCCAATCCTCTGGCTTCCCACTAATCTTTGCTATTTTATATGCCTTTTATTTTATTACTGCCTCTTTTACTTTAATACTGTCCTTGACTTTCCTTGTCAGCCAAGGCCGCCTCTTTCTCCCCTAGAATCTTTCTTCCTCTTTGGAATGAAAAGATCCTGCATCTTCCGGATTATTCCCAGAAATTCCTACCATTGCTGTTCCATCATCATCCTTGATAGGGTCCCTTTCCAGTCAACTTTGGCCAGCTCCTCCCTCATGCCTCTATAGTCCCCTTTGATCAGTTGCACTACCGAAACATCTGATTTCACCCTCTCCCTCTCAAATTGCAGATTAAACCATATTATATTGTGGTCGCTACCTCCTAATGATTCCTTTAACTTGAGTTCCATTGAGTGTCCAGCACAGTGCCAGTGGTCTGGCTATGACCAGCATGGTGCCAGTGGTCTGGCAATGGCCAGCACGGTGCCAGTGGTCTAGTGTCCAGCACAGTGCCAGTGGTCTGGCAATTACCAGCATGGTGCCAGTGGTCTGGCAATGCCTAACGCGTTTGGACTTTTTTACAGTCGTGAGGGCTAGAGGGCGTTCAATGAACCCCTTGTTCTAAACGGAAGCAGAGTGCGCGGACTTGGCCAGGCTAGGCCAGGCTGCCGTCTGGGGCAGGGTATTGCAGGGAGGCTGGGAGTCCACTGTGAAAGATAAACAGTGGGTCACAAGGCCAGAGCAAGGGTCGAATAGTGCCAGCGGGGAGATGAGGCGCGGCTGATTCTACAACCAGGACTCGCCGTTCACAATGAAGAGGTTGCAAATAGGAGACGGGAATGAGCGGGTGTTTTCTCTCAGAGAGTGGGGACTCTTTAGCGATGGTTCAGTGGGTGTTGGGAGCAGAGTGTTTTAGGGCAGAGATTGTTCTGTGGGCGGGAGGGCATGAAGTGGTGACTTCTCGCCCGCCTGCCTGTCAGCCCAGTTGTGCGCTCCGTCAAGTTGGGGTATCGAGGCCAATGCAACAAATAATGGCCCGTCGACAGAAATAAAGGTTGCGGATTGGAGTGAAATGTCACTTGTTCCCTTCCAATGGGGCAATGTTCCAAATATCTGACCGCATGCCGGGGGAGTGAGTCAGGCGATCCGCTTCCAAATAGCCCGGGGGGTGGGGGGGGGGGGGGGGACTGGGCAGCGTTGTGCTGGGACGGGGGTGGGGGTGGGGGGGGGGGGGGTCTGGGCAGTGTTGTGCTGGGACGGGGGAGGGTGGGGGGGGGGTCTGGGCAGTGTTGTGCTGGGACGGGGGTGGGGGTGGGGGTGGGGGTGTCTGGGCAGCATTGTGCTGGGACGGGGGTGGGGGTGGGGGGGGTCTGGGCAGCGTTGTACTGGGACGGGGGTGGGTGGGGGGGGGGGTCTGGGCAGTGTTGTGCTGGGACGGGGGTGGGGGTGGGGGTGGGGGTGGGGGGGGTCTGGGCAGTGTTGTGCTGGGACGGGGGTGGGGGTGGGGGGGTCTGGGCAGCGTTGTGCTGGGACGGGGGTGGGTGGGGGGGGGGTCTGGGCAGTGTTGTGCTGGGACGGGGGTGGGGGTGGGGGTGGGGGGGTCTGGGCAGCGTTGTGCTGGGACGGGGGTGGGGGTGGGGGGGGTCTGGGCAGCGTTGTACTGGGACGGGGGTGGGTGGGGGGGGGGTCTGGGCAGTGTTGTGCTGGGACGGGGGTGGGTGGGGGGGGTCTGGGCAGTGTTGTGCTGGGACGGGGGTGGGGTGGGGGGGTCTGGGCAGCGTTGTACTGGGACGGGGGTGGGTGGGGGGGGGGGTCTGGGCAGTGTTGTGCTGGGACGGGGGTGGGGGTGGGGGGTCTGGGCAGCGTTGTGCTGGGACGGGGGTGGGGGTGGGGGTGGGGGGGGTCTGGGCAGCGTTGTACTGGGACGGGGGTGGGTGGGGGTGGGGGGGTCTGGGCAGCGTTGTGCTGGGACGGGGGTGGGGGTGGGGGTGGGGGGGGTCTGGGCAGCGTTGTACTGGGACGGTGGTGGGTGGGGGGGTCTGGGCAGCGTTGTGCTGGGACGGGGGTGGGTGGGGGGGTCTGGGCAGTGTTGTGCTGGGACGGGGGTGGGTGGGGGGGGTCTGGGCAGTGTTGTGCTGGGACGGGGGTGGGTGGGGGGGGTCTGGGCAGTGTTGTGCTGGGACGGGGGTGGGTGGGGGGGGGGTCTGGGCAGTGTTGTGCTGGGACGGGGGTGGGTGGGGGGGGGTCTGGGCAGTGTTGTGCTGGGACGGGGGTGGGGGTGGTGGGGTCTGGGCAGCGTTGTGCTGGGACGGGGGTGGGGGTGGTGGGGTCTGGGCAGTGTTGTACTGGGACGGGGGTGGGGGTGGGGGTGGGGGGGGTCTGGGCAGCGTTGTGCTGGGACGGGGGTGGGTGGGGGGGTACCTGGTGTCCACCCCGTGCACACACACACACCAGCTGTCACCCCCGGTCATCATCGCCAGGTCTCCAGGTCCTGACAGGATGTTCCCTAGGACATTGACGGAAGTTAGTGTAGAAATAGCCGGGGCTATGACAGAAATATTTCATAGAAACATAGAAAATAGGTGCAGGAGTAGGCCATTCGGCCCTTCGAGCCTGCACCGCCATTCAATGTGATCATGGCTGATCATCCAACTCAGTATCCCGTACCTGCCTTCTCTCCATACCCCCTGATCCCTTTAGCCACAAGTGCCACATCTAACGCCCTCTTAAATATAGCCAATGAACTGGCCTCAACTATCTTCTGTGGCAGAGAATTCCAGAGACTTACCACTCTCTGTGTAAAGAATGTTTTCCTCATTTCGGTCCTAAAGGAATTCCCCCTTATCCTTAGACTGTGACCCCTTGTTCTGGACTCCCCCAACATCGGGAACAATCTTCCAGCATCTAGCTTGTCCAACCCCTTAAGAATTTTGTAGGTTTCTATAAGATCCCCCCTCAATCTTCTAAATTCCATCGAGTACAAACCGAGTCTATCCAATCTTTCCTCATATGAAAGTCCTGACATCCCAGGAATCAGTCTGGTGAATCTTCTCTGTACCCCCTCTATGGCAAGGATGTCTTTCCTCAGATTTGGAGGGATTTCAAATGTCATTAGAAATGGGAATAGTCCCCGAGGATTGGCGTACTGCGCATGTTGTTCCATTGTTTAAAAAGGGTTCTAAGAGTAAACCTAGCAATTATAGACCGGTTAGTTGACTTCAGTGGTGGGCAAATTAATGGAAAAGATACTTAGAGATAATATATATAAGCATCTGGATAAACAGGGTCTAATTAGGAACAGTCAACATGGATTTATGCCTGGAAGGTCATGTTTGACTAATCTTCTTGAATTTTTTGAAGAGGTTACTAGGGAAATTGACGAGGGTAAAGCAGTGGATGTTGTCTATATGGACTTCAGTAAGGCCTTTGACAAGGTTCCTCATGGAAGGTTGGTTAAGAAGGTTCAACTATTGGGTATAAATGCAGGAATAGCAAGATGGATTCAACAGTGGCTGAATGGGAGAAGCCAGAGGGTAATGGTGGATGGCTGTTTGTCGGGTTGGAGGCAGGTGACTAGTGGGGTGCCTCAGGGATCTGTGTTGGGTCCTTTGTTGTTTGTCATGTACATCAATGATCTGGATGAAGGGGTGGTAAATTGGATTAGTAAGTATGCAGATGATACCAAGATAGGGGGTGTTGTGGATAATGAAGAGGATTTCCAAACTCTACAGAGTGATTTAGGCCAGTTGGAAAAATGGGCTGAAAGATGGCAGATGGAGTTTAATGCTGATAAATGTGAGGTGCTACACCTTGGCAGGACAAATCAAAATAGGACGTACATGGTAAACGGTAGGGAATTGAAGAATACAGTTGAACAGAGGGATCTGGGAATAACCGTGCATAGTTCCTTGAAGGTGGAATCTCATATAGATAGGGTGGTAAAGAAAGCTTTTGGTATGCTAGTCTTTATAAATCAGAGCATTGAGTATAGAAGCTGGGATGTAATGTTAAAATTGTACAAGGCATTGGTGAGACCAAATCTGGAGTATGGTGTACAATTTTGGTCACCCAATTATAGGAAGGATGTCAACAAAATAGAGAGGGTACAGAGGAGATTTACTAGAATGTTGCCTGGGTTTCAACAGCTAAGTTACAGAGATAGGTTGAATAAGTTAGGTCTTTAGTCTCTGGAGCGCAGAAGGTTAAGGGGGGACTTGATAGAGGTCGTTAAAATGATGAGAGGGATAGACAGAGTTGATGTGGACAAGCATTTCCCTTTGAGAATAGGGAAGATTCAAACAAGAGGCCATGACTTTAGAATTAAGGGACAGAAGTTTAGGGGTAACATGAGGGGGAACTTCTTTACTCAGAATCCAGTTCTGAGTGGAAGTGGTGGCGGCAGGTTCGTTGGTATCATTTAAAAATAAATTGGATAGGCATATGGATAAGAAGGGTATGGAGGGTTATGGTATGAGTGCAGGCAGGTGGGACTAAGGGAAAAAAGTTGTTCGGCACGGACTTGAAGGGCCGAGAAGGCCTGTTTCTGTGCTGTAATTGTTATATGGTTATATGGTTATGTGGGTGGGGGGGGGGGGGGGGGGAGGGGAGTGAGTGGGTGAGTGAGTGAGTGGGTGGGTGGGGGGGGGGGGGGGGGGTGGGTGGGGGGGGGGGGGGGGGTGGGTGGGGGTCCGCGATCCGAGATCCGCGATCCAGCCCCAGAACTGTACCACCCCCGACCCAGCCCCAACCCCCATGTCCCTGCCCGAATACCACCCGTGGCTCCACGGCGACGGGTGAACGGTCCCAGCCTCGGGAGGGGCCGAGTTGACAGCGACCCCGAGACGATGCGTGAGCCTGGAATGGCAACTACTATCGGAGCATTGGTCCAGACAACCCTCCTGGCCCAGCGGGCCCTGCTATACTTGTCCTTTGGCCCATCGAACCCTCCTAGCTGGTGTACCCTTTGGCCCATCAAGCTTTCCTTGCCCAATGTGGTTTGGCCCATCAAACCCTTCTAGCCCAATATGCTCTTTGCCCCATGGAGCCGTCCTAGCCGGCGGGCCTTTAGCCCATCGAGCCCTGCTGTGCCACATGCCGCTGCTGTGTCCAGGACTAGGTGTGGCGGCTACAGCACTGAAGTCATGCTTCATTTTTACACAGTGACTTGGTTCTCCAGCAGCGCAGGAATGTGGCGTCGACCAATAGCCAGCTGTTTCAGTACAAATACCTAAAATGGTCAACTGACTATTGGGGTGGATTAAAGATTTTGAGGGAGGACGCGGCTATTTGATCCCGAGTGGGTGTATTAATAGGCGGCCGCGGGCGGGAGGACACGGTGGTGAGAGCAGGGTGTCGGAGCGAATGGCTTTCCACAAGACACCAGGTAAATGCGCGGCGCTTCCCTCAGCAACACTCGGCCGGCGGAGCTGGGGCGGGAGGGAGGGCGGGCGCTGCTTGTCCTGATGTTGAGGGTGTTGCAATCATTCTGAACCTGTTCACATGAGTGTCCGCAGTTTGTCCGCAGACTGGCCCACCCGCAAACGTTTCCTCCACCGCGGATTAAACAGCATCCGCCCGTTAGTGGCCGCCCGTCGCCGCTGCATCGGCAGCTGTGCCACACAGACCGCGGCAACCCCGGAGTCCCCTGCATTTAGTGAACAGCGCTCAATTAGTTAGTTACCGAAGATTCAGTCTCAAGTAGGGTCTCGACCACAAACATCACCCATTCCTTCTCTCCAGAGATGCTGCCTGACCCGCTGAGTTACTCCAGCATTTTGTCTATCTTCGGTTGAAAGCGGCATCTGCAGTTCCTGCAGTTTATCGCCACGTGTACCGAGGTACAGTGAAAAGCTTTTCTCTTGTTCGGGACACCGACCGAGCAGATGTCACCGGCCGGCACCAGCACCAGCACCAGCACCAGCACCAGCACCAGGGGATACAGCCCTGCCTGCAGTGTGGGGGGGGGGGGGGGGGGGGGGCAGCCCCCTGCATTCCCCTCACCTCCCACTACACACTGGCGGACTGGGCAGCTGGGGGTTCTATGGTGATTATAGAGGGTTGCCATGGTTTATTTTAGTTTACAACATTACCGCACATTAATTAACCCTACAACACACTAAGGACATGTTTTACATTTACCAAGCCAATTAACCTTTGGAGTATGGGAGGAAACTAGAGATCTCAGATAAAACCCATGCGGGAGAACGAACAAACTCCGCACAGACAGCACCCGTATTCAGGATCGAACCCGGGTCTCCGGCGTTGCATGCGCTGTGAGGACAGCAACTCTACCGCTGCGCCACTGCCGCCAGACTGTGTCTGTGCATCTGTATGCCTGCATATCTTGATGCGTTCGTATCTGGGCATGGCATGCCTATGTGTGTGTGTGTGTGTGTGTGTGTGTCTGGTTGTGTTTGAGTTGTGTATTTGTGTAAATCCGCGTGTTGTGTGTGTGAAGCGGTCAGGGCGAGGGGAAGGTCGTGTTCCACATTTCTTGGCCAGAGGTTCATTGTTTCCATGCAGCGGGCCGCGGGTCACTGACTCACGCTGCAGTCATGCGTGTACTCGCTGGTATGCGGTGTTGATGTGAAGATCAGAGGCACAGTGGGAGATCTGCGGCCATTAATCCAAACCCCCTCCGCCACCCCCCCTCCCCCACCGAGTTGTCACTGTCGCTGTCACTGTCACCCCATCACCTGCCTCTGAATCACAAGCTCATCCTCTCCCCAGCGATTCGCCCTCCACCCTGGCGAGCAACACTGTACTGGGAACAGAGTTACAACCCCTAGATCCGTGCCAATCTCAACTGATGCTAATCGAAACTAATCTCCTCTGCTTGCGTATAATCTATGATCAATATCCCTCCAGATCCATGTGCCTATCTAAAAGCCTCTTCAATGCCACTATCATATCTGCTTCCACCACCACCAGCGCGTCCCAGCCGCTCACCACCGTCTGTGGCGTGGGAGGCTGACGGGGGAGGGTGACTGGGATGGAAGCAGGGTGATGGGGAGAGGGGGGCTGGTGTGCGCTCCGGGTTGTGGCCCTCGGGGTTCAGGCGCTCCGGGTTCAGGGTGCAGGGTGCAGGGTGCTCCGGGTGCAGGGTGCTCCGGGTGCAGGGTGCTCCGGGTTCAGGGTGCTCCGGGTGCAGGGTGCTCCGGGTGCTCCGGGCTCAGGGTGCAGGGTGCTCCGGGTGCAGGGTGCTCTGGGTGCAGGGTGCTCCGGGTTCAGGGTGCTCCGGGTGCAGGGTGCTCCGGGTGCAGGGTGCTCCGGGCTCAGGGTGCAGGGTGCTCCGGGTGCAGGGTGCTCTGGGTGCAGGGTGCTCTGGGTTCAGGGTGCTCCGGGTGCAGGGTGCTCGGGGTGCAGGGTGCTCCGGGTGCAGGGTGCTCCGGGCTCAGGGTGCAGGGTGCTCCGGGTGCAGGGTGCTCTGGGTGCAGGGTGCTCCGGATGCTGGGTGCTCCGGGTGCAGGGTGCTCCGGGTTCAGTGTGATCCGGGTGCAGGGTGCTCCGAATGCTGGGTGCTCCGGGTGCAGGGTGCTCCGGATGCTGGGTGCTCCGGGTGCAGGGTGCTCCGGATGCTGGGTGCTCCGGGTGCAGGGTGCTCCAGGTGCAGGGTGCTCCGGGTTCAGGGTGCAGGGTGCTCCGGGTGCAGGGTGCTCCGGGTGCAGGGTGCTCCGGGTGCAGGGTGCTCCGGGTGCAGGGTGCTCCGGGAGCCGCTGACAATGCTTCTGCCCACAGAGCCGTATTACCGGTTCCCGGAGCGGACCGGCGGCGAGCAGCTGAGCTGCCAGCACTGTCAGCAGCCGCTGCACGGACAGCGCTTCGTGGAGAAGGACGGGCGCCCCTGCTGCACCCGCTGCTACGAGAAAATCGTCGCCAACTCCTGCGCTGATTGCAAGAAGCCGATTGGCTGCGGTTCCAAGGTGAGCATGGTCCATGGATTATACAATCTTCACCCCCAATAGATGTTCACAATAGATAAATAGAGACAGGAGTTCGAGCCTGCTTCGCCCTTCAATTGAGTCAGGATTGCTGCTCCACTCCAGTATCGGAGTGCAAAGCTCACCTCAAACGCACTGTTGTTCATAGTAATCAGGACAATTTTTGTCGGTAACAATTTGGATGAGAATGTACAAGGCGTGGTTAGTAAGGCTGAAGATGTGACCAAAATAGGTGGTATCATCGAGTGAAGAAGGATATCAATAGTTACAACCGTTTGTTTGACCAGCCGGACAGGTGGGTTGGAGAATGGCAAATGAAGTTTAATTCAGAAAGTGAGAAGTGTTGTAGTTTGAGAAGTCAAACCATGGCAGGACCTTCACAATGAATAGCTGAAGAGCAGAGGGATCCAGGAATACAAGTAGATAAGGTGGTGAAGAATGTGTTTCGCATTTTGGACTCCATCAAACAGGGCATTGAACATAGAAGGTGAACTTTATGTTACGGTTGTCCAAGACATTTGTGAGACTGGACTTTGAGTATTCTGCTCAGTTTTGGTTACACTGCAACAGGAAATATGTTATTGGGCTGGAAAGGGTGCAAAGAGGGGAATGTCAGTACTTGAAGGCCTGAGTTAAAAGGAGAGGTTTGGCAGGCTAGGTCTTTCTTTCTTGGGGTATAGGATACCAAGGGTGATCATGAGGCATGAATGAGCAGAATAGATATGGTAAATGCACAGAGTCTTTTCCCAAGGTTGGGGAATCTAGAACTAGAGGGCATAAGGTTAAGGTGCAAGGGTTTTTTTTGTAAAGGAACCAGAGGTAACATTTCCACACAGAGTGTATGGAACAACCCGCCTGAGGAAGTAGTTGAGGCAGGTCAAATGACAACAATTCAATGACATTGGATAGGCACATTGATATGAAGAATTTGGTGGAACATGGGCTAAAGGCAGGTAAATGGGAATAGCTTGGATGGGCATCTTGGTCACTCAGCACGGACGAAGAGCTTATTTTGTGCTGATGTTTGCAGCGAGATGAGAGTGTGGCCAGGTGCAGGTCTCTGATTATATTGAAGCAGCACTTCCTGTAGATCACACGGTTGTTGTTCTGGCCCCACAGAACCAGAGTATCGATCTCCCTCCTGTACAGTGACTCATCTTCACCCACATTTGAGTATTGGAGCAAAGAGGTTCTTCTGCAGTTGTTCAGGGCCCTGGTGAGACCACACCTGGAGTATTGTGTGCAGTTTTGGTCTCCTAATTTGAGGAAGGCCATCCTTGTGATTGAGGCAGTGCAGCGTAGGTTCACGAGGTTAATCCCTGGGATGGCGGGACTGTCATATGAGGAAAGATTGGAAAGACTGGGTTTGTATTCACTGGAATTTAGAAGGATGAGAGAGGATCTGATAGAAACGTATAAAATTATAAAAGGACTGGACAAGCTAGATGCAGGAAAAATGTTCCCATTGTTGGGGGAATCCAGCACCAGGGGCAACAATCTAAGAATAAAGGGGAGGCCATTTCAAACTGAGATGAGAAAAAACTTTTTCACCCAGAGAGTTGTGAATTTGTAGAATTTTCTGCCACAGAAGGCAGTGAAGGCCAATTCACTAGATGAATTAAAAAGAGAGTTAGATAGAGCTCTAGGGGCTGGCAGAATCAAGGGATATAAGGAGAAGGCAGGCACGGGTTACCGATTGTGGATGATCAGCCATGATCACAATGAATGGCGGTGCTGGCTCGAAGGGTCATACGGCCTCCTCCTGCACCTATTGTCTATGTTTTCTCTGTCTATTTGCCCAACCACCGTGATACCATCAGCAAGTGTAAAGATGGCATTGGAGCTGAATTGGATACACGGTGAATTATATACAGTATAGTAGAGCCTGGGCCAGGGCACACAGCCCACAGCTGCCCCTCTGCTGATGGGAATCTGTGCACGTCTGTCAATGAGGAAGTCAGATCACTCATGATGGGTAGGAAGGAACGGCAGGTGCTGGTTACACACCGAAGATAGATACAAAATCCTGGAGAAACTAATCGGGACTGGAAGCATCTATGGAGAAA
Source organism: Raja brachyura (assembly GCA_963514005.1). The sequence goes on along the minus strand of OY740793.1, from coordinate 65,688,766 downwards.
AGGAATAGGTGACATTTCTAGTCGAGACCTTCATCAGACTTGAGCAGTCATCCATTCCTTCGCTCCAGAGATGCTGCCTGCCCTGCTGAGTTACTCCAGCATTCTGTTTTTAGGGTGTGGGCCGAGCATCAAAAATGTGTCTAGAATTTAACTTTCGTGACCCATGTCTCGGAACTACATTAAATGTTGCACAGATTTAGATAAAATGTAATTGAGAAGGAAGTCATAACTCGTCAGTGGCAAAAGTTGCACATTAATTAATTAAACTAATTAGAAAATGAGATTGAAAAAGTAAGCGCCATCTCGTGTCCAAAGCCCATATTACACCATGGGGAGCCTAATTCTGTGCTGCAGTCTATTTAAACCATATATTATTATACCATATATATATATATATATATATATATATATATATATATGATATATGACTTGTGAATATGACTGTAATCCTATAATTATGTATAATTATATTATATAAAAGTAATATAATTAATATAATTGCGAGTGTTTTTTTGGAATGAGACTGCCGCAGAGGTCCGGCTCCTGAACCAGCCTAATTAATGGGTGAGGGCAGTTCCTGTGGGTTCCCCCGTTTACTGAACCCCACTGACTGCCAGTGTGCAGAATGGGGGTCATGGCCATAGTGGGACTGGGGCAGTGGCAGGCTGGGGGAAGGCTAACGCATCTTCCACTGACAGGAAAATGCCTATCTATACTAACCCTAACTCGCCCCCCTTCCAGAGCTGCCCACGGCTGGAGCTGGAGCCGCTTTGGGACCAGCTGCGGGCTCCATACGTGTGGCTGCTCAGCGAGTCCACCTCGGCCAGCATGCCCTTCTGGATCATTGTGGTGATGATGGTGGGGAGCAGCATGGCCTGCACGCCGCCTGGACTGCCTTCAGCACCACCATAGCGCCGGCTCCGTCGGAACGCCCGCTCGCTCGCTGCAACACCGGCCGCCCGACCGACCCCTCGTAGCACTCACCGGCTGTCCGACCGATCCTCCACAGCATCCTTCAGCCTACCGACAAGCTCGACCGATAAGCTCGACCGACTAACCCTAATCCTAACCCCACCTTTGTTATTTATCATTTTTATTTAACAGTTCACATAACTTTATAAAGATAAATCAATTGAAAAGCAAAATGATCAGCAAGGTTAGCATTACCTTTATTCCTTGGAATTCCTTGCTATTGATATAATGATGAGGCAGCCATGATCCTAGGGTCCTCGCTGTCTAGCGACCATAAAACAAAGCGCGGGATTGGTCAATTTGCTTCCGACCTCAATGTCAAACATGCATTGACTGGACAATTACTACTCGGAAAATTGGAAGTTTTTGTCTTTTTCTTTTTAAATGTGCAGGTTTTGTTCTTGACGAGTTTCAGGTATGATTTATATAACATTTTACACAATATGTTAAAAATTCAGGTAGTTCCCCGAGTTGTGTCACGAACTTGAACGGACAAGCTCCTCGGCCCACAGCCTATATATCTTCACTCAAGATAGGTTTGTGTACTTAGAGACTGGGAAGAATCTGATAACTTGAAATTAAATGATTTAATACGCGGGTATTATTGTTCCAGTCAGGTCCAAGTTTCAGAAACTAGGCGTGAAACCTGTTAGACTTTGTTCATTTCTCAATCCCCTTTCTGCCTCTGTGCGCCTTTGTCACCACCTGCTGGGGAAAGCCAGAACTGCATCACTGAGGACATGAGGTGATTTGATTACAAGCGTAAATCGTCCCCTTGTGGTTGCCCAGGTTCGTGGCAAATAACATTGGGGCTTGCTGGAGCAAGAATGACGTGTTGCAATTGACGAGGAAAGTTCATGGATGTGCCCTTGATAGCATTCATGTACAGATGAATCTTGAAGTCCAAGGCCATTGCCCCTCGAAAGTGAAAGTACAAATGGTGGTAAAGAAGGCGTACAGTAGCGGTCGGGGCATTGATTACAAAGGAAGTCGGGACGTCACGACTCAACATTATAAAACTTTGGCTATAACTAAAACTTTGGCTACATTATAATACATTTGGAGTATTGTGTGCAGTTCTGGTCATCCCATTCCAGGAATGATGTGGAAGCTTTGGAAAGAGTGCAGGAGAGGTTTACAAGAATGATGTCTGAATTAGAGGGCATTAGCACCAGGCAGAGGTTGTACAGACGGATTGTTTTCTGTAGATCGTTAGTGGTTGAGGGGAGTCCTGCTAGAAATGTATAAAGTTATGAGAGGCACAGATAGGATAGACGGTCAGAACCTTTTTCCCAATAAAAATAAAACCGGAACTCCTTCTCCCAGCCCACTGCACATCCCCTCGATGCACGTCCATTAGACCGAGTTATCCCAGGCAGCCAGTGCCGACCCACCCGCTACTCTCCCCCGCTACGTCCACTCCAGTTGCTCAATCTCCCGCCGGCCATTTCCTAACTGAGGGGGGGGGGGTGGCTTGAACGTGTGGTTCCCCCCTCACTATCGGATGTTCTGCCCGTCTGCACAGGAGCTGCACCACGAGGGCAAGTACTGGCATGAGGGATGTTTCCGCTGCTTTCACTGCAGCCGTTCGCTGGCCAGCGACTCCTTCAGCATCAAGAACGAGAGGATCATCTGCTCCAAGTGTCTGCCGCGCACCGACGCGTCCACCTGCCATGGCTGCAAGCGGGCCATCAAACCAGGTCAGTCCACAACCGCCAGCGACCCCAAACCCACTTTAACCTCATTAACAGTGATCAACAGAAATGGGTTTTAGGAACTAGGGGCACTCTAAGGTCCGTGAGGCTGAGGTTGGGAAGGAAGGGGGAATTTTTTATGTGCGGTCATACTCATGTAAGAGTACAAGAATGCATAACTTGTTGATTGTGTATTTATAATAGTTTATTGTGTATTATAATATCATATTATAATGTCATAGCTGCTTCCTTGCATCTCTCTCTCACAGGCAGACAAAAGCAACGATCATTGAGTGGAATTGGTGACATTTTGGGTCGAGGCCGTTCTTCAGACTGACAGTCAAGGGAAAGGGAAACGGGAGGTATAGGCATATCTTCCATTCATTTATCCTTAGTACCGTCTATATCTCTTGTTCCTCTTTCCCCGACTCAGTCTGAAGAAGGGTCTCGACCCGAAATGTTATCTATTCCACTCTATAATCGTTGCTTTCATCCATCTGTCCACTCGTTCGCTCGCCCTTGGATTAAGTAGCGCAGGATAAAGCTGCGAATTCACGCCATTCCCCTCCCATTCCCAATCTGACCTTTCTGTCCTGGGCCTCCTCCATTGTCAGAGTGAGGCCCAGCGCAAATTGGAGGAACAGCACCTCATATTTCGCTTGGGCAGTTTACACATCAGCGGTATGAACATTGACTTCTGTAGCTTCAAATAGCCCTTGCCATCCCTCTCTCTGCATCCCCTCACCTCCCCAGTTCTCCCACCAGTCTTACAGTCTCGGTCTGCACTCTATCTCTGCCCCACTCATCCCCAACATCAGTAGGAAAAAGGGTCTCGACCCGAAACGTCACCCATTCCTTCTCTCCATAGATGCTGCCTGTTCCGTTGAGTTATTCCAGCATTTTACATAGATACATAGAAAATATGTGCAGGAGTAGGCCATTCGGCCCTTCGAGCCTGCACCGCCATTCAATATGATCATGGCTGATCATCAACTCAGTATCCCGTACCTGCCTTCTCTCCATACCCTCTGATCCCCTTAGCCACAAGGGCCACATCTAACTCCCTCTTAAATATAGCCAATGAACTGGCCTCAACTACCCTCTGTGGCAGAGAGTTCCAGAGACCCACCACTCTCTGTGTGAAAAATTTCCTTCTCATCTCGGTCCTAAAGGATTTCCCCCTTATCCTTAAGCTGTGACCCCTTGTCCTGGATACAAGCCCAATCACTCCATTCTTTCATCATATGACATTTCTGCCATCCTGGGAATTAACCTCGTGAACCTACGCTGCACTCCCTCAATAGCAAGAATGTCCATCCTCAAATTAGGAGACCAAAACTGCACACGATACTCCAGGTGTGGTCTCACCAGGGCCCTGTACAACTGCAGAAGGACCTCTTTGCTCCTAATCTCAAATCCTATCATTATGAAGGCCAACATGCCATTAGTTTTCTTCACTGCCTGCTGTTTCTTGCAGGCTTACTTTCAGTAACTGATGTACAAACACACCCAGGTCTCGTTGCACTTCCCCTTTTCCTAATCTGACACCATACAGAACAAGGGTCTCAACCCAAAACGTTACCCATTCCTTTGCTCCAGAGATGCTGCCTGACACGCTGAGTTACTCCAGCATTTTGTGTCTGCCTGCCATTCAGATGATAATCTGCCTCTTGTTCTTGCCACTAAAGTGGATAACCTCACATTTATCCACATTATACTGCATCTGCCATGCATCTTCCCACTCATCCAACCTATCCAAGTCACCCTGCATCCTCACGGCATCCTCTTCACAGTTCACACTGCCATCCACTGTCATCTGCAAATTTGCTAATGTTACTTGTAATTCCTTCCATCTAAATTATAAATATATATTGTGAATAGCTGCGGTCCCAGCACCGAGCCTTGAGGCACCCCACTAGTCACTACCTGCCATTCTGTTATTTCCTACTCTTTGTTTCCTGTCTGCCAACCAATTTTCTATCCATGTCAATACTCAACCTCGAATACCATGTGTTCTGGTTTTGCCCACTAATCTCCTGTGCGGGACCTTATCAAAGGCTTTCTGAAAGTCCAGGTACACTACATCCACTGGCTCGCCCTTATCCATGTTACTGTCTACCTGAACTTAGTTGTTAGGGATAACATTCATTTATTTTCGGTCATTTTTGAATGACAAATAATTTCAATTCAATTCAAAATGTACAGGTCTATTACCAAGAAGATCTTGGAGCATTTCACATTGTTTGTCAATGCTCTGCACAGTCTACTCTTCTGCCTCACTTTCCCAAAGTTTACTTAAATTTAGAGCCTTGTTTTCTGACTCATCCTTCTCCCTCTTAATTAGTATATCGAACACCATACAACGGTGACTGCTCGCCAAGCGTTACTGCACCATTAACCAATTGACTAACTCAGACTAATTATTCATTAGTTTTGTTAGCTATGGTTCCAGAAAATCTGAACACAATATTCTAACTATGGCACAACTAATGATTTATACAAGTTTTCTATTAGCTTCTTAAGCATTATTTCCCCATTTGAAAATGTAGCATATCATTTGTTTTTGAGTTTGTATATCTAAACCTGATTTTTTTAATGTGCACATTTTATGCATCTCCTTTCTCCAAAATACCTCCCAAAATACATCAACGAGTGGAGAGAGGCACGGAGGCAGAGAGAGAGGGGCACCGAGGCAGAGAGAGAGAGGGGCACCGAGGCAGAGAGAGAGAGGGGCACCACAGCAGAGAGAGGGGCACCGAGGCAGAGAGAGAGAGAGGGGCACCACAGCAGAGAGAGAGAGGGGCACCACAGCAGAGAGAGAGGGGCACCGCGGCAGTGAGAGAGGGGGGCACCGAGGCAGTGAGAGAGGGGGGCACCGAGGCAGAGAAAGAGAGGGGGGCACCGAGGCAGAGAAAGAGAGGGAGGCACCGAGGCAGAGAAAGAGAGGGAGGCACCGAGGCAGAGAAAGAGAGGGAGGCACCGAGGCAGAGAGAGAGGGAGGCACCGAGGCAGAGAGAGAGGGAGGCACCGAGGCAGAGAGAGAGGGAGGCACCGAGGCAGAGAGAGAGGGAGGCACCGAGGCAGAGAGAGAGGGAGGCACCGAGGCAGAGAGAGAGGGAGGCACCGAGGCAGAGAGAGAGGGAGGCACCGAGGCAGAGAGAGAGGGAGGCACCGAGGCAGAGAGAGAGGGAGGCACCGAGGCAGAGAGAGAGGGAGGCACCGAGGCAGAGAGAGAGGGAGGCACCGAGGCAGAGAGAGAGGGAGGCACCGAGGCAGAGAGAGAGGGAGGCACCGAGGCAGAGAGAGAGGGAGGCACCGAGGCAGAGAGAGAGGGAGGCACCGAGGCAGAGAGAGAGAGGGGCACCGAGGCAGAGAGAGAGAGGGGCACCGAGGCAGAGAGAGAGGGAGGCACCGAGGCAGAGAGAGAGGGAGGCACCGAGGCAGAGAGAGAGGGAGGCACCGAGGCAGAGAGAGAGGGAGGCACCGAGGCAGAGAGAGAGGGAGGCACCGAGGCAGAGAGAGAGGGAGGCACCGAGGCAGAGAGAGAGAGGCACCGAGGCAGAGAGAGAGAGGGGCACCGAGGCAGAGAGAGAGGGGCACCGAGGCAGAGAGAGAGGGGCACCGAGGCAGAGAGAGAGGGGCACCGAGGCAGAGAGAGAGGGGCACCGAGGCAGAGAGAGAGGGGCACCGAGGCAGAGAGAGAGGGGCACCGAGGCAGAGAGAGAGGGGCACCGAGGCAGAGAGAGAGGGGCACCGAGGCAGAGAGAGAGGGGCACCGAGGCAGAGAGAGGGGGACACCGAGGCAAATAAAATAACGTGGAATAATAAAATAAAGTGACTTTACCTGAGCCCGTGCTCGCGGTCCGGCAGCCCCTGACAGTGAGTTTAGGAAATTCTCCCTTGAATTTTATTCTAAGGAACGCGGTGTTAAAACACACTTACATTTACTGAGGAATGTGGATCGGTGTATTAATGACACATTGTGTAACCACTGTTAACTGCTGGCTGTTAACAAGTGCTAACAGTAGCCGTTAACAAAACGTTTTGGTCTGAGTTGAGTAAAGTGAGAAACGGGTCGAATCTTTCTGCAGTACTCATCAAACCCGAGCTGGAAATTGAAAACTAGTGGAACGCCGTACCCCTGCGTACCACCCCGTTTTCATCACTGCTCATGAATCAACTGCTGTTAGTCCCATCAGGTAGCAAATACTCCACTCGGTTAACCCAATAGTGAGCTGTTAAACTGGCTAGCGGCGAGAACAGCCCCGACCCAATCTCCCCGGTGTTTCCGGGATACTGAGTTGTGCAACTGGTCACCACCTTCCCACGCTCCGGGAACTTCATCCACACCAGCCCACCGGCTGGTCTACCCAGCCCCACTGTCCGGTACCCGAGCCGCGTACACTAGCTGCCCCTGCAAGTGCAGTGGGGAACTGACCGCAGCACGTAGCACGGCCATTCGGGCCCTCGAGTCTGCCCCGCCCGCCCGCTGCCCACTAGCGGGATCATGTTTCTTCCTCCCGAATCAGAGGCACAGCGGCGGGTGGAACGGCTGCCTCACTGCTCCCCTGGCCCGGCCCCCGGGCTGTGTGAGTGGAGTTTGCACGTTCTCCCCAGGGTCCATTGGACGACTGGTGCAGTGAAGGGGGGGGGGGGTTGATGATGGATACTCCCGGGAACCTGCCATGCGAAGGGTAGACAGGCTGGCCAAAAAGCCCTCTGGCAGGCTGGCCTTCAGTCAGGGTCCCCCTGCTAGACGAATGATGTTGGCAAGCTGGGAAGAGAACAGAGACAAGGGTGTTCCAGGACACGAGGGCCTGAACTATGGGGAGATGTTGGATCCATTGGAACGTAGGAGGGAAGATTTTATTGAGGTGTATAAAATAATGAGGAGAATAGATCAGGTGAGTACACAGGGTCTTTCACCCAGAGTAGGGGAATCAAGAACCAGAGGACAAAGGTTTAAGGTGAAAGGGGAAATATTTAATGGGTTAGGTGCTCCTCAGGGTTCGGTGCTGGGCCAGTTACTGTTTGTCAATTGGCTTCATGGAAGGTTACTTCTCGACCTGGAGGCCTGTGACTAGTGGTGTGCCTCAGGGTTCGGTGCAGGGACCATTACTTTTTGTCACCGACATCAATGATTTGGATGAGAACATACATGGCAAGAGTCGCAAGTTTGCAGATGATACAAAAGTGGGTGGTTTTGCAGATAGTGAAGATGGTTGTGAAAAATTGCAGCAGGATGGTGTCAGAGGTTATGGAGAGAAGGCAGGAGAATGGGGTTAGGAAGGAGAGATAGATCAGCCATGGCAATACATAGAGGTGCCTACTAGAGGAGGGGCAGTGCTGGACCTCCTGTTAGGAAATGAGACGGGACAGGTGGTGGAGGTATGCGTAGGGGAGCACTTCGGGTCCAGTGATCACAATACCATTAGTTTCAATATAATTATGGAGAAGGACAGAACTGGGCCTATGGTTGAGATTTTTGATTGGAGAAAGGCTAACTTTAACGAGATGCGAGATGATTTAAAAGGAGTGAACTGGGACATTTTGTTTTATGGGAAAGATGTAGAGGAGAAATGGAGGACATTTAAAGGGGAAATTTTAAGAGTACAAAATCTTTATGTTCCTGTTCGGTTGAAAGGAACCAGTAAAAATTGGAAAGAGCCCTGGTTTTCAAGGGAAATTGGACATCTTGTTCGGAAAAAGAGGGAGATCTACAATAATTATAGGCAGCATGAAGTAAATGATGTGCTTGAGGAGTATAAGGAATGTAAAAAGAATCTAAAGAAAGAAATTAGAAAAGCTAAAAGAAGATATGAGGTTGCTTTGGCAAGTAAGGTGAAAGTAAATCCAAAGGGTTTCTACAGCTATGTTAATAGCAAAAGGATAACAAGGGATAAAATTGGTCCATTGGAGAGACCGAGTGGACAGCTATCTGCAGAGCCAAAAGAGATGGGGGAGATATTGAACAATTTCTTTTCTTCGGTATTCACCAAGGAGAAGGATATTGAATTATGTGAGGTAAGGGAAACTAGTAGAGTAGCTATGGATACTATGAGTTTCAAAGTAAAAGAAGTACTGGCACTTTTGAAAAATATAGAAGTGGATAAGTCTCCAGGTCCTGACAGGATATTCCCTAGGACATTGAGGGAAGTTAGTGTAGAAATAGCCGGGGCTATGACAGAAATATTTCAAATGTCATTAGAAACTGGAATAGTCCCCGAGGATTGGCGTACTGCGCATGTTGTTCCATTGTTTAAAAAGGGTTCTAAAAGTAAACCTAGCAATTATAGACCGGTTAGTTTGACTTCAGTGGTGGGCAAATTAATGGAAAAGATACTTAGAGATAATATATATAAGTATCTGGATAAAGAGGGTCTAATTAGGAACAGTCAACATGGATTTATGCCTGGAAGGTCATGTTTGACTAATCTTCTTGAATTTTTTGAAGAGGTTACTAGGGAAATTGACGAGGGTAAAGCAGTGGATGTTGTCTATATGGACTTCAGTAAGGCCTTTGACAAGGTTCCTCATGGAAGGTTGGTTAAGAAGGTTCAACTGTTGGGTATAAATGCAGGAATAGCAAGATGTATTCAACAGTGGCTGAATGGGAGAAGCCAGAGGGTAATGGTGGATGGCTGTTTGTCGGGTTGGAGGCAGGTGACTAGTGGGGTGCCTCAGGGATCTGTGTTGGGTCCTTTGTTGTTTGTCATGTACATCAATGATCTGGATGAAGGGGTGGTAAATTGGATTAGTAAGTATGCAGATGATACCAAGATAGGGGGTGTTGTGGATAATGAAGAGGATTTCCAAAGTCTACAGAGTGATTTAGGCCAGTTGGAAAAATGGGCTGAAAGATGGAGTTTAATGCTGATAAATGTGAGGTGCTACACCTTGGCAGGACAAATCAAAATAGGACGTACATGGTAAACGGTAGGGAATTGAAGAACACAGTTGAACAGAGGGATCTGGGAATAACCGTGCATAGTTCCTTGAAGGTAGAATCTCATATAGATAGGGTGGTAAAGAAAGCTTTTGGTATGCTAGCCTTTATAAATCAGAGCATTGAGTATAGAAGCTGGGATGTAATGTTAAAATTGTACAAGGCGTTGGTGAGACCAAATCTGGAGTATGGTGTACAATTTTGGTCGCCCAATTATAGGAAGGATGTCAACAAAATAGAGAGGGTACAGAGGAGATTTACTAGAATGTTGCCTGGGTTTCAACAGCGAAGTTACAGAGATAGGTTGAATAAGTTAGGTCTTTATTCTCTGGAGCGCAGAAGGTTAAGGGGTGACTTGATAGAGGTCTTTAAAATGATGAGAGGGATAGACAGAGTTAATGTGGACAAGCTTTTCCCTTTGAGAATAGGGAAGATTCAAACAAGAGGACATGACTTTAGAATTAAGGGACAGAGGTTTAGGGGTAACATGAGGGGGAACTTCTTTACTCAGAGAGTGGTAGCGGTGTGGAATGAGCTTCCAGTGGAAGTGGTGGCGGCAGGTTCGTTGGTATCATTTAAAAATAAATTGGATAGGCATATGGATGAGAAGGGTATGGAGGGTTATGGTATGAGTGCAGGCAGGTGGGACTAAGGGAAAAAAGTTGTTCGGCACGGACTTGAAGGGCCGAGATGGCCTGTTTCCGTGCTGTAATTGTTATATGGTTATATGATTATATGGTGGGCCGATTGGCCTAATTCTATTGCTATTACTTACGACCATATGATCTTGATCGATTGGCCAATTGAGCTGAGGAATGGTTGATGGAATTTAATGCTGAGAAATGTGAGGTATTGCATTTTGGGAAGTCTAAGGGGAAAATATTTAATAAGAATCTGAGGGGTCCCATTTTCACACAAAGGGTGGTGGGTGTATGGAACAAGCTGCCAGGAGGTAGTTGAGGCAGGGACTATCCCAACATTTAGGAAACAGACATGTACATGGATAGGACAGGTTTGGAGGTATATGGGCTAAATACAGGCAGGTGGGACTAGTGTAGCTGGGACAAGTTGGCCGGTGTGGGCAGGTTGGGCCAAAGGGCAGGTTTCTACACCCTATGAATCTATAATGGGAAACTGAGGGGCTACTTTTTCACTCGGAGGGTGGTGGGCACATGGAACGAGCTGCCAGATGAGGTGGTTGAGGCAGGTACTTTGACATTTAAAATACATTTGGGGATGTGCATTGTTAGGAAAGGTTTACAGGGATATGGCCAAACAAAAGTGTGGAAGTAGTGTGGACGGTTGGGCTGAAGGGCCAGTGTCGCATTGAGCATTGTGCCTGTCTGCCCACAGGGACTAAGAGTTTTGAGTACGGCGGCTCTCACTGGCACGAGCGCTGCTTCACCTGCCACCGCTGCCTGAAGGAGATCGGCTCTGAGAGCTTCGTCCCTCGTGGCGACGACATCTACTGCGTGGCCTGCAACCAGAAGAAGTTCTCTCAGCACTGCACCCACTGCAGGAAGGTGATGCCAGGATGGAGAGTGGGGGCAGCGGGCAGGGTCTATGCAGGGGCCGGGGCGGGGGCAGCGGGCAGGGTCTATGCAAGGGCCGGGGCGGGGACAGCGGGCAGGGTCAATGCAGGGGCCGGGGTGGGGACAGCGGGCAGGCTCTATGCAGGGGCTGGGGTGGGGGCAGCGGGCTTGTCTATGCAGGGGCCGGGGTGGGGACAGCAGGCAGGGTCTATGCAGGGGCTGGGGTGGGGACAGCGGGCAGGGTCTACGCAGGGGCCGGGACAGCGGGCAGGCTCTATACAGGGGCCGGGGTGGGGACAGCGGGCAGGCTCTATGCAGGGGCCGGGGCGGGGACAGCGGGCAGGCTCTATGCAGGGTCCGGGGCGGGGACAGCGGGCAGGGTCAATGCAGGGGCCGGGGCGGGCGGTGGGACAGCGGGCAGGCTCTATGCAGGGGCCTGGGCGGGGACAGCAGGCAGGGTCTATGCAGGGGCCGGGGCGGGGACAGCAGGCAGGCTCTATGCAGGGGCCGGGGCGGGCGGTGGGGACAGCGGGCAGGCTCTATGCAGGGGCCGGGGCGGGGACAGCAGGCAGGGTCTATGCAGGGGCCGGGGCGGGCGGTGGGGACAGCGGGCAGGCTCTATGCAGGGGCCGGGGCGGGGACAGCGGGCAGGGTCAATGCAGGGGCCGGGGCGGGCGGTGGGGACAGCGGGCAGGCTCTATGCAGGGGCCGGGGCGGGGACAGCGGGCAGGCTCTATGCAGGGGCCGGGGCGGGGAGAGCGGGCAGGCTCTATGCAGGGGCTGGGGCGGGGACAGCGGGCAGGGTCTATGCAGGGGCTGGGGTGGGTAGGCTTTGGTGAGGGAGTCAGCACGGTGGGGGAGGATGGATGTCAGTTGCATGGGAAGGCTGCAGGTTGGAGGGAAGAAGGGGTTGGGGGAGAGGTTGGCCAGTTGGGGGAGGGAGGGGCTGGCAGAGGGAGGAGAGGGTTGGGTGAAGGGCGAGGAGGGGGTTGAGGGGGGGGGGTTTGGGGAGGAAGGGGTGGGGGTTGGGGGATGGAGAGCGGTGGGTTTAGGGGGTTGCGGGTGGTGATGATTGGGGGCGGGCCACACCGGCGGCTGTGATGTGGACACAGAAGTTTAAGTACCGGCCACAGAACAATGTGTTCGGCCCATTAAGTCTACTCCACCATTCAATATCTATCCCTCTCAATCTCATTCTCCTGCCTTCTCCCCAAAACCCCTGACACCTGTACTAATCAAGAATCTAAAACATCCATTGACTTGGCCTCCACAGCCTTCTGTGGCAAATAATTTCACAGATTCACCACCATCTGACTAAATAAATTCCTCCTCATCTCCTTCCTAAAGGAACGTCCTCTTATTCTGAGGGTATGGCCTCTGTTCATAGACTCTCCCACTAGTGGAAACATCGCATTGAAGGCTGATAAATCCCCAGGGCCTGACGGTCTGCATCCCAGGGTCCTCAGGGAGGTGGCTCTGGAAATCCTGGACGCATTGGTGATCATTTTCCAATGTTCTATAGATTCAGGATCAGTTCCTGTGGATTGGAGGATAGCTAATGTTATCCCACTTTTCAAGAAAGGAGCGAGAGGGAAAACGGGGAATTACAGACCAGTTAGCCTGACATCGGTGGTGGGGAAGATGCTGGAGTCAATCATTAAAGAAGTAATAACGACGCATTTGGATAGCAGCAAGTCAGCATGAATCTATGAAGGGGAAATCATGCTTGAGTAATCTTCTGGGATTTCTTGAGGATGTGACAAGTAAAATGGATGAAGGAGAGCCAGTGGATGTAGTGTATCTGGGCTTTCAGAAAGCCTTTGATAAGGTCTCACACAGGAGATTAGTGGGCAAAGCACATGGTATTGAGGGTAGAGTATTTACATGGAGAGAGAATTGGTTGGCAGACAGGAAACAGAGTAGGAATAAATGGGTCCCTGTCAGAATGGCAAGCAGTGGCGAGTGGAGTGCCGCAAAGCTCGTTGCTGGGGCCGCAACTATTTACAATATATATTAATGATTTAGATGATGGGATTAAAAGTAACACTAGCAAATTTGTAAATGACACAAAGCTGGGTGGCAGTGTGAACTGCGAAGAGGATGCTAGGCGGATGCAGGGTGACTTGGACAGGTTGAGTGAGTGGGCAGATGCATGGCAGATGCAGTATAATTTAGATAATTTAGAGGTTATCAAGGAGGCAGATTATTATCTCAATGGTGTCAGATTAGGAAAAAGGGAAGTGCAACGTGATCTGGGTGCAACGAGACCTGAATGGCGGTGCAGGCGCAAAGGGCCAAATGGCCTCCTCTTGCACCTATTTTCTATGTAGCTATCCTCTCCACATTCACTCTTTGCAAGATTTTCATTATTCTGAACGGTTCAATTAGGTCGCCCCTCATCCTTCAAAACTCCAGTGATTACAGGCCCAGTGCTGTCAAACGCTCATCACATGTTAACCCACTCATTCCTGTGATCATTCTCGTAAACCTCCTCTGGACCCTCTCCAGAGCCAGCACATCCTTCCTCAGATGTAGGGCCCAATGGTTCACAATATTCCAATTCTCCGTCTGCCCAATGCCCGATAAAGTCTCAGCATTTCATCTTTGTTTTTTTGTATTCTAGTCCTCTCAAAATAAATGCTAGCATTGCATTTGCCTTCCTTACTGTCGATTCGATTTGCAAATTAACGTTTTGGGAAACCTGCACCAGCGTTCCCAAATCCCTTTGCATCTCTGATTTCTGAATTCTCTCTCCATTTAGAAAATAGTCTATACCTTTATTCCTACTAACAAAATGCATGACTCCACAGTTTGCTATGTTCTATTCCATCTGCCACTTCCCTGCCCACTCTCCCAACCTGTCCAAGTCCTTCTGCAGTCCCTGCTTTATCTACACTACCTGCCCTTCCCCTATTTTCCAATCATAGAAACATAGAAAATAGGTGCAGGTGTAGGCCATTCAGCCCTTTGAGCCTGTACTGCCACTCAATATGATCATACAACCATATAACAATTACAGCACGGAAACAGGCCCTCTCGGCCCTTCCAGTCCGTGCCGACCATTTATTTTCCCCTAGTCCCATCTACCTGCACTCAGACCATAACCCTCCATTCCCTTCCCGTCCATTTACCTATCCACTTTACTTTTAAATGTTAAAATCGATCCTGCCTCCACCACTTCTGCTGGAAGATCATTCCACACAGCCACCACTCTCTGAGTAAAGAAGTTCCCCCTCATGTTACCCCTAAACTTCTGTCCCTTAATTCTCATGTCATGCCCTCTTGTTTGAATCTTCCCTACCCTCAATGGGAAAAGCTTATCCACGTCAACTCTGTCTATCCCTTTCATCATTTTAATGACCTCAATCAAGTCCCCCCTTAACCTTCTGCGCTCCAAAGAATAAAGACCTAACTTGTTCAACCTTTCTCTGTAACTTAGTTGCTGGAACCCAGGCAACATTCTAGTAAATCTCCTCTGTACGCTCTCTATTTTGTTGACATCCTTCCTATAATTAGGTGACCAAAATTGTACACCATACTCCAGAATTGGTCTTACCAATGCCTTGTACAATTTTAACATCACTTCCCTACTCCCATATTCAATGCTCTGATTTATAAAGGCCAGCACACCAAAAGCTTTCTTTACCACCCTATCTACATGCGATTCCACCTTCATAGAAACATAGAAACATAGAAAATAGGTGCAGGAGTAGGCCATTCGGCCCTTCGAGCCTGCACCGCCATTCAATGTGATCATGGCTGATCATCCAACTCAGTATCCCGTACCTGCCTTCTCTCCATACCCCCTGATCCCTTTAGCCACAAGTGCCACATCTAACGCCCTCTTAAATATAGCCAATGAACTGGCCTCAACTACCTTCTGTGGCAGAGAATTCCAGAGACTCACCACTCTCTGTGTAAAGAATGTTTTCCTCATTTCGGTCCTAAAGGAATTCCCCCTTATCTTCAGGGAACTATGCATAGTTATTCCTAGATCCCTCTGTTCCACAGCATTCCTCAATTCCCTACCTTTACCATGTACATCCTATTTTGATTTGTCCTGCCAAGATGTCGCACTTCACACTTATCAGCATTAAACTCCATCTGCCATCTTTCAGCCCACTCTTCCAAATGGCCCAAATCTCTCTGTAGACTTTGAAAATCTACTTCATTATCCACAACACCACCTATCTTAGTATCATCTGCATACTTACTTATCTAATTTTCCACCCCATCATCCAGATCATTGATGTACATGACAAACAACAGTGGACCCAACACAGATCCCTGAGGCACCCCACTGGTCACCGGCTTCCAACCTGACAAACAGCCATCCACCATTTCTCATCCAACAATCTAGCCTGTCCAACCCCTTAAGAATTTTGTAAGTTTCGATAAGATCCCCCCTCAATCTTCTAAATTCTAGCGAGTACAAGCTGAGTCTATCCAGTCTTTCTTCATATGAAAGTCCTTACATCCCAGGAATCAGTCTGGTAAGCTGCAAACTTGGCCATAAAGCCTTCAATCCCTTCGTCCAAGTCATTAATATACAACTTGAAGTAGCAACACGGGCACCGGCCCCTGCGGAACTCCACCAGTCACTGGCAGCCAACCTGAAAAAGCCCCCTTTATTGCCACTCTTTGCCTCCTGCCATACAGCCAACCTGCTACCCTTCTTGCTGCAGCTTATTTGGTCGGTAAACGCAATAACACACATAGAGTCATAGAATGATACAGTGTGGAAACAGGCCCTTCGGCCCAACTCGCCCACACCCACTACTCCCACTTGCCTGCGCTTGGTCCCTATTCCTCTAAACCTGTCACTATCCATGTACCTGTCCAACTGTTTCTTAAACGATGGGATGGATCCAGCCTCAACTACCTCCTCTGGCAGCTTGTTCCATACACCCACCACCCTGTGTGAAAAGTTACGGCTCGGATTCCTATTAAATAGTTTCCCCTTCACCTTGAATCCAGGTCCTCGATTCCCCGACTGTGGGTAAAAGACTCTGTGCATCTACCCGATCTATTCCTCTCATGATTTTATACACCTCTACAAGATCTCACCTCATTCTCTTACACTCCATGGAATAGAGACCCAGCCTACTCAGCCTCTCCCTATAGCTCACACCCTCTAGTCCTGGCAACATCCTCGTAAATCTTTTCTGAACCCTTTTCAAGCTTGACAATATCTTTCCTATAACATGATGCCCAGAACTGAACACAATATTCTAAATGCGGTCTCACCAATGTCTTATACAACTGCAACATGACCTCCCAACTTCTATACTCAATACTCTGACAGAAGAAGGCCAAAGTGCCAAGTTGTATATTGACCACCTTATCTACCTGCGACTCGACCTTCAAGGAGCCATGCACTTGTACTCCTAGAGCCCTCTGCTCTACAACACTACCCAGAGGCCGACCGTTTACTGTGTAGGTCCTGCTCTTGTTTGACATCCCAAAATGCAACACCTCACATTTCTCAGTATTAAATTCCATCAACCATTCCTCCGCCCATCTGGCCAATCGATCCAGATCCTGCTGCAATCGTTCACAACCATCTTCACTATCTGCAAAACCACTAACTTTTGTATCATCAGCAAACTTGCTAATCTTGCCCTGTATGTTCTCATCCAATCATTGATGTAGATGACAAACAGTAACAGGCCCAGCACCGAACCCTGAGGCACACCACTAGTCACAGGCCTCCAGTCCGAGAAGCAACCTTCCACCATCACCGTCTGCTTCCTTCCATGGAGTCAATTTTGCTATGAATTCAGCTATCCCTCCTTGGATCCCCTGAGATCTAACCTTTCAGAGCAGCCTACCATGCAGCACCATGTCGAACACCTTACTAAAGTCCATGTACATAACATCCACAGCTCTGCCCTCATCAACCCTTTTGGTCACATCTTCAAAAAAATCAATCAGATTTGTGGGACACGACCTCCCACATACAAAACCATGCTGACTATCCCTAATCAGACCTTGCCCATCCAAATGCCTGTATATCCTATCCCTCAGTATTCTCTCTAGTAACTTTCCAACTACAGATGTTAAGCTCACCGGCCTATAGTTTTCATCATTTTCCCTGCAGCACTTCTTGAAAAGAGGCACAACATTTGCCACCCTCCAATCCTCAGGCGCCTCTCCTGTATTTAAGGACGTCTCATAAATTTCAACCAGGGCTCCCGCAATTTCCTCTCTAGTTTTCTGCAATGTCCTTGGATATATCTGATCAGGCCTCAATATATTTGAAACAAAGAACACAATATATCAATAAAAACAATACAGCTGTTAAAACCAAAGTCTGTGGAGTGATCAAAGCCACATCCAGTGTAGCTCGCAGTTGCTAAGGTTTGTATTGTGCAGCGTTCAGCAGACCAAGGTTGTTGGGACGAAGCTCTTCCTGGAATCTGAAGTAGGTTCCCAACTCAAAACGCCACCGACCAATGTTCACCATATATGCTACCCGACCCGCCGAGTTACTCCAGATCTTTGTGCCTTTTCTTTTTATAAACCAGCACCTGCACTTCCTTGGGTCCCCGGTTCTTGATGCTGGTGGTCCCGGTTCTCAGGCTCCTGTAC
The DNA here is from genome assembly GCA_963514005.1 of Raja brachyura. Next base: position 65,671,031 of record OY740793.1, on the reverse strand, counting down.
TGTCTCTCCGATGGTAGCAGCGAGATGAGAGCATGGCCAGCGTGGTGTGAGCCAGTGCCCAGGGGTGTGGGTCGGTGGTCAGTGTGATGTGAGTGTGTGTGGGTATGTGTGTGTGGAGGGGGGCGTGTGGGTGTGGGTGTATTAACCGTGCCTGCCCGTTGCCCCGGCAGCCCATCACTAGCGGAGGGGTGAGTTACCGAGAGGAGCCCTGGCACACCGAGTGCTTCGTCTGCAAGACGTGCCGGAAGCCGCTGGGTGGGCAGCAGTTCACGGGCCATGAGAACGCGCTCTACTGCGTCGAGTGCTACGGCAACTTCATCGCCAAGAAATGCGGAGCCTGCCGCATGCCCGTCACCGGTATGTGTCAGTCCCAGCCCCGGCCCTCCCCGCCACAGCTCCCCCACCCCCCCCCCCCCCCCGGCTCTCCCCCTCATTTCGGGTTTTGCTTGGGGCGGGGGCAAACAAGATTATAGCCCATCACTACATCCCAGTGTATAACTAGTACAATGAAACACATAATATGTAATTTAATAATGTGACCAAATATTGTATGGTTGCACTCACTAATTATCATGAAATATAATTATCAAGCAATTAAAGAAAAATACTGTAATCATGTATTTTTACAGAGGTGGCGACCTGGCACCAACTCCGACTCCCGCAGCTCTGGGCCCCCACACACACCCACACACTCGCACCCACTCACTCACTCACATGCACACACCCATCCACACACCCTTGCACCCATCCGCTCACACACACACCCACTCACCCATCCACTCCCACTCACATGCATGCACACACCCACCACACACACCCACTCACTCACCCATCCACTCCCACTCATACACACACACACACACCCATCCACTCACACACATTCACTGCAGCCGCTGTCGTCAATCCTCACTGTGTCCCCGGGGCCACCGACGCTGCTGCCCGTATCTCTACTCCAGCCCCCCCGCCCCCGCCCCCGCCCCCACCCCCGCCCCCGCCCCCACGGGCCTCCACCAGCGACTCCGCTCTCCCTCCCTCCCTCACCTCTCCAGCGGCCAGAGCCGACACTCACCTCACTAGAGTTCTCACACCTCACCCTCTGCCCTGCCCTGCCCCGCCCCTCCCCCTCCACCTGCACCCTCTTCACCCCCTGCCCCACCCCTGCCCCACCCCCTCCACCCCCACCCTCTTCACCCCCACCCCCTGCCGCATCCCCACGCTCTCCCCCTCCCCCACCTGCACCCCCACCCCAGCGCTCTCCCCCTCCACCTGCACCCCCACCGGCCCTGGCCCTACCCTCACCGTGGGTGTCCAGGTGTCCGCCCCATCCACCCCGCACGGTCCCCTCCCCTCCCCGCCCCTCACACTCTCTCCCCCTCTCAAAGCTGCCGGGTTCCCTCATGATTGAATGCTCTTCCTGCAGGCTTTGGGGGAGCTGAGGTGGTGACCTATGAGGAGCGGCAGTGGCACAAAGACTGCTTCAAGTGCAGGAAGTGCTTCGGCTCGCTGGCCAACAAGCGCTTTGTCACCCACAACAGGGACGTGTACTGTAGTGACTGCGGTAAAAACCTGTAGACAAACAAGACCCGAGCACAAACACCCAGCACTCGCTGCTCAAAGCCAGTTAATTAAACAGCAGCTAACTATGTAATTAACCACATGCTTCAATGGCAATGAAATAGCAACTAATAGGAAAAGTTGACACGTTGTGGTTTCTGCAATGTATTATCCACAGGTAGGGCGAGAAAGGTGTGAAAGGATGACATGGAATGTTCTTTAAAATATCTGCAATATTTAATCATGTAACCTTATAGACGAGTTTATGACAACATTAAATGCTGGGATGATTTTTGTGGAATGATGCTATTTACTTCAGGCATGTCTAGTGTTTGACTGCATGCTTCACTGACGTTTCTCCCACTCTGGGCTCAGGTAGATGTGGTGTTTGCAAACGCAAATACAAATGGCTACATCAGGAAATATCCATCTCCTTTGACAGGCCGCCAGTGTTAGAGTCACCCGCCAGTGTTGAAGTTACCCGCCAGTGTGTGAGAGTTACCCGCCAGTGTGTGAGAGTTATTCGGCAGTTAGTCACCCGCCAGTGTGTGAGAGTTACCCGCCAGTGTGTGAGAGTTACCCGCCAGTGTGTGAGAGTTATTCGGCAGTTAGTCACCCGCCAGTGTGTGAGAGTTACCCGCCAGTGTGTGAGAGTTACCCGCCAGTGTGTGAGAGTCACCCGCCAGTGTTGAAGTTACCCGCCAGTGTTGGTACCCGCCAGTGTGTGAGAGTTACCCGCCAGTGTTGAAGTTACCCGCCAGTGTGTGAGAGTTACCCGCCAGTGTTGAAGTTACCCGCCAGTGTGTGAGAGTTACCCGCCAGTGTTGAAGTTACCCGCCAGTGTGTGAGAGTTACCCGCCAGTGTGTGAGAGTTACCCGCCAGTGTTGAAGTTACCCGCCAGTGTGTGAGAGTTACCCGCCAGTGTTGAAGTTACCCGCCAGTGTGTGAGAGTTACCCGCCAGTGTGTGAGAGTTACCCGCCAGTTTTGGTACTCGCCAGTGTTGAAGTTACCCGCCAGTGTGTGAGAGATACCCGCCAGTGTGTGAGAGTTACCCGCCAGTGTGTGAGAGTTACCCGCCAGTGTTGGAGTGCAGAGTTGGAGTTTCCGTTATAAAGGATTGAACATTTAAACACCAATATTCAGCGTATTATAATTTCACAACAGTTTTATCTTATATTCAATTGTGTGCTATCATGTGGCGTTTTGAAAACTAATATTTGAGGCTACACCCAAGTTGAAATACCACTTATCGGGAAATAACACAAAACTGATGTTAACAATGTGTATGGACCGTGACCTGTTAGCATGTGGGGTCAGAGTCCAATGTACGGAATTATCTAGAGCATTAAAATATTACCTTTCAATAAAGTTTAATCTGCAAGTGGCCATGCAGTGTTCCTGGTGGTTATTTACAGAACAAGTGTGTGGAGTGTTTCCTCCAGATGCACCAGCGGCAGCTTTGTGGATCAGATGCTGGGGGAGGAGCTGGCGCTGGGGGTGAAGAGGGGGAGTTAGCGGCGGGGGGAGGGGGGGGGGGGTGGGAGGTAATGAAGAGGGGGAGCCTGGAGCTGGGTGGGGGGGGGGGGGAGGGGGTGAAGAGGGGGAACTGGCCCGGGGGGGGGGGGGGGGGGGGGTCAATTTGTCAACATGGGCATGGCCGAGAAAGGTCAGTTGCTTAACATATCAGGAGGAAATAGTTTGTTAACTTAACAGTTGGGGTGAGTGCTGCAAGATGATGCAGCTTCCGATGGATGGCAGCGGCTAATTCAGTTCAGAAGCTGAGGTTGCATGCAGTGTGTGGGAATGTACACCAAAGCTGGAGTAACTCAGCGGGTTGCATCTCTGGAGAAAATGAATAGGTTGAGACCCTTCTTCAGGTGCATGCAGCACATTCCCCCCAGATCTGTCAGGAGTGAGTGATGTGACCTGCAAGCTTAAAGGCTGCAGTGAAGCGGCTGTCTAAAGATAACAACTTTTCACAGATCACCTTGGGATGTTTTTCTGTACTAATACCACATTAATATAATAAGATGCTCGGAAGAATAGTGGACAAAAAAACCAAGAAGTGACCCTCTGCCCCAATACTGTTTTGAATGTAGAACAAAATAACGCCATGGTGTATACAGAAAAACTTAAATATATTAAGCCAAGAAAAATGTTTTGCCTTAAAATAAGCTAAATAAACAGAGTTTATTGACTGAAATAAATGTACATTAGTGCAGGCTTATTCGATCTGCAATATTCTAGAACGACAAAAATGGAAACCGGGATTCTGTTGAAGATCTCCCTACCATTTCTTGACCTCACTATCTCCATCGCAGGTAACAGACTACTGACCGACAATTACTACAAACCCACTGACTCCCATGGATATCTGGACTACACTTCTTCCCACCCTGCTTCCTGTAAGGACTCTGTCCCCTACTCCCAATTCCTCCGTCTATGCCGCATCTGCACCAAGGATGAAGTTTTCCAAACCAGGGCATCGGAGATGTCCTCATTCTTTAGGAAATGGGGGTCCTCCTTTGCCACTATAGATGAGACTCTCACCAGGGTCCCTTCCATATCCCATAGCTCCGCTCTCACTCCCCACTCCCCCACTCGTAACAAGGACAGAGTCCCCCTTGTCCTCACCTTCCACCCTACCAGCCGTCACATACAACAGATAATCCTCCGACATTTTTGCCACCTCCAACGGGATCCCACCACTGGCCACATCTTCCCATCTCCTCCCCTTTTGGCTTTCCGCAGAGACCGTTCCCTCCGTAACTCCCTTGTCAATTGGTCCCTTCCCACCCAAACCACCCCCTCCCCTGGTACTTTCCCTTGCAACCGCAGGAAATTATACACTTGTCGCTTTACCTCTCCTCTTGACTCCATCCAAGGACCCAAGCAGTCTTTCCAGGTGAGGCAGAGGTTCACCTGCACCTCCTCCAACCTCATCTATTGCATCCGCTGCTCTAGGTGTCAGCTGCTCTACTTCCCTGAAACCAAGCGTAGGCTTGGCGATCGCTTCACCCAACACCTCCGCTCGGTTTGCACTAACCAACCTGATCTCCCGGTGGCACTTCAACTTCCCCTCCCATTCCAAATCCGACCTTTCTGTCCTGGGCCTCCTCCATGGCCAGAGTGAGTCCCACCGCAAATTGGAGGAGCAGCATCTCATATTTCACTTGGGTAGTTGACACCTCAGCGGTACGAACATTGACTTCTCCAATTTCAGGTAGTCCTTGCTTTCTCCCTCCTTCCCCGCCCCAGCTCTCCCACAGCCTACTCTCTCCGCCTCTTCCTTTCATCTTCCCGCCCTCTCAACCTCCACATCAGTCTGAAGAAGGGTCACCTATTCCTTCGCTCTATAGATGCTGTCTCACCCGATGAGTTTCTCCAGCATTTTTGTCTACCTTCCTGTTAAATTACATGTTAATTCACCAGAACCAGGGGCCACAGTTTAAGAATAAGGGATGAGCCATTTAGAAACACTTTTTAACACAGAGAGTTGTGAGTCTGTGGAATTCTCTGCCTCGGGCAGTGGAGCCCGGTTCTCTGGATACTTTCAAGAGAGAGCTAGATAGGGCTCTTAAAGATAGTATTGTCAGGGGATATGGGGAGAAGGCAGGAACGGGGTATTGATTGTGGATGATCAGCCATGATCACATTGAATGTGGTGCTGGCTTGAAGGCCTACTCCTGCGCCTATTGTCTCCCGATTCATTGCCAGCTCTTCCCATTCCTTCCAACTCTTCCCATCCCATCCAACTATTCCCATTGCTTCCAGTGGTGCCCTTATGGAGCCGAATCCATTTAAGGGTCTGGGGGAGTTGAATGGGAATGAAGCGAGTGGGTGCATCCCTCGCTCCTGCATTCCATCATATCTAATGTTTCTGCCACAGTACTTACTGGTTTTGTATTGGCAACCGCACGCTATAATTGCAAAATTAACCGTGTTACATATCTAATTTTGCAATTCCAGTCTAGTGGATTCACACGTGAATTAAAACCATTTATTTTAGCTCCATCCGTCTGTATGAGCCACAGTTAGTTTATTGCTTTATGTCACTTTATTAAAAAATGAAGCGACAAGCTGCAACCACAGAATGTAGGCACTGCACACCCTGCTGTTAGAGACCAGAATATAGTGACACTCATGTAAACTGACCATGTATCTAAAATGCCAAACCAGAGCTAACCTCAACCAATATGACAATAAAGGTGAATCTAAGTTACTCGTTTGACAAGCGAGGAAATTAAACTTACAGATTAACTAAAAAAAACAGGTTAGCACAATCTAGTGAGAGAAAGTACAAGGCAGTGAAGGGACGAGTTCCAGCAGTATGGAGCGGGGTACAATAAGCCAACATCCTACGCGATACTTCACCTTGGTAATGGACTAGAGATAGAGAAGTCCTCTACAGGCAGCTTGGTATAACAAGGCTTTCAGCACTTGGTGAAATACTGAATGTGTATGTGTAACTTCAATATAGATGCTCAGAGTCCTAGGAAAATAGAACAAATTTCACATGACCAAGACAGCACAGAGATGCAGCACAGAAACAGGTGCTTTGGCCTGTCTAGTCCGCACCATTCACCCAGTTACACCAATCCTATATTAATGGTAGTTATAATCTCCTACAATCTCAATCACCCCCCGCCCCCCCCCCAACCAGATTCTGCCCCTCGCCCACAGGCTGAGGGCAATTTACAGTGCCCAGTCCAGCGACCAGCCCCGGCGCCTTTGGGATGCGAGAGGAAAGTGGAGATCAGGAGGAAACCCACGAGGTCACAGGGCGAACATGCAAACTCCATACAGATAGCACTCAAAGTCAGTATTGAACCCAGGTCTCTGGCTCTGAGGCAGCAGTTTTACACAATGCACAGCAATAGGATGGCCTTTCAGCTCATTCAGCTACACGTTTACCACCCCTCCAGGTACAGTCTAACCTACATTTGTCAATTATAAACCTGCACTCCCTCACGCTGCAGATCCTGAGGATCAGTTTTTGTACATTAAACCCACTTAGCCTGAGCCCAGACCTGACAATTCCCATCGACTCCATTGATCTCAGCTTTCGAGATGTAGTAAAGGCTGACCACCCACAGGGCCTTGTCGGGAATTACTGGAGTATTAGAGCAGTCCATGGAGTTGATCTTTGTACCTCTCTCCAGAAACACTGCCGGCATTTTTGTTGTTACGCCGTTATCGAAAAAATACCATCCCTGTCCAGACTTTTACTAAAAATAATTCTCTCCACTCTCATAATGCCGGCGATATGGGGATCGGTTTTCATATGGCCAGCTATTGTCTCACCCTCAGAAGCACTACTCTCCTCACTAAAGGGATCCCTGTACTTTTAAATGATCCTTTACCATCTCCTGCTGCCCGTTTGGTTTGTCCAGGCACCGACTCACACGGACACTTTGGAGATGGTACCATTCCCTTCAGACTTTCGTCTGTTAACTCCGGCTCAGTCTTAACCTTCCTCCTAGCTCCATGAATCACTGAGCTCTCTGTTGCCAGTGAAGCAAGCGGGGCCAGAGAATCCCTTGCTAATGTTTCCGGCTCACAAGCTGAACAGGGTATATTGGAACTGGGAACATGAGAAGAATGAAGGGAAGGCTGTGAATCTTTACCCAAAAGGCTTGCCCATCTTTGCCCCATCTATGCCCAATACTGGGCTTCCTCCCATTCAAGGTCCACACTAACCACAGGGTTCTTAAATGGAATTGTTGCCGGGGCCAATTGCCCTTTAAGAGTTTTCCCTCCTCCCTGTTCCTGCTTTTGTTCTTTAATATCTTTCTGTTCCTCTTTAGAAATACCCAGAGGACCAGCTCCAAATTCCTTTAGCTCTATCCCAAGCCTTGAGGTTGCCTTCTCCAATTTGTTAGTCTAATAACCTCTTTATTCACTTTCCTCGTCATATAATAAGTTCTCCATAATCCTGTTCCTTTCCTTCTTCGCCATTTCCACACTGCCAAATATTTTTTTCTATATACCTTACTGTCTTTAAGCCACCCTTCGGCCCTAATTTGCTTCCTAACTCTTTATTTAACACTCCTGAAAAATGTTGTAACCTCTCGGCTTTCTGAGGGAATTCATTGCAGATTAATTGCAATGGGCTTCCAGAATCGGTAGTCATATCCCTCTCCAGGCTATTTCCCATGTCTTTGCACAATAGAACCAATAGAGACAACTTCTAAGTCACTCACACCTTTTCAACAATTCACACCTCCCTCTCAATCTCCAAAACTACCAAGGTCGCTCCCAAACAATGGCCAATGTCTCCGAAGCGGCCCTACGGTCTCACACTTCTTGCACACAATCGCAAAATCACTCTATTCAATCCGCTACCCAACTCTCTTATCAGTTTTGACTCATTCACATCCACTCATTCAACTCCAAACCTGTAAATAGCTCTGGAAGAATCCTCAGTCTCCCAGACTAAGGTGCTTAATATTCAAATCCACTTGTTCAGCAACAATCTCTCCCACTCAAAATACTTCAGCCTAATACAGACAAATAAACCCAAACCAAGCAAGCAAAACTGTACCCAAGCACGAAGCTATAGCATCTATTATAAGTAAACAGAAACACACTGCAATGTAAACTACAAGCATTCACTTACCTATCACATTCATTAATTACACTACACTATTTCAAAAGTAAATCGCAAACTATTTTAATTCCTCCTCGTGGCGTGCTCGATCAACGGAACAATCCTCGGAAGGATACGAACCCCTGATCGAACAACCACGGATCGGACTCCAATGATATTAGCGATCCCAACCAAACCTAGTTCTTATATACTCGATTTAAACCACTTCTACCACAGTGTTCTAACATTCATAGAAACATAGAAAATAGGTACAGGAGGAGGCCATTCAGCCCTTCGAGCCAGCACCGCCATTCATTGTGATCATGGCTGATCATCCCCAATCAATAACCCGTGCCTGCCTTCTCCCCATATCCCTTTATTCCACTAGCCCCAAGAGCTCTATCTAACTCTCTCTTAAATCCATCCAGTGACTTGGCCTCCACTGCCCTCTGTGGCAGAGAATTCCACAAATTCACAACTCTCTGGGTGAAAAAGGTTTCTCTCACCTCAGTCTTAAATGGCCTCCCCTTGATTCTAAGACAAGGTGGCCCCTAGTTCTGGACTCGCCCAACATTAGGAACATTAGGACCCGTTCACTCCTACTCTTTGCTTCCTGTCTGCCAACCAATTTTCTATCCATGTCAACACCCTGCCCCCAATACCATGTGCTCTAAACTGACTCCAGCATCTTTCCCACCACCGAAGTTAGGCTAACTGGTCTGTAATTCCCAGTTTTCTCTCTCGCTCCTTTCTTGAAAAGTGGGATTACATTAGCTATCCTCCAATCCACAGGAACTGATCGTGAATCTATTGAACATTGGAAAATTATCACCAATGCGTCCACTATTTCGAGAGCCACCTCCCTGAGCACCCTGGGATGCAGACCATCAGGTCCAGGGGATTTATCATCCTTCAGTCCCATTAGCCTACCCAATACTATTTCTCACCGAATGAAAATTTATTTCAGTTCCTCGGCCTCCTTAGATCCTCTGTCCTCCAGTACCATATAACCATATAATAATTACAGCACGGAAACAGGCCATCTCGGCCCTTCAAGTCCGTGCCGAACAACTTTTTCCCCTTAGTCCCACCTGCCTGCACTCATACCATAACCCTCCATACCCTTCTTATCCATATGCCTATCCAATTTATTTTTAAATGATACCAACGAACCTGCCGCCACCACTTCCACTGGAAGCTCATTCCACACCGCTACCACTCTCTGAGTAAAGAAGTTCCCCCTCATGTTACCCCAAAACCTCTGTCCCTTAATTCTAAAGTCATGTCCTCTTGTTTGAATCTTCCCTATTCTCAAAGGGAAAAGCTTGTCCACATCAACTCTGTCTATCCCTCTCATCATTTTAAATACCTCTATCAAGTCCCCCCTTAACCTTCTGCGCTCCAGAGAATAAAGACCTAACTTATTCAACCTATCTCTGTAACTTAGCTGTTGAAACCCAGGCAACATTCTAGTAAATCTCCTCTGTACCCTCTCTATTTTGTTGACATCCTTCCTATAATTGGGTGACCAAAATTGTACACCATACTCCAGATTTGGTCTCACCAATGCCTTGTACAATTTTAACATTACATCCCAGCTTCTATACTCAATGCTCTGATTTATAAAGGCTAGCATACCAAAAGCTTTCTTTACCACCCTATCTATATGAGATTCCACCTTCAAGGAACTATGCACGGTTATTCCCAGATCCCTCTGTTCAACTGTACTCTTCAATTCCCTACCGTTTACCATGTACGTCCTATTTTGATTTGTCCTGCCAAGGTGTAGCACCTCACATTTATCAGCATTAAACTCCATCTGCCATCTTTCAGCCCATTTTTCCAACTGGCCTAAATCACTCTGTAGACTTTGGAAATCCTCTTCATTATCCACAACACCCCCTATCTTGGTATCATCTGCATACTTACTAATCCAATTTACCACCCCTTCATCCAGATCATTGATGTACATGACAAACAACAAAGGACCCAACACAGATCCCTGAGGCACCCCACTAGTCACCTGCCTCCAACCCGACAAACAGCCATCCACCATTACCCTCTGGCTTCTCCCATTCAGCCACTGTTGAATACATCTTGCTATTCCTGCATTTATACCCAACAGTTGAACCTTCTTAACCAACCTTCCATGAGGAACCTTGTCAAAGGCCTTACTGAAGTCCATATAGACAACATCCACTGCTTTACCCTCGTCAATTTCCCTAGTAACCTCTTCAAAAAATTCAAGAAGATTAGTCAAACATGACCTTCCAGGCATAAATCCATGTTGACTGTTCCTAATTAGACCCTCTTTATCCAGATACTTATATATATTATCTCTAAGTATCTTTTCCATTAATTTGCCCACCACTGAAGTCAAACTAACCGGTCTATAATTGCTAGGTTTACTTTTAGAACCCTTTTTAAACAATGGAACAACATGCGCAGTACGCCAATCCTCGGGGACTATTCCCGTTTCTAATGACATTTGAAATATTTCTGTCATAGCCCCGGCTATTTCTACACTAACTTCCCTCAATGTCCTAGGGAATATCCTGTCAGGACCTGGAGACTTATCCACTTTTATATTTTTCAAAAGTGCCAGTACTTCTTTTACTTTGAAACTCATAGTATCCATAGCTACTCTACTAGTTTCCCTTACCTCGCATAATTCAATATCCTTCTCCTTGGTGAATACCGAAGAAAAGAAATTGTTCAATATCTCCCCCATCTCTTTTGGCTCTGCAGATAGCTGTCCACTCGGTCTCTCCAATGGACCAATTTTATCCCTTGTTATCCTTTTGCTATTAATATAGCTGTAGAAACCCTTTGGATTTACTTTCACCTTACTTGCCAAAGCAACCTCATATCTTCTTTTAGCTTTTCTAATTTCTTTCGTAAGGTTCTTTTTACATTCCTTATACTCCTCAAGCACCTCATTTACTTCATGCTGCCTATAATTATTGTAGATCTCCCTCTTTTTCCGAACAAGATGTCCAATTTCCCTTGAAAACCAGGGCTCTTTCCAATTTTTACTGGTTCCTTTCAACCGAACAGGAACATAAAGATTCTGTACTCTTAAAATTTCCCCTTTAAATGTCCTCCATTTCTCCTCTACATCTTTCCCATGAAACAAAATGTCCCAGTTCACTCCTTTTAAATCATCTCGCATCTCGTTAAAGTTAGCCTTTCTCCAATCAAAAATCTCAACCCTAGGCCCAGTCTGTCCTTCTCCATAATTATATTGAAACTAATGGTATTGTGATCACTGGACCCGAAGTGCTCCCCAACGCATACCTCCGCCACCTGTCCCGTCTCATTTCCTAACAGGAGGTCCAGCACTGCCCCTCCTCTAGTAGGCACCTCTATGTATTGCTGCAAAAAACTATCCTGCACACATTTTACAAACTCCAAACCATCCAGCTCATTTACAGAATGTGTTTCCCAGTCTATGTGTGGAAAGTTGAAATCTCCCACAATCACTACCTTGTGCTTACTACTAATTTCTGCTATCTCTTTACATATTTGCTCTTCCAATTCTCGTTCCCCATTTGGCGGTCTATAATATACCCCTATAAGTGTTGCTACACCTTTCCCACTTCTAAGTTCCACCCAAATAGCCTCCCTAGATGAGCCCTCCAATCTATCCTGCCAAAGCACTGCTGTAATATCTTCCCTGATTAGCAATGCAACACCTCCACCTCTTGCCCCTCCAATTCTATCACACCTGAAGCAACGAAATCCTGGAATATTTAGTTTCCAATCACAGCCCTCCTGCAACCATGTTTCACTGATCGCCACAACATCATACTTCCAGGTGTCTATCCAGACTCTAAGCTCATCCACCTTTCTTACAATGCTCCTAGCATTAAAATATGCACATTTAAGAAACCCCCCATCTCTTATTCTCTGTTTATTTCCTTTTTTTCTCTTTCTCCTCTTGTGTCCGAGTGCTTCCCTTTTCTGCTTCCTGCCTCCCATTCTGTCTACTAGCTTTTGCTATTTGCATCCCTCGCCCCAACCATTCTAGTTTAAAGTCTCCCCAGTGGCCTTTGCAAATTTCCCCGCCAGGATATTGGTCCCCCTCGGGTTCAAGTGCAACCCATCCTTTCTGTACAGGTCCCACCTACCCCAAAAGAAGTCCCAATGATCCAGAAACTTGAATCCCTGCCCTCTGCACCAGTCTTTCAGCCAAGCATTTATCCTCCACCTTGCTCCATTTCTACTCTCACTGTCACGTGGCACAGGCAGTAATCCTGAGATTGTTACCTTTTTGGTCCTTTTCCTCAACTCTCCTCCCAAGTCCTTAAATCCTCCCTTCAGGACCTCTTCCCTTTTTTTACCTATGTCATTGGTACCTATATGTACCACGACCTCAGGCTCCTCTCCCTCTGATTTGAGGATATCTTGGACACGTTTAGACACGTCCAAGACCTTGGCACCAGGGAGGCAGACCACCATTCTGGTCTCCCGACTGCGTCCACAGAATCGCCTATCCGACCCCCTAACAATAGAGTCCCCAATTACTATTGCCCTCCTCTTTTTTTCCCTACCTTTTGGAGTAACAGGGCCGGTCTCTGTGCTGAAGGCCCGTCCGCTGTCGCTACCCCCGGGTAGGCTGTCACCCCCATCCGTACTCAAACAGGAGTACTTATTTGCCAGGTGTACTGACATTGGAGTACTCACTCGTTCATGCCTCTGCCCCTTGCCCTTCCTTAGCGTGACCCACATGTCTCTCTCCTGTGGTTTTGGAGTGACCACTTCCCTATAACTCTCCTCTATCACCTTTTCACTCTCCCTGACCAGGCAGAGGTCATCGAGCTGCTGCTCCAGGATCCTAATACGGCCCCTTAGGAGCCCCATCTCTCTGCACCTGATGCAGATGTGGACGTCAAGAGGGCCATCCGACACCATGACCTCCCACATCTGACATGCAGTACAGTACACTGCTCTGGCTGCCATTCTCTCGCCTTACCCTGGATCGATACCAGTATAATATAATGGAAACTGCTGTGAGAAATCTGCAGGTATCTGACTCAAACAGCTGCTCCCAACTTGACCTTTAACCTACACCTTAATTATACAAACCAAAAGCACCTTTACCTTTACTCACCCCCTGTACCTTTACTAAAACACTGTACCTTTACTAACCCCCTGTACCTTTACTAAAACACTGTACCTTTACTAACCCCCTGTACCTTTACTAACCCCCTGTACCTTTACTCACCCCCTGTACCTTTACTCACCCCTGTACCTTTACTCACCCCCTGTACCTTTACTCACCCCCTGTACCTTTACTCACCCCCTGTACCTTTACTCACCCCCTGTACCTTTACTCACCCCCTGTACCTTTACTCACCCCCTGTACCTTTACTCACCCCTGTACCTTTACTCACCCCCTGTACCTTTACTCACCCCCTGTACCTTTACTAACCCCCTGTACCTTTACTAACCCCCTGTACCTTTACTCACCCCCTGTACCTTTACTCACCCCCTGTACCTTTACTCACCCCCTGTACCTTTACTCACCCACTGTACCTTTACTCACCCCCTGTACCTTTACTCACCCCCTGTACCTTTACTCACCCCCTGTACCTTTACTCACCCCCTGTACCTTTACTCACCCCCTGTACCTTTACTCACCCCCTGTACCTTTACTCACCCCCTGTACCTTTACTCACCCCCTGTACCTTTACTCACCCCCTGTACCTTTACTCACCCCCTGTACCTTTACTCACCCCCTGTACCTTTACTAACCCCCTGTACCTTTACTCACCCCCTGTACCTTTACTCACCCCCTGTACCTTTACTCACCCCCTGTACCTTTACTCACCCCCTGTACCTTTACTCACCCCCTGTACCTTTACTCACCCCCTGTACCTTTACTCACCCCCTGTACCTTTACTCACCCCCTGTACCTTTACTAACCCCCTGTACCTTTACTCACCCCCTGTACCTTTACTCACCCCCTGTACCTTTACTCACCCCCTGTACCTTTACTAACCCCCTGTACCTTTACTCACCCACTGTACCTTTACTCACCCACTGTACCTTTACTCACCCCCTGTACCTTTACTCACCCCCTGTACCTTTACTCACCCCCTGTACCTTTACTCACCCCCTGTACCTTTACTCACCCCCTGTACCTTTACTCACCCCCTGTACCTTTAACCAGAAAGCAGAAATACTAACCAGAGGCTCCACCCAATCAGCTGTTTCCTCTAGTCTGCTTCCACCAATCAGCGGCTTCCAGCGGCTACATCTGGGAGATTGTTTGTGTCCCCCTTAGTGAAGACAGATCCGAAGTACCTATTCAACTCTTCTACCATTTCCTTGTTGCCCATAATAATTTCACCCGTGTCTGCCTTCAAGGGACACACATTTGACTTTGCTACTCTTTTTCCCTTAACATATCTAAAGAAGCTTTTATTGTCCTTCTTTATATTCCTGGCCAGCTTCCCCTCGTACTTCATCTTTTCAGCCCTTTTTTGCCCATTTCGTTTCCTTCTGCTGTCCAATGAAAGTTTCCCAATCCTCTGGCATCCGGATACTCTTTGCTGTGTTATACATCTTTTCTTTTAGTATTATTCCATCCTTTATTCAAAAATCCTGTTGCAACAAAGTATTTATACACAATTTAAATCTGAGAAAGAAATATGTACACCTGGAATTTACTAAATTCAATCAACAGGTAATGCAACACATGGTAAACACAATACAATAACGGCAATCTTTAATATACTTTATACATAATGTTGAAGTGTTATTCTCATACTGTAGCGGCACCTACTGGTGCCTGTAGATAGTTGAACCCTGCGGTTGGCTACCTCGGACATGTGACCGTGGGGAAGGGTTAGTTTTGCGCGCTTTTCTGGGCAAGCCCATTCATTCTGTTGACCATCATTGTGGTAGTAGCACTGTATTTAGCTGTCTCAAGATATCCATTGTTTTTACCTTACTTTCGTAATAAAGTCTTTGAAATCAACCTACTGTATCGACTCGCTAAACTGGTGACCCCGACGCGTCCAATTGATATTGGACGCCGACATGCAGGATGTCGCAGTTCCCGGCACAGCAGCAGCGTTAGTGGCAACAAGCCGCTCCGGGGGAAGAACAAGCCTCAGCCCTCTCTGTCATCAAGCGCAACGCCAGGGTCATCCATTGGCTGTACGGCTGCAAGAGGGCCAAGGCACCCGAAGGCAAGGCTCACCCTGTCCTGGTGTAGAATAAAAAAATATTTCACCCCAATTTTTTTTTTTCACTCTGGATTTTTTTTACTCTGGAAAAAAGGGGGGTGCGACCACACCCAACGCACCCCACCCTTTCGGACGGCCATGAGGAGATTGAACTTTATTGCCTTCCATCACAATGAGGAATGTGGAATCCACTGTCATGGATGTTTATTTAACTTTTATGTGTTTGTGTGTCTTGTTGTTTTCACTTAGTATGGCTGTATGGAAACTCAAATGTCACTGTACCTTAACTGGTACATGTGACAATAACCTAACCATGAAACTATTTGTAACTTCCATTTTACTTCGGAGACCCCGCCAGCACGCATGCATGACATATCGTCGCTCGCATTGCAGTCGACAAGCTGGGGGTGAGCACAGCTCCTATGCCGGCAGCTTAAAAGGTAAGTTGGTTGGTTTCTGTATTGTTTAAATCCCTTACAGAAACTTTGTGATGGAGAGAAGGACCAAAAAGCAGGCTGCTTCCAAGCTTGCCAATGAAGACCGCGGGACTTCGGAGCGAGGTCGGCGGCCAACATCCCTGGAACTGACCGTGGAGTTTCCGGCAGCACCCGTACCTCGGGCCGGGAAGACAGCGCGGAAGTCGGGGAGCCCCGCTCAGTCGGCAGGACCCGACTCTCCACCGCAGCAGTCCAGAGAACTGCGAACTGGCGGTAGGACCGCGTGGGAGCGGGGAAGCCAAGACCCCGACTCCCCACCGCTTCAGTCCGCATGAACACAGACTAGCGGCAAAAAAGTGCAGAAATCGGTGCCCGTTTATACGGCAGAACCCGACTCTCCACCGCATCAGTTCGCTAGATTGCGGACCGGTGGTAAAACCGCACAGAAGTCGATTCACCCCGCTGGAGCGGCAGGCACCGACTTTCCGCCACATCAGTCCGGAAGACCTCGGACTGGCGGGAGGCATCGACTCCCCACTGCCTCAGTCCGGAAGACCGCGGACTAGCGGTAGATCTACCAGGAAGTCGTGTAGCCCCGCAGGAGCAGCAGGCACTGACTCTCGACCGCTTCAGTCTGGAAGACCGCGGACAGGTGGCAGATCCGCGCGGGAGTCATGTAGCCCCGCTCGAGCGGCTGACACCGACTTTCTACCGCATCAGCCCCATAGACATCACCCCGACGGGGTGTGGACTGGCGGTAATGACCCCATTGATTCAGCAGAATCTGGGGAAGATGACCTACCATTCGCAGATAGCGACGGCGATCGCATAGCCCGCATGGAGGATGAGTCCCATGGACCACACAGGTTCCACGACAGCCCCATTTCCAGGACTGCCCAACATCTCCCCCTCCTCGGTAGTGAGCGCCAGAAGTCAGGGATTAGCTGACTTCGAAGAGGGGTTGACCGAAGACCCAAAGTTGCATGGGATGCAGGAAGAGGAAGTTCTGGGGATGTTGTCTAAATTCGCACAGCCATCCCAGAAAGGGCAACCTCTTCAGCCACGGCTAGCGGCAAGCATCAACTACCTGACCACACACCAACTACAGGAACAGGTAATTTCGGAGTCCACAGGCAAGTACCTGGCCCCTCAACACACCCATATAGGGGAATATAAGCCCTGGGAAAAGGGCACAGGAAGTGAAGATTCAAAAATTCCTAAAACTACTGACCTCAGGGATGACTGCGTTTGCCAGATCAGCCGACGGTGTGGACATGACGGAGGAGCAGCAGGATGCGTTAGCCCTGCTCTTTAATGCACAATACAAAATCAATTGCTTCAGGAAAAACTCTATCCGTCCTACGCTCAACCCCAAATTTGCGGGGCTATGTAAGGCCAGCGCTACGCCACCACCAAGACTATTGTTTGGTGATGACCTGCCCAAACAGGTTAAAGACCTAGATGAGGAAGCTAAAGTGGTCGGCATGATAAAACCACCTTCCTCTAGCAGGCCACCAGCGTATCGTCGGCAGCATCCGTATGCAACACCCAACAGGCCCCGGTTTCAACCCGACAGGGTGACGGGTGCAAACCCAAAGGTCACGCCTTATCCATGGAGGCCTTTTTTAGGCCAATGCCCACAGCGACCCGCTTGGAAAATGCGCCAACCCCACACCACAACGCCACAACAACCCAAGAACCAAGGACGGAAGACCAAGCCCCACCGGTAACCATGGAGGTAAGTGGGTCTGGTTCCCTTGGGAGTGCTGCATGCATAACCTCACAAGTGGGAGGTAGATTGTGTCTATGTGGGGATGCATGGAGTTCCATAACTTCTGACCCCTTTATAATTGCACAGTATTCAAGGTTACGAAATTGAATTTATAAACAAACAACTCCCCCAGTTCAACATGTACCTAGCCGGAAGTTTGTGCTTTCTCAAAAAGAGAAAGTGGAAGGACATGCAGAACTATTCAGGTTATAAACCAATGGGGTAACGGAGAAAACTGTACATGAACCTCTTGAGTTTGTATCTAACATCTTTACCAAAACTAAAAAAGATGGTGGATGTCGTGTTATAATTGATTTATCTCAACTGAATACCTTTGTGCAATATACCCATTTCAAGATGGAAACATTTGAAACTGCCAAGCAACTGATTTTCCAGTAGGTACTTCATGGCCTGCATCGATCTAAAAGATGCATACTATACAGTGCCTATACGTAAAGATCACCGCAGATATTTAAAATCTGTCTGGATGGTGCAGCTGTGGCAGTATAGAGCATTGCCTAATGGACTAACAACAGCCCCCAGGTTATTTACCAAAATATTAAAACTAGCATTGGCGTCTCTACGAAGACAAAACCACATAGTCATGGCCTATCTTGATGACATACTGATTGTAGGGAAAACTTTGGAGTTGGCTAATTTAGCTGTGACAGCCACCAAGTCACTATTACAAAAGCTGGGGTTCGTCATCCATCCAGACAAATCTAAGTTAACACCTTCTGTCATTATGGACTATCTGGGATTCACGATTAACACAAATCATATGATTATCACTTTCCCAGATAATAAAGCAACAGATATAATAGAGGCATGTAATAGCCTTGCTTGCGCCAAAAAAACGACTATTGGACATGCTGCCAAGGTAATTGGGAAACGTGTAGCTACATTTCCAGCTGCACGATTTGGACCGTATTCAGTTGAGATAAATCAATTATAACACGACATCCACCATCTTTTTTAGTTTTGGTAAAGATGTTAGATACAAACTCAAGAGGTTCATGTACAGTTTTCTCCATTACCCCATTGGTTTATAACCTGAATAGTTCTGCATGTCCTCCCACTTTCTCTTTTTGAGAAAGCACAAACTTCCGGCTAGGTACATTATCAAAATCTCAGCACTAAAAACTAATGCTGGGCATTTTGATAGACCTATGCAGCGACCAACCAAAGCAAAAAATGAGCTACGATGGTGGATTAGCAGCATTCGAGATTGTTTTAATCCCATCATAGTTACAAACTGTTCAGTCGTATTGCAAACTGACGCAAGTGCCCACGGCTGGGGAGCTACTGACACCACTTCTAGTTGTGGCGGCAGATGGGATTTGCACGAATCTACACTACTCCAATCATGAGGTATAAACTATTTGGAAATGCTGGGAGCATTTCACGGACTGCGGGCTTACTGCACGAATATGCATCATACACATTTCCCTCAACAACTTCTCTTTTGACACTTCCCATTTCCTCCAAACACAAGGCGTAGCTATGAGCACGCGCATGGGCCCTAGCTACGCCTGCCTCTTTGTTGGGCACATCGAACAATCTTTGTTCTCGGCGTACCAGGGCCCCACCCCCGACCTTTACCTCCGTTACATTGACGATTGCTTTGGTGTCACCTCCTGCACCCACGCACAACTGACTGACTTCATCCATTTCACCACCAACTTCCATCCGGCACTCAAATATACTTGGACCATTTCCGACATTTCCCTACCATTCCTTGACCTCACCATCTCTATTGCAGGTGATACACTCCTGACTGACATCCACTACAAACCAACTGACTCCCACAGCTACCTGGACTACTCTTCCTCCTACCCTGCTTCCTGTAAGGACTCCATCCCCTATTCCCAATTCCACCGTCTACGCCGCATCTGCTCCCAGGATGACGTGTTCCACACCAGGTCATCACAAATGTCCTCGTTCTTCAGAGAACGGGGTTTCCCCTCCCCACTATAGATGAGGCTCGCACCAGGGTCTCCTACATACCCCGCAACACTGCCCTCTCTCCCCATTCCCCCACTCACAACAAGGGCCGAGTCCCCTTGGTCCTCACCTTTCACCCCACCAGCCAGCGCATACAACAGATAGTCCTCCGCCAGTTTCGCCACCTCCAACGTGACCCCTCCGCTCGCCACATCTTCCCATCTCCCACCCTGTCTGCCTTCCGCAAAGACCGCTCCCTCCGCAACTCCCTTGTCAATTCTTCCCTTCCCTCCCGCTCCACTCCTTCCCCGGGCACTTTCCCTTGCAACCGCAAGAGATGCTACACTTGTCCCTTCACCTCCCCCATCCACTCCTTTCAGGGACCCAAGCAGTCATCCCAAGTCCGACAGAGGTTCACCTGCACCTCCTCCAACCTCATCTACTGCATCCATTGCTCCAGATGCCAGCTGATCTACATCGGTGAGACCAAGCGGAGGCTGGGCGATCGTTTCGCCGAACACCTCCGCTCGGTCCGCAATAACCAACCCGACCTCCCGGTGGCTCAGCACTTCTACTCCCCCTCCCATTCCGTATCCGACCTCTCGGTCCTGGGCCTCCTCCACGGCCAGAGTGATCAACACCGCAAGTTGGAGGAACAGCACCTCATATTCTGCTTGGGGAGTCTGCATCCTCTGGGCTTAAACATTGAATTTTCTCAATTCTGTTAACCCAGACTGCCCCCTCCCCTCCCCACCTCTCCCTCAGCCCTCGGGCCCTGACATTCCTTCTCCATCTCCACCCCCCCCCCACCCCAGTCGCACTAGCTTCTCATTTTCACACTACAAACAGCTTACAATGGCCTGTTTCCTTTATCATCAATACTTTTTTGCATATCTTTCATTCATTGTTCTTTATCTCTCCACATCACTGTTTATATCTCTCGTTTCCCTGATCCCTGACCAGTCTGAAGAAGGGTCTCGACCCGAAACGTTGCTCATCTCCTTCGCTCCTTAGATGCTGCTGCACCCGCTGAGTTTCTCCAGCTTTTTGTGTAACCCATGCATCATACACATGTCCATCTACAAATAGACAATACCACAGTGGTGGCATATTTAAACCATATGGGTGGTATCAAGTCGATATCTTGCGATGAATTGGCAAACATAATTTGGCACTGGTGCATTGAAAGAAACATTTGGATTTCAGCTACATACCTTCCGGGTAAGCTTAATACAGTGGTGAACACCAGGTCACGGGTATTCAATGACAACACCGAGTGGATGTTGAACCCCCAAATATTTGCTAACATTATAGCTCAGTATGGAACACCAGATATCGACCTCTTTGCGTCCAGATTGAACCACCAGATACCAACATATGTCTCTTGGGAACCAAGCCCTGGGGCAGTAGCGATGGACGCTTTCTCGCTACATTGGGGGAAATTGTTCTTCTATGCATTTCCCCCTTTCTGCCTCATCAGTCGGGTATTGCGGAAAATCCAGTTAGATTCCGCATCAGGAATACTGATAATACCCGACTGGCCCACACATCCATGGTTCCCGGTGGTCCTCAACATGGTGAAGGAACCATGGGTGCAGGTTCCTAAATGCCCGAACCTCCTGACACATCCCTTATCAGGGGAAAGTCATCCGTGCCATGGTCATCTGAACCTGTTGGCTTGCAGGTTCTGAAGAGACCTTTGCTGGAATGCGGGCTGTCGAACAGGACCATGGACATCATCACGGCGTCGTGCAGAGAGTCCACAAGTAAGCAATACCTTACTCATGTAAGGAAATGGGAGGGTACACAAAATGCTGGAGAAACTCAGCGGGTGCAGCAGCATCTAAGGAGCGAAGGAGATAGGCAACGTTTCGGGCCGAAACCCTTCTTCAGACTCTAAGGAAATGGGAGGTCTTCTGTTCCAGGACTAATATCACCTACGACTCTTCCACCATCACAGATGTGCTGGAATTCCTCGCGAGCCTTCACTATGATGAGGGCCTCAGCTACAGTGCCATCAATAGTGCTAGGAGTGCATTATCGTCCTGCCTCGGAGTGGGATCCCATCCGTTGGTGTCGAAACTTATGAGGGGTATTTTCAATTCCAACCCTCCAAGACCACGATACACTATGACCTGGGATATAGGGGTAGTGTTGTTCCTACTCAGGATTTGGTCACCAGTTTCGGAACTCCCACTGGCAAAAATCACCTATAAAGTGGTGATGCTGATGGCACTTATTACAGCTCAGCGGGTCCAGATGCTCCACAAACTGAAATTGGACAGGATGGTCTCGACCCCCACCAAGGTAACCTTTTTCATTGATGAGTTACTAAAACACCATAGACCTGGAACAACCGGTCTTAAATTGGAATTCCATGCATATCCCATTGACGTACGCCTCTGTATAGCCACCCATCTCCGACATTATATTAATGTCACCAAAAATATAAGGGGAATGGAAACAGGTCTATTTATCAGTTTTAAATGCCCACACTACAGAGTAATCGTGCAGACTATTTCCAGGTGGCTCAGGGTGGTGTTGGGTGCAGCAGGGGTAGATACTGATATTTTTTTATCTCATTCTACCATGGCTGCATCCACATCAGCAGCGAGGACCATGTAGGTACCCATGGACCATGTCCTCGCAACAGCGGGCTGGGCCAATGAAGGCACATTTCAAAGGTTTTATAACAAACCTGTGGCCACTCCCGCAACGTTTGCAGATACTGTTTTAAGTTCTGTTCCCTGAACGTTCCCCGAAGTCAGGGTTTTTTTGTTTGTATTAATAAATACATTATTGTTTTTCAGCTCTGTTTCAAGTCTGAAATACGTTAACATACTTCCTCCATCAGTTATTACGGCCGTGTGTGAGCATGGACGTGGTTCCAGGGCATGAAATCACAGAGCTTTGAAATCTTCACGTGACTCTGAAGTAAAATAATAAGATTAAACGAGAACTTACCAGTTTGAAGTTTGATCCTTATTTTATGAGGAGTTACGATGAGGGATTTCGTGCCCTCCGCTTCCAACCCTCAACTGGTATATGGTTTCTCTTAACCTTACTATCTCCAGGCAGTGCTACTATCTGTGATTTCACACCGCTGCTTTGAAGAATGTCGCGCATGCGTGCTGGCGGGGTCTTCACGAAATCCCTCATCGTAACCCCTCATAAAATAAGGATCAAACTTCAAACTGGTAAGTTCTCGTTTAATCTTACTATTTTTATTCCTCCTTTATTACTTCAAATTCTGGCATTGACAAAGTTTTAATTTTATTGACTCTGCACTTTACCTATTCTTTACTAAATGCACATTTATAGTTGTCTTCATTCATCTTGAAGACAATGCATGGAGACTATTTTCATTGCAGCATACTGTGGAGAATATTTTTGCTTTGTTAATATAGCAGCGAGTATTCATACAGGACCTTTATATTATTGAAGAGGACAAAATGTTTTACTCATGTTAATTGTGAATTGCAGGGAGGTGTGACTGCCTATTTACACAGACCAAGCTTCCACATAAAGTAATCTGATAATTTAAATAGTTTAAATTTAGATTAGACAGATACAGCTCGGAAACAAGCCCTTCGGCCCACAAAGTCTGTACCGACCAGCGACCCCACTCATTCACACAATCCTACTGCACACACACACTAGGGCCAATTTTTACATTTATACCAAGCCAAGTAAGTAAGTAAGTTTATGGGCCAAGTATTCACATACAAGGAATTTGCCTTGGTGCTCCGCCCACAAGTAACAACATGACATACAGTGACAGTTAACCTACAAACCTGTACGTCTTTGGAGTGTGGGAGGAAACCGAAGTTCTCGGAGAAAACCTACGCAGGTCACGGGGAGAACGTGCAAACTACATACAGACAGCACCCATGGTCGGGATCGAACCAGGGTCTCTGGCACTGTAAGTAAACAACTCTACCACTGCACCACCACGATGAATCTGTGGAATTCTTGTTGCAGACGGCTGTGGAGGCCAAATCAATGGATATTTGTAAGGCGTAAGATAGACTCTTGATTAGTAAGAGTGTCAGGGGTTATGGGGAGAAGGCAGGAGAATGGAGTTAGGAGGGAGAGATAGATAAGCCACCATAGAATAGTGTAGGGTTGATGGGCCGAATGGCCTAATTCCACTCCTATGACATGACCTTATGACCGTGCTGCCCTCGACATCTGAGATTTGATCTCAGCCTGCACATATTCTGGCACCTTCTAAGTGTCGAACACAAAGTGCTGGAGTAACTCAACGGATAAGGCAGCATCTCTGGAGGACAGGGATGGGCAACATTTCGGGCCAGGTCCCTTTTTCTCAGTGTGTTTTTTAACCAGAATACTTGATAGCATATAGCTAAAGGCAACCGTCAATCCAGCCCATGGGCATTGTGATCGAATGCAGTGCATTGCAACCTAGAAAAGCAGAAGAAAGATGTTCTTACATTTTTTTATTTTATGTAGTAAAAATAAGGAGCTGCAGGTGCCGGGACATTTCAGAGGCACAAGTGATATTTTAATTTAATACACAGATCAAAGAAATCACAATACCGCAAAAAATAACATTTCAATGCAAAAGATTCCAAGTTATACAGCATGCATCAATTCCTGGCAGCAGCCATCGATTTTAAAAGGGTTTCACCTGCAGAATGGAAGATGAGCAAGCTTTGATCTTTTCCCTGTCAAATAAACTCAAAATGAAGTATAGCATCAAGTCTTGCGTGCAAAGCCCTGATGTGGTACAACTACGGATACTTCCAAATTAAAATGATCAAACACAATTTCAAAGGTCCAGCTCTAAGACTCTGGTAAGATTCAGCTCCGATACCTGTGATTCCGTACAGCTCACTATGCAGAATGGCTACGTTCTGGGTTTCATTTCAACCTCAAAGGGATTGTGTAACGTCAGTTTGTATAAATCTTTGGAAATTCCCTTTCTGGTCTGCAACTGACTTTGGTTCGTTCTTTCATACATTGCAAATGTTATTTGTATCCTTTCCCTTCTCCCCTGACTCTCGGTCTGAAGAAGGGTCTCAACCCGAAATATCACCTATTCCTTTTCTCCTGAGATGCTGCCTGATCCGATGAGTTACTCCAGCATTTTGCATCTGTCTTCAGAAGAATTCAACAACTGTTTCATATACCTTTGATGAATTCAGGAGCACAGCATAGCAGACAGAATCCCCATGCTTGGTCTGGAGCTGTCCTTGGTCTAATTCCATTGACTGTAATGACAGTAAGATCAATTGATGATCTAAGTGGGGTGTAGGATTCAGTCCCTGAGATACTGCCTAGTTGCAGATTGACTGTTTTATGATAAAGCTGTCGCACTCAGATCAGAGGCATCCTCACAAGGAATGTGCAGCTGCACGTAAGATCACAGGGAATATTTAGGCATCCGAGCAAGTTCTGACAGTGACCTTGGCTTTTAGACTTAGCCTTCAGAGATACAACGTGGAAACAGGCCCAGTGGCCCACCGAGTCTGTGCCGACCGGTGATCATCCCATATACCAGCACTATTCTGCACATGAGGGACAATATGTAATATGCAACTAACCTACGATTTTGGAGCGTGGGAGGAAACTGGAGCACCCGGAGAAAACCCACGTGGTCACAGAGAGAACGTACAAACTCCGTACAGACAGCACCTGTAGTCAGGATTAAACCCGGGTCTCTCGAGCAGCAAATCTACCGCTGCTGCCCTTTTGTTTGCTTGAAGAAAATGCTTTGAAAAACTCACACAAAAGCAAAAATTCAATTTGAATGTAAGGGGTGAGTGAGACATTCACGTTTGCATTAGTACATGCCAGGGGTTATTGTACCTACATTGACATGAATGCTCTTTTTCGCACACTGCAGCAATTCCTGAAAATCACACCAATATGGTTTAGAATATAACAGAATGGTATAAAACAATAAGAATATGCCTGTAACTGGTGTTCATGAACCAAACACACTGTGCTCTCTTAATCTTCTTGTTAAACTTTGCAGCTATCAAGCTCTCAGGTGCTGCTCAGGTTCTCTTCATTGCCACAGACGGTTTTAGAGGCCAAGTCAATGGTATTTTTAAGGTGGGGATTGACAGATTATTAATCTGTACGGTGTCAGGGGTTATGGGGCAGAGGCTGGGGAATGGAGTTGAGAGGAAAATGATTGAGTGGCGTTAGTAGAGTTGATGGATGAATGGCCTAACTCTGCTCCTAGCACCTTATGAACTGATGAACTTTCAGTCAATTGGGCTCCAGTGTGTTTAAGGAAATTAAATCACAGATTTCCATGATTTGTTAAGGGGAATTCTGTGTAGTCAACAATGAGGGAGTTGTATAAAAATCATCACGGAACCGCAATAACTTGCTTGTGCTGAGTGAAGGCTTTGAGCCCACAAGACCTGGGAAACTCAACAAGTTCCCATGAGTTGAGCTTTCATACGAGGTCAGTACTACAGTGATGAGCAGCTGAAGGTTTTGCAGAGGTTTGTGTGACTCGCTTGAAAGATCAAAGAAACTGTGATGTCATATAAAATGGCACATTCTGCACTTCTTCTCTTGCGGACTTGATTTATTTTCCAGACATTAAAGTAATACTTGAAGCTCCAATATCCCAGCAAGGAAAGCAACCTTACATCCAAATCAATACTGCTTATTGGTCACTTCTGAGACTATGGAGAGATGCCTGGTTCAGTATTGGTTGCATGCAGTGCTGCTCATTTCTGCACAGGAATGTTTAAATCGGTGTTGATCCCCATATTTTCACCTGCAACGCATAATTTCTGAATACTTGTGGTTATCTGACAGGATTTATACTTATAAGCAGAAATTTCTTGTTGTACAAATTGCTGTTTAGCTTGTGAAGAATGGGAACTCTTAATTTCTAAACGCGGCCTTTAGGAGTCATGGTTATTTGCAGATTTGGCACTGCACAGATGAGTGGTGCAAATGCCCTGCACTTTCACCTCTACGACATGCCAAACCTCCACTGATTCTCAAGAATGTGGTTCCTAGTTAAGACAATCCCTTCTCCCAATCCTGGGTCAGCTTCCAGATATCAATGGGGCAGGAAATATCAAGCAGAGGATCTGCCCTATCCAGCACTAAATTCCAGGCATGACATACATTGCTATTTTGCCAGGACATCCCCTGCTGGATTTATATACAACTTCCATTCACTTATAGCCACTCAGTTCCTTCCAAACATCTTAAAGAACAATTAAGATGTGGTCTGATTCAATATATCACCAAATGTTTTTTTTTGTTTGTTCCAAAACAAAATGTAATAGTCGGTTCCATAAAGAGTGACCGGTGGTCCTCTTCCTTCATCACCGCACTATCTTCAAGGCTTGTTTTGTGATGTTTGTTCCAGCAAGGTCTTCCTGTGAGTGGCATCAGTAACACCTGCTTCTCGTAGATCATCATCGGTGATGTCGCTGAGTGAGGGGAGACATGTGTTAATGATTTTCAACTGCAGACATCTTCAGTAAAATTAACACCATTCTTGCAATATTATTCCTCAACTGCTTGTATTGATCACACCTCCCAAACCCCATGATCTTCATTATAGATCAGCACATATCATGCATCTGTGTACCTAAGCCAGGCCTGCAGAGAGAGAGAAAATTAGAAACCTTCCCGGTAATGGGTGCTCAGAGAAATGGCTGGTTGGAGTTGGGATGAGGCCAGAGGCATTTCAGAGGCGAGGGAGGGAGCCCACGCTTCATTGCAATGAATACACCCTGTGGGTCAACATCGCCGTTTATTCTTCAACACATGTTGAGCCCAATATTTATGGCATGATGGTGTTCCGTATGTGTGGAAACTGCAGGCCAGAATAGCAGAATTTGGGAAGAAGTACAGCATGGAAATGGGCCATTCAGCCCACCGAGCCCATATACACTCCATCTACCCTACTCACTACAGACAACTTACAGAACCCTATTAACCTATGAGATGTGACAAGCTATCAATATCCACAACATGCAGGCAGGGATATCAAAGACAAATGGGCATAGGTATAATATGAGAGGAACAAAGTTTAAAGGAGGTTTGCGGGATGAGTTATATACATAGGAGATTGTGGGTGGCTGGAAAGTGCTGGCATGTGTGGTGATTGAGGTGGATATGATACTGGTGTTTAAGAAGATTTTTGATAGGCACATGGATATGCCGGGAATGGAGGGATATGGATCATGTCCAGGCAGATAAGGGATTGTCTTGGCATCATGTTCGGCACAGACATTGTGGGCCACAGGACCTGTTCCTGTACTGTACCATTGTCTGTTCTATGAAGCTGGTGGGTGAGGGGTATCCTCATCCCAAGTTTCATGACTGAATGCCAGTATTGAAGAGGCCATGTGCTGGTGTACAGAAAAAAAACGGTCGGGGCCAGCCTGCAACACATAGCTTCAAGGTCGGCAGAGGAACGGCAGGTGAAGGAGTGAGTGCGGGGATTGGCTGAGGGATTTAATTAGCAAATTGGTAAATTAGCGGATTAGTGAATTTATTAGCGAATATAAGAAAGGTTTGCTCCAGGGGAGCGGCCTGTCGGGGGAAGTGCCTTGTCGAGGGAAGTGCCTTGTGAGAAAAGTGTGTCTTTGGCTCGAGAGTCTTCGGCGAGGAGGCTGAGGGAGGAGACTACGGCAAAGGTTGGAGAGGGTGAGAGGCAGTGAAGGAATGACAGGTAGCTGATTCAGTGTGAGGCTTGCAGGATGTGGGAGGTCAGGGACACTGCTGGAGCCTCTGGCTGCTACAATTGTGGAAAGTGTGTCCAGGTTCAGCTCCTGAAGGACCGTGTTGGGGTACTGGAGAGGCAACTGGATGACCTCAGGATCACCGGGAAAACGAGAGTTTCCTGGACAGGACCTACAGCGAGATCATTACACCGAAGATACCGGAAGATAGAAGTGATAGGGTGACAATGAGGAAGGGAAGGAAGCTTGGAGTACAGGAGGTTGCACCGGGGGATGCACCTCTTGCTAACAGGTTCATCCTCTTGGATGCTGGCGGGACAGAAGACACTGTCATTATGAGCGGGGGACAGGTCTGCAAGTCAAAACGTGGCGCTGAAGAAAAGCCGAAGAGACAGAGGTCAGGCAGAGCCGTGGTAGTCGGGGACTACATCATGAGAGGTGCAGACAGGGGCTTCTGCGGCAACAGGCAGGATTCGAGGATGGTGTGTTGCCTCCCTGGTGCCATGGTCCAGGACGTCATGGACCGATTACAGGCCATCCTCAAGGGTGAAGGTGAGCAGTCAGAAGTGGTAGTACATGTGAGCACCAATCACACCGGGAAGAAGAGGAAAGAGATTCTGCAGAGTCACTTCAGAGAACTTGGAAGAAGGCTGAAAAGCAGGACCTCCAGGGTGGTTATCTCCGGTTTGCTTCCAGTTCCTCGTGCTGGTGAGAGCAGGAGCAGGGAGATAGCGGACCTGAATGTGTGGCTGAGGAACTGGTGCAGGGGGCAGGGATTTAGATTATTAGACCACGGGATCTGTTTTGGAGGAATGGTGAATGGTACAAAAGGGATAGGAGAGTAGGGCCAAGTGAAATAGAAATCGGTGTGAAAGGTGAGGGGAGTAATGGATTAAAAGTATTATATAGGAATGCACAAAGTACAAGAAGTAAAGAGGATGAGCTTGAGGCTCAGTTAGAAATTGACAAGTATGATGTTGTGGGAATTAGAGACATGGACTGCAGGAGCTAGGAACTGAATAATCAGAGATATACGTCCTATTGAAAAGAGGGACAGGTGGGCAGAGGGGGTGGGGTTGCCCTGTTGGTGAGGATTGAAATTCAGTCCGTTGCAAGGGGTGACATAGAATCAGGAGATGTGGAGTCAGTATGGATAGAACTAAGGAATTGTAAGGGTAAAACAACACTAATGGGAGTTAACTACAGGCCCCCAAATAGTAGCCTGGATATAGGGTGCAAGTTGAATCAGGAGTTAAAATTGGCATGTAACAAAGGTAATGCTACGGTTGTTATGAGAGATTTCAACATGCAGGTACACTGGGAAAATCACGTTGGCACTGGACCCCAAGAAAGGGAGTTTGTAGAGTGCCTCCGAGATGGATTCTTAGAGCAGCTTGTACAGGAGCCTACCAGGGAGAAGGCATATTCTGGATTTAGTGTTGTGTAATTAACCGGATTTGATAAGAGAACTCGAGGTAAAAGAGCCATTAGCAGGTAGTGACCAAAAAATGATAAGTTTTAATCTTCAATTTGAGAGGGAGAAGGGAAAATCGGAAGTGTCAGTATTACAGTTGAGCAAATGGGGACAAAGGAGCCATGAGGGAGGAGCTGGCCAAAGTTGACTGGAAATAGACCCTAGCAGGGATGACAGTGGAACAACAATGGCAGGTATCTCTGGGAATAATACAGAAGGTGCAGGATCAGTTCATTCCAAAGAGGAAAAAAGATTCCAAGGGGAGTAAGAGGCGACTGTGGCTGTTAAGGGACAGTATAAAAATAAAACTATAACATAGCAAAGATGAGCGGGAAGCCAGAGGATTGGGAATTTTTTAAAGGGCAATACGGGGAGAAAAGTTGAGGTACAAACGTAATCTGGCTAAGAATATAAAGGAGGATTGTAAAAGCTCTTTAGGTATGTGAAGAGGAAAAAATAGTTAAGACCAAAGTTGGAACCTTGAAGACAGAAACAGGTGAATTTATTATGAGGAACAAGGTAGACGAGTTGAACAGGTACTTTGGATCTGTCTTCACTGAAGAAGACACCAACAATCTCCCAGATGTACTCGTGGCCAGAGGACCTGGGGTGATGGGGGAACTGAAGGAAATCCACATTAGGCAGGAAATGGTGTTGGGTAGACTGATGGGACTGAAGGCTGATAAATTCCCAGGGCCTGATGGTCTGCATCACAGGGTGGTGCAAGTGGTTCTAGAAATCGTGAGCGCATTGGTGATCATTTCCGAATGTTCTTGGTTCTTGGTTTCTTGGTCCTCCAAAATATTCCAAATGGAATTTAAACTGGAGGTTCTATAGATTCAGGATCAGTTCCTGTGGATTGGAGGGTAACTAATGTTATCCCACTTTTTAAGAAAGGAGGAGAGAGAAAACAAGGAATTATAGACAAGTTAGCCTGACATTGGTGGTGGGGAAGATGCTAGAGTCAATTATAAATGATGAAATAGCGGCACATTTGGATAACAGTAACAGAATCGGTCCGAGTCAGCATGGATTTACGATGGGGAAATCATGCTTGACTAATCTTCTGGAATTTTTTGGGAATGTAACTAGGAAAATAGACAAGGGAGAGCCAGTGGATGTAGTGTACCTGGACTTTCAGATAGCCTTTGAGAAGGTCCCACATAGGAGATTAATGGGCAAAATTAGAGCACATGGGGGTAGGGTACTGACATGGATAGAAAATTGGTTGGCAGACAGGAAACAAAGAGTAGCAACTAACGGGTCCCTTTCAGAGGCTCGGTGCTGGGACCGCAGCTAATTACAATATACATTAATGATTTAGATGAAGGGATTGAAAGTTGCATTAGCAAATTTGCAGATGACACAAAGCTGGGTGGCAGTGTGAACTGTGAGGAGGATGCAGAGTAACATGGACAGGTTGCGTGAGTGGGCAGATGCATGGCAGATGCAGTTTAATGTGGATAAATGTGAGGTTATCCACTGGTGGCAAGAACAGGAAGGCAGATTATTATCTAAATAGTCTCAAGTTGGGAAAAGGGGAAGTACAACAAGATCTGGGGGTCCTTGTTCATCAGTCACTGAAAGTAAGCATGCAGGTACAGCAGGCAGTGAAGAAAGCTAATGGCATGTTGGCCTTCATAACAAGAGGAATTGAGTACAGGAGCAAAGATATCCTTCTGCAGTTGTACAGGACCCTGGTGAGACCACACCTGGAGTACTGTGTGCAGTTTTGGTCTCCAAATTTGAGGAAGGACATTCTTGCTATTGAGGGAGTGCAGCGTAGGTTCACAAGGTTGATTCCCATGATGGCGGGACTGTCATATGCTGAGAGAATGGAGCGATTGGCCTTGTATACATTGGAATTTAGAAGGATGAGAGCGGATCTTATTGAAACATATAAGATTATTAAGGGTTTGGACACGCTAGAGGCAGGAAACATGTTCCCGATGTTGGGTGAGTCCAGAACCAGGGGCCACAGTTTAAGAATAAGGGGTAGGCCATTTAGAACGGAGATGAGGAAAAATATTTTCACCCAGAGAGTTGTGAATCTGAGGAATACTCTGTCTCAAAAGGCAGTGGAGGTCAATTATTTGGATGCTTTCAAGAGAGCGTTAGATAGAGCTCTTAAAGATAGCGGAGTCAAGAGGTATGGGGAGAAGGCAGAAATGTGGCACTGATTGTGGATGATCAGCCATGATCATAGTGCATGGCGGTGCTGGCTCGATGGTGCCCAATGGCCTACTCCTGCATTATTGTCTATTATCTATTGGTGCCAATTTGTGCCAGGTACAGGTAGTTGTGTGCACTGGATGGGCTGCCACCATTGTCTATTTATCCTTTTATCCTTTTTATCCATTTTATCCATGTTTATCCTTCTGTTAATTATCGTGTTGCACAGGGAGCCAAATGCAATGGAATTTCGTTTGGAACTGCATATATCGATGTATCTAAATGACAATAAAGTTTGTTTGACTTTTGACTTGACTTTGACTTTGACTGGATTCTCCCCAGCTGGAACCGAGCTGAGCTTGTTGGGTTTATAAAGCAGCGTGAGGTGCCACTTATTCCACCAGTTTGTACGAAAGTGGAACGACTGGGGAATACACTTCTACTGAGGTTCAAGCCATGGTCACACAGGGCTCCGTCTTCTTTGTGATCGTAGTAATGGAAAAGCAGGCTACACTCATGTACATACCGTACACACACAGATAGCCACAGCCACTATAAATGATGCTGGTCCTCTGAAGGGACTATGGAACTGGTGACGACACTGGGTGCGATGGGCGAGGAGCGTAGGGCGGGGAAAGGGAACCGGGATCTGGCCCTTGAGGTTGATTGCGGGAGGGAGGCACCAAACATGGACAGGTGAGGAGAGGGATGCTGATCGACCAGATGTCCAAGGAAGGTGATGGCTGGAGGCCGGCAGAGGTCTGGGGCTCACCTGGAATGGGCAACGTGATAATAACTAGAGCATGGAGTGGACTCTGAAAATGTCGCCAAAACATGGCAACTATTGCATGTGGGATCAGTGGACTATTTGTGTACACTGCCTAACAGGGATGTGCTTGGGTATGGCAATGCTCTACTGGACTATTTGAAAGAAAATAATTTCACTGTGCATTTGCACTTCGCGCATAAAAGCACCATTGAACCTTTGGTGATTTCAAAGTCATTACCTCCAGAATTCCAAGTTATCCCATCCATTCTCAATCAGACCAGCTTCATACTTCTCCAAGCCCAAGTGGTTCAGAAAATCTGAGATGATACAAGAACTATTTCGGTTCTCAGAAGTCTAAAAGAGACAAGGAAACATATTTATAATTTACTGGAAGCAGAATAACATTTCATAAAAGTAATGTACTTTTTGCGTACAAATACTGGTGATGGTGTTTGGTTTATGCTTCAAACAATATTGTCGAGGATTTCTAAGCATTCTAAGAGATCTAGAGAGTTAAGGATGTTTATTTGTCACTGGACCAAGTGGGGGCCGTTGGGTTCCGTCCCCTCAAAGCATGGTTGCGGAGGGGGGGGCACGTTGAGGGGATGGCATCACACACACACAGGCGGGGGAGGGATGGTAGGGGAGAGTGGGGTGCGGGGGGTGCGGGGAGAGAGGGAGGAGGGGGGAGAGAGCAGGGAGGAAGAGGGAGGGGGGAGAGATAGGGGGAGGGGTGAGGGGGGAAGAGGGGGGGAGAGGTGGGGGGGAAGAGGGGGGGATGGAAGAGAAGCCCTGGGGGAGTGGTGAATGGCTGGGGGGGAAGAGAGGCCAGGGTAGGGGGAAGAAAGTGTCCGGGGGGAATGTTCGAGGAATAATGCATGAAATTTTCAGTTAAGGCGATTTTTTATATCACGCCGTAAATCTCTATCGGAATATGTAAAAATGTCACCGTTAGCGCATCGTGTTTTCGAGGAGATGTGAAATGCACACAAACATCGCACAAATACACACACATCCAAGATCAGAGTTTTATAAGTATAGAGATTTGCACTGTGCTTGAACTGGAACAATGCCATTCTACCCTGTGGTAGCTTTACTGGCGCGTTAGAATGCAACAGCAACAAACATATATACTGTAAATCACACCTTGATATTGCAAGACCAGAGTACATAGAACAATTTATCGGAAGGAACTGCAGATTCTGGTTCACACTGATGATACATCTCTGGAGATCTCTGGAGAAAAGGAATAGGTGACAGCATCTCTGGAGAAACAGAGTAGGTGACGTTTCAGGTCTAGAACCAAAACGTCACCTATTCCTTTTCTTCTGAGATGCTGTCTGACCTGCTGTGTTACTCCAGCTTTCTGTGTCTATCTTTGTACGTAGAACAATGCTGGTTGTGCAAAATGCATAATGGTTTGGCGCTGAGGTAGGGTAGTGGTTAGGGTTGTGCAGGATAGTTTAAGAGCCCAATAGTTGATGGGAAGAAACTGTTATTGAACATAGAGATACAGTTTTCAGGCTCCTGCGCCTTCTTCCCAATGGTAGCAGTAAGATGAGAGCTCGGCCAGAGCAGCACGAGTCTTTGATGATTGTAACTGCGTTCTTGAGACATTGCTTCCCATCGACAATATCCATGGAGGACTGAGCAATATTCACCACTTTCTGCAGCCTCCTTCATTCTTAAGTGTTTGAATGACTGAACCAGGCCATGAAACCTCCACCGTCTGCGGAAGTTTGATAGCAAATTTGTATTTGATAGCCATGCCAAAAATCGTCAATCTTCTGAGAAAAGAGAGCCATGGGTTAACTTTCTTCATAATGCATCAATGTACTGGGGCCATGACAACTCAGCAGAGATGGAGACTGCCAGGAAGTTCAAGCTGTTGACTCTTTCCACCGATACCTCAACAATGAAGGCAGGTGCACGGTCCCTCAGCTTTCCCATCCTGAAGTTAACTATCAGTTGCTTGGTCTTTCTAACGTTGAGAGCAAGATCGTTGTCCTGGCGTCAGTCAACCAGGTTGTTGATCTTCTTCCAGAACTCTGACTTGTCGTCATCCCACGATGGTGGCATCATTCGTGGTTTAAAGCTGATGATGGAGTGATACCTGCAACATAGTCTGGGGAAGCGAGTGGGCAGGTGAGTTAGCATGAGTGAGAGACGGAACTGACGTCCCCCTGTGCTGATGATCAGTGAGGAGATGGTGTTGCCAATCTGTGCTTATTACGCTCTTCTGATGAGGAAGTTGAGAATCCAATTGCAGAGGGAGAGCAGATATCCAATCCTTGAGTTTGACAATGTTTCGAAGGGATGATAAATTGAATGACAAGCTAAAGTTGAAGAACAGCAGCTTGATATATATGTTCTAGTTGTCCAAGTGGTCCAGCACAGAGTGGAGGTACGGTGAGATCACATCTGCTGTTGGTCTGTTGTGACAGTAGGCAATTTGAAGTGGGACCAGGACATTTCGAAGGCGGGTGTTGGCTTGCATCTTGACCAACCTCTCAAAGCACATCATCACCACGCACGTGGGTGCCACTGGTTGGTCGTCATTAAGATAAATGAGTCATTGAGTCATAAATTTCCTATAAAAGGACATCCATAGGGAATTTACCTCTTTTATTCTCGCTGGAGTTTACATCCCCTCACCAAGCCTGCGTCCATGAGGCTCAAACGCAACTCGCTGACCAGGTAATGAGGGTAGTGAGTGACTTCCCGGACCCCATGGTCATTTTTTTGGGGAACTTTAACAAGGCGAACCTCAGCCGAGACCTTCCGAAGTACAGACTTCATGTTACCTGCCCCACCAGAGGGGAGAGAACACTCGATCACTGTTACACTTCAATCAAGAACGCATATCTCTCTGTTCCCTGGGCAGCTTTGGGACTCTCTGATCATTGTTTAGTTCACCTTATTCCGACCTACAGGCAGAAACTAAAATCTGCTAAGCCTGTGGTCAGAACAATGAAATGGTGGACATTTAAATCCTACAATCCTGCTTTGACTGCATGGATTGGAATGTGTTCAGGGAAGCAACCACAAGCCTCAATGAGTATACGGACACTGTGACATAATACGTCAGCTTTTGTGAGGACAGTTGCATTCCCACTAAGACCTGGACATGGTTGAACAACAACAAGCCCTGGTTCACTGCAGAACTCAGACAACTCCGCTTGTCTAAAGAGGAGGCCTACAGGAGCGGGGATGCAGACCTCTACAGGCAGGCCAAGTACAAGCTGAGAAGAGGAATCAGAGCTGCCAAGGAAAGGTAATCTGAGAAGTCGAGGAGCAAGTTCTCAGCTCATGACTCTTTTTCAGTGTGGAACGGCTTGCAAGAAATTACCGTCTACAAGAGGAAAGCTCCCCGCTCCTTGGACAATCATTAGCTGACCATCAACCTGAACGAGTTCTACTGCAGGTTCGATAAACAGAAACTTAAATCTCCTGCCCCCCCTCCCCACCCAACACTTCACACCTACTCGCAGCCTGACACCAGTCTGCAAAAGGAAATGGGCAAGGGAGAGCCAGTGGATGTAGTGTACGTAGACTTTTAGAAAGCATTTGATAAGGTCCCACATAGGAGATTAGTGGGCAAAATTAGAGCACATGGTATTGGGGGCAGAGTGCTGACATAAGTAAGTAAGTAAGTAAGTTTATTGGCCAAGTATTCACATACAAGGAATTTGCCTTGGTGCTCCGCCCACAAGTAATAACATGACATACAGTGACAGTTACGAATGACTCAGAAAACACTAAACATTAATAATAATAAAACATTAATGAGAAAACACCATTGATCAAGCATGTGAACCAACAAAATACCAGATCAAAGGGAGGCTACAGATGTTTGGCTGTTGAGTAGAGCAACTACTCGTGGATAAAAACAGTTTTTATGTCTGGCTGTGGCAGCTTTGACAATCCAGAGTCGCCTTCCAGAGGGAAGTGCTTCAAAGAGTTTGTGGCCCGGGTGAGAGGGGTCAGAGATGATCTTGTTCGCTCGCTTCCTGGCCCTTGCCGTGTACAGTGACATGGATAGAAAATTGGTTGGCAGACAGGAAACAAAGAGTAGGGATTAACGGGTCCCTTTCAGAATGGCAGGCAGTGACTAGTGGGGTACCGCAAGGCTCGGTGCTGGGACCGCAACTATTTACAATATACATCAATGATTTGGATCACGGGTCGGCAGCCCACAACCTGTAACCCAAAAACATCCGACCCGCAGGCAAATTTCTTTTCCTGTGGACTTCCGTCATCTAGTCCATGTGTATGTGTGTGTTTATATATGTGTGTGTGGCAGAGAAACCTGGGATTGGGAGCAGAGTCAACGCATCCGACAGTGGTTGCGCTGCCGACTGGGGTTGGGCCCCATGTGAGTGGTGGGGAGATCCTCCAGCGGGAGGTTCCCGCTGTAAAAACAACCCTCCCGAAGTTCAGCCTACCCGAGGGGGTCCGCCTCAGGAATCACAACAAGTGCTTTTCCTGGGAGGTGGGCTCCTGCTTCGGGCAGTTGAAGGCAGCCCTGTGTGTGTCGCGTGTGTGTCTGTGTATTGAGGTATGAGTGTGTAAGACACTGAAGCAACACCGGTTGTGGGAGTCGCTCGGTGGCCGGAGGGTTCCTATCAATCACTCGCTTCTCCAGCCGGGAGTCGCCGGCCTCCCGTTGGATCGGGGCGAGGTGGGGAAAGAGGGGGAGGGAGTTTGAAACTTCCTCACCCTCCCCTCTGGCGGGACACTGGAGGCACAGCCCGGAGCAGAGGTTTGGCACCAGCACTGACTCAACTCTATCCTGCTCCACTCCACTCAACAGTGAGCTCCTCGCACAATCTCTCCTTCCACCGATCTTTAACCCCGGAGTTCTTTCCAGCTCTTTAGAGCAAATAAGATGTGGCCCACCATCCCCTCACAGGCATGGGTCCTGGCCCCTATGCAGAACAAGGTTGCCCACCCTGATTTAGATGAAGGGATTAAAAGTAACATTAGCAAATTTGAAGATGATACAAAGCTGGGTGGCAGTGTGAACTGTGAGGAGGATGCAGGGTGACTTGCACATGTTGGGTGAGTGGGCAGATGCATGGCAGATGCAGTTTAATGTGGATAAATGTGATTGGCAAGTTAGCCTTCATAGCGAGGAGTTGAGTACAGGAGCTAAGAGGGCCTTCTGCAGTTGTATAGAGCCCAAGTGAGAACACACCTGGAGTATTGTGAGTAGTTTTGATCTCCAAATGTGAGGAAAAATATTCTTGCTATTGAGGGAGTGCAGCGTAGGTTTACAAGGTTATTCCCGGGATGGCAGGATTGTCAAATGCTGAGAGAATGGAGCGGCTGGGCTTGTATACACTGGAAGTTAGGATGAGAGGGTATCTTATTGAAACATATAAGATTGTTAAGGGTTTGGACACACTAGAGGCAGGAAACATATTCCCGATGTTGGGGGAGTTCAGAATCAACGGTTACAGTTTATGAATAAGGGGTAAGCCATTTAGAACGGAGATGAGGAAAAACATTTTCACACAGAAAGTTGTGAATCCCTGGAATTCTCTGCCTCTGAAGGCAGTGGAGGCCAATTATCTGGAGGCTTTCAAGAGAGAGTTAGATAGATCACTTATAGATAGCAGAGTCAGGGCATATGGGGAGAAGGCTGGAACGGGGTACTGATTGTGGATGATTACCCATGATCACAGTGAACGGTGGTGCTGGCTCGAAGGGCCGTATGGCTTCCTCCTGCACCTATTGTCTATTGTGTATTGTCTATTGATTGGACCCTTCCCCACCCACTCCTCCCCAATTACCACTTCACACCTACTTACAGCCTGACTCCAGTCTGCAAAGACTGGGCCCTCGTCCACTACCCACCCCCTCCTTGCTGCCCAACATCAGTCTGGCCACATCTCCATCACTAACAATAGAAATTGAGGAGGTGGAGAGGTTATTCAGAAGCCGGAAATCTCCAATGTTCCCCCCTCTACCTCAAGCTCTGTGCCGAACAACTGGCACCGGTCTACACAGACATTTTTAACCAGTCCCTGCAAACCTGTACTGTCCCTGCCTGCTTCAAAATCTCCACTATTGTTCCAGTACCCAAAAAGGCAAGGATTACTTGTCTTAATGACTACAGGCCTGTCGCACTGACCTCTGTAGTCATGATGACACTCGAAAGACTTGTGCTGACCAAGCTGAAAAATATCACAAACTCCCTGCTGGACCCTCTGCAGTTTGCATATCGGGCCAATAGATCTGTGGATGATGCAGTCAACCTGGGCCTGCACTTCATCCTCCAGCACCTAGACCTCCAGGGGACCTATGCGAGGATCCTGTTTGTTGATTTTAGCTCTGCATTCAACACCTTTGTGCCAGAGCTACTACACTCCAAACTTTCCGAGTTGACTGTGCCTGAACCCCTCTGTCAGTGGATCACCAACTTCCTGACAGACAGAAGCAGCATGTGAGGCTGGGAAAGTACATCTTGGA
This sequence comes from Raja brachyura, assembly GCA_963514005.1. The sequence continues at coordinate 65,631,956 of OY740793.1, read as the reverse complement.
CCCACAAACGCTCAGCATACGAGCACCGCAAGGCTGCGTACTCTCTCCTCTCCTCTAGTCCCTCTACACCAACGACTGCACCTCCACAGACATCTCTGACAAGCTTCTCAAGTTTGCTGACAACACAACCCTGATTGGACTGATCCAGGATGGGGAGGAATCTGCCTACAGACAGGAAGTGTCACAGCTGGCGTCCTGGTGCCATTGCAACAACCTGGAGCTCAATGCTCTTCAGACAGTGGAATTGATTGTAGACTTTAGGAGAGCTCCCCCTCCCCTTACCCCACTCACCATCAACAACACCACAGTCACATCTGTGGAGTCTTTTAAGTTCCTGGGAACCATCATCTCCAAGGACCTTAAGTGGGGGGCTACCATCGACTCTGTAGCCATGATGACACTCCAAAAGGCACAACAGAGGATGTACTTCCTACGGTAGCTGAGGAAGCACAATCTGCCACAGGCAATGATGGTCCAATTCTACACGGCCATCGTAGAGTCTGTTCTCACCTTCTCCATCATGGTCTGGTTTGGCTCAGCCAGCAAGCACGACATCCGGAGGCTGCAGCGAGGTTATTGGCTGCAACCTTCTCTCCATTGATGAACTGTTCACTGCAAAGGCCAGGAAGTGAGTGGGCAAGATCATCTCTGACCCCTCCCACCCTGGCCAAAAACTCTTTGAATCACTTCCCTCTGGAAGGCGACTCCGGACTGTCAAAGCTGCCACAGCCAGACATAAAAACATCTTTTTTTCCACGAGCTGTAGTTCTACTCAATAACCAAAAGTCTGTAGCCTCCTTTTGCTCTGGTATTTTACTTCATTCGCATGTTTAAACTATAATGTTTTATTCTTAATGGTATACTATACGTTGTGTTGTTACTTGTGAGTGGAGCACCAAGGCCAATTCCTTGTATGTGTAACTTATTCATTCATTCAAAGCAGACGGGAACCTCAGATCATAATAGTGAGGGGCCCAAACGTCTAAGAAAACTCTAGCCTGTTGGTCCATACATGTGTTGAGAATGCTACCAGATACATCATTGGGACCGATGCTGTCTGAGGGTCCTGCAGCCTCCTTCGTTCTTAAGTGTTTGAATTAGTGAACCAGGCCATGATGGCTCTACCGGGAGTGTACATCGTTGTTCTGCCTTTCAAATCGAGAATAGTAAGCATGGAATTCATCCAGGAGTGATGCATCAAATTACTTAAGCTAATTGGTTTCACCTTGTAGGAAATGATAGCATGTGCGCTCTGCCGCAGTTGCGTAACATCAGTCTCAGGCTCCATGTTTCTTTTATTCAAGTCAGACATTTGTCTATTGTCTACTGTCATTTTAGTCTGGAAATGCTTGCATTCTCCTTGGAGCCTTGATGATTCTGGAAGTCATACCTTAACTTTTTGTATGACTCTGAATCACCTGACTTGAATAAAACAAATCTGTTCCTCCGTAGATTGTGAATCTACTGGTCCATGTTATAGTTAGACAACCATTAGATAGTCTTAGTAGGAACACACTCCACACATATCCTTATGAAGTTGGCAACAACCATGTGTGTTCAATTCGGACTATTGCTAAGTCCTCGAACGTTGCCCAGTCTACCAAGTCCAAGTAATTACGAAATTGTTCCTCTGCCTCTCCTGTCCAGCTCCGTGTAATTCTCTTCACTGCAACACAATGTTTGGTCGACAGGGTATGCTTTAAAGATTACCTTGGTTCCAGACTTCCCCGGTCTGCTTTGTTTGATTAGATCGTAAACATAAAAAATAATGTTATCTGCAGACAAATACATACAATCTAAACAGAACATTTGCAATGTTTGTACTCTTTGTGCTGACACTAATGCCATGATCATTACCACTTTAAATGTTAACTTCTGAAAAGACAGTGACGTAATTGGAGCCCACTGCTGAAGCAATGTAAGAACTATACTGACATCCCAAATTTCTGTATATCTGGGTTTGGGAGGAGTTTAATTAAAAATCCCTCATAAATCGGGATATTAATGGATGAGACCCGATAGATTGATGTTCTGAAAATTGTCGTAAATGGGAAGACAAAGCACTACGAGCACTTTTAATGGCACTATAACTGAGGTGCTGATCAAAATGCAACATAGCAAGGAACTCCAATACATCCGATATGTTTGCAGTATGATAAGATATATCTGACTGAATACAAAAAGCTTCCCATTTCTTTATATGAGATATATATTGTTTCTTAGTGCTATTTCTCCAAGCTGCAGTTATGACATCCATGGTCCTATCCGACAGTCCAATCCCTTCTAATGGTCTGGTCAGAACCTGCAGATTAATAAATTAATATGATCATGCAATGGATGAATTTCTCCTGTCACTGGTTGTACCAACAAATCACTGGAGCTGGGAATCGTCATAAATGGTTCAATTATCATTCTAAGCACAAATGGGAACCATGGCTGTGTAGGCCAGTTTGGCCGTGGCGGAGTCTTGCTCTATTTTGGTGAGACATTGCCTAATCAGGCAGAATGGGGGAAAAGCATAGAAGAACATATTTCCCCAATGTAGCGAGAATGCATCCAACACTACAGCTCCTGGGTCAGGCTCCCATGAGACTATTTAGGCAACTAGTGATTTAATCTGGACGCAAACAGATCAATGTCTGGTAACCCATACCGACTGACAATCTTTTTGAAAACTTGTGGATTTAACATCTATTCTGTATTGTCTTTGAACTTTCGTGATCTGTTGTCTGCCACAATATTGTCTTTCCCTGGGAGATAGATAGCTGAAAGCCAGATATTCCTAGATACACACCAATGCTACATCAGGTTGACCAGATAATCACATGATACTGATCTTACTCCACCCATGTGATTGATATATGCTACAGCTGTGGTATTGTCTACTTGTAATTGAACATGCAAGTCCTTCATTGTAGAACAATAAGCTTTCAATCCAAAATATGCCCCCAATAACTCCAAATAATTGATACCATATGTTTGGAGAATTAAATCCTCTTGGACAGTCCATCTACCACCACAACTGGTGTCATTGTCACCGTGTCCCCCATCCGAGAGCACTCACATCAGTTTGCAATACCACTGAAGGTTGCTGAACAAAAATGTTTTTAGCAGCTTGTGCAACATTCCCAATCCACCACTGTAATTCAGCTAAAGCTTCCATTGGCAACTGCATGGACCTATCAAAATGGCCTGCACATGTTTTTAGTGCTTGTGCTCTTGCCCTTTGAAGATTTTGATAATGCAGAGGACCAAACTCAACAGCAGGGAATGCTGCTACTATCTTACCAATAACCCTAGCTACTTCTCGGATGGAGGGATAAGGTTAGTCAGCAAGGCAACTAGACGCATTTGTAATATCCACAACTTTATCTGTTGGTAAAGTTACTGACATAGCAGCTGAATTAATGACAAACCCCAAATAATCAATTGTTTGGGATGGCTGTAGCTTTGATTTCGTTGGATGGATCAGAAGCCCTAGCCTTTCAAACAGGCTTATAGTCGCTGAAACTGATTCTTCACCTGATTCCTGAGTGGCGTTAACAATTAAAATATCATCAAGATAAGCCATGACAATGTGATTTTGAGCCCTTAATAATGCAAGTGCTGGTTTCAATAATTTTGTAAACAGCCTGGGAGCTGAACTTAACCCATTAGGTAATGCTTTATATTGCCACAGCTGACCCATCCAATTAAACTTCAAGTACCTGCGATAATGGTGATGAATTGGCACTGAATAATACGCATCTTTTAAATCTATAGTAGCCATGTAACACTGCTTTGCAGTGTTGAAAGTGTCCACTTTGAAATGTCTATACCAAAGATTATAGAGGAGCAAGATGCGCCACTCAGTGGAAAAGGCGTAGTATCACATGTGTGATTATCGACGCCATATTAGCGGACCAGAGATGGCGTCAACTATGGCGTCTACATCATTGGGAAACTAGCCTCCTCTATAATCTTTGTCTCTCGATCTCCCGCTGTGTAATCCGCTCCAAAGCTACAGAGCAGTTGCAAGCAAAGATTATAGAGGAGCAAGATGCGTTAGAAAGTTATTAGATTTATTTGTAATAGATCTTTACTTACCTCTCGATCCCTCTCTATCCACTCTCTTCTCGCTATCTCCCTCGAGAAAAGAGAGGGGAGAGAAAGATCGAGAGGGGGAGAGAGAGATCAAGTGAAGAGAAGGGATAAAGAGAGATAGCAAGAAGAGAGGGGAGAGAGAGATCGAGAGGTAAGTAAAGATCCATTACAAATAAACCTAATAACTTTCTAATGCATCTTGCTCCTCTATAATCTTTGCTTGCAAATGCTCTGTAGCTTTGGAGCGGATTACACATGGGGAGGCATCCGCCAAAATGGCGGCTGTGACATTCCGTTACATACTACACACCAGTCCATTGAATTTCCGAGGAGTGGCCCATCTTGCTCCTCTATAATCTTTGCTCTATACTGGACATATGAATTCAATTTTGTGAGATCCAGAATGACTCTACAACCCCCATCTTTCTTTGGCCTGGGGAAAATATTTGACACAAATTGTTGCGGATGATTCCCCGTACTTTCAATTACTCCTTTTTCAAATACATTTTTTACTTCTTCTTTTATCTGAAAATTTTCAGGTGCAGAAAGCACCAAACCCGATTAGGTTTATTCTGTACAGATGGATCAACTCCTTCCATAAATTCTATTATAGAACCTGACACAGTATCAAATATAAACCGATCAGATGTTATACAGCACCATTCATCATAAAACAATTGTAATCTACCACCAACCGGAGGTTCCCCAAAAGTTTTCTCTGTGATGGAATAAAGTTTTTGTACCTCAGCAAATGACCGTGACGGTCTCCTCCTTCCAACATATGGGTGGACATTGGGCTGTGATGGGTAATAATACCTTCTCACCATACCCCTGCCTCTGCTTGTTCCTGCTCCTGAATCAAACCCCCTTCTCATCCAGCCAGTTCTTTGGCCATACATGAAAGGTTTCATGAGGCTGATAGTCTTTGCCTCCTCATCAATTTCTTTAATTTGCTTAGGCGGGTTCTCTCCGAATAAATAAGCGGGAGCTTGAACATTACTTGATTTGCACAGACCTGCAACTCTGGGGAGCAGTATGGGCCGAATGGCGATTTTCCTCATACAATTGATCTCAAAATAAGAATTATAAAACAATGCCAACATGTCGTTTTGTAGTTTAGACATTGCACACCCTTCTACCTGCTTCCCAAAAGCAGTGATGCCAGCCGCAATAAGCTTGAGGACCCGCTGGAAACGTATTTCCTGTCCTCGCATTGTCATGGGTGTCCAAATTGCCGGATTCATCGTCGGCACCCTGAGTGACGCACAATTCACAGGTGTTTTATAAAGGTCTGCTGTCTCAACCATGACAGTCTCTTGAAGCTGGTGAGAAACCAAATAGTTTATGTTGGCCGCCAGGTTTTCTTCCATGACCTCACCGCTCCCTTCTGGTATAGCAAAGGATTGTGCTACATCCAGTACACCTGGAGTTTTACTCTTGTGCTGTGGTGGGTATTCAAGACCAAAAACACCACCTTCAGGGTCAGTCTCCTGCCGCCCTGGTACTCCTGAGACTTGCTCAAAGGAGACTTCTTCCAGACCGAAGAAGGCTCTGGTGGTTCACATTCCCATGTTGTATAGGCACCATATTCTTGATATGGAACCCCCTCAGGGCTGCCTGGGAATATTCTGGGTCTTTGGACCCTTGGTTGATTAGGTTTTGGAGCATTTTCTCCATTTGTTCCATCCTTAGGCACATGGCTTGCCCTTCTGAAGGAGAATCTTCTTCATCAGACTCGTCTGATATAACGGCCCTGACTGGCCTCTTACTTTTCCTGCCCACTGGAGTGCCCTCAGTGGCCTGTGGCAGTGGAGCGGCTAGAGGCTGATTAACGGGTGGGTCTACGGCTACCGGTATCGGAACCGGCTCTGCACTTATCTGCAGTCCCGATCGCTGTTGACCTGCTTCCACCCGGGACGCGCGCTTAACCCGCGCCGACTTTTTTTTTTTTTTTTTTTTTTCCCCTCACAAACTCCTCTTGGCTAGTCAGCCAGCGTCATGGAGCTTAAACACCCAGGTAGTAGTTTTTTAAAACCACTTACCTGCGGGCCTGTTACTCACCGCTGGTGGAGCTGCGATCTGCAACCTGTTCCTACCGACATGCGTCGACGTAATGCCGAGCATGCGCCTGGCGGGGCTTCTTCACGTAGTCACTCACGTGACTCCAAAGTAAAATAGGAACCTGAGGGGTAACGTTTTTACAAAAAGGATGGTAGGTGTATGGAACAAACTGCTGGAGCCGGTAATTGAGGCAGGTACTATTGCAACGTTTAAGAAACATTTAGACAGGTACATGGAAAGGAGTGGTTTAAAGGGATATGGGCTAAACACAGGCAGTTGGGGCTAGTGTGGATGGGGCATGTGTGTTGGCGTGGGCAGGTTGGTCCGAAGGGCCTGTTTCCACACTGACTGACTCTATGACTGGTCAAATTTCCATGCATGTTAGTACTATCTGGGGAAGCACACACATCCACAAGTTATTTGGGAAGTTGCATTTTAATTTCTAAATGTTATAAATTTGGGTCAGGATGGAACACAGATTCAGTGGGTAATATCGTGCTTGATTCCAATCCTACCCCAAGCTCCATGGTCCTGCTCTTGACGGGCAGTGGTGGAGGTACAATCAGGTGCCCGTGATCAGCCCGTACAGGTCGAGGTTGAACATCTGGCGCTTTGTTTCTCGCCGGCAGTCGGGGGCTTTTGGCGGGCCGTTCACGAACTGGAATGGGTAGCTCGCTTCTGTTGGTCTGCCGGTCCTTGTCGCTCAATGATTTTGTCATGTGGCCCACAGAATGTTCCTCTGACCTCCTGTCGATGATCTTGTCTCTGACCTCGCTGATCAGGGAAGCCTGTGGCATGTTCTTCACTGCCACTGGCGGCTTGATTCTCGGGCCCGCCGTGCGAGATTTGAACTCAATGAGGTCCCTGGCTTGTGCTGTGTTCTTCAACCGCTCCTGCCCGACCTTGACCGTGGCAGCTTGGGCTGATTTACCCCACACGTCTTCAGAACTGGCATAGAGGGGATTGTTCTGCATTTCCACTTCCATCATCTTGTGGAACATGTGTTGGTTTTGATCATAAGAGCCCTCATGCTCAGAGGAAGCACCTTCGTTGATTAGATGTCGGAGTGAGTACTCCTTAGACTTCTCCATTGGCGTTGGAGGAAGAGGGTGCGTTTTATTCCTTGGGATAGGTTTTGACACTGGATTCCCTGGATTTTCCTGACAGCCCGTTCCAGAGTGGGAGTAAGAGAGTCCTTCGAGTACAAAATAGGCGGGGTTGTTGAAGCTGTTTGCATGAGGATCATCATCGGCTGTGCAAGTTGGTTTCAGCCTGAAACACAATATAAAAGTTATTGTCCAGGTGAGCAACACCATCTTCAGGGAGTAGAGTTATCTATTCCCCTTAATTCAAGGTACGCTTGAGGGAGTGGAAGAGTTTTGCATCAGTTAAATGAATTTTAAAGGAGGTCTGGTAATCAGATGAAGACTACAGTGTGGGGTAGAACAATAGTGCAGTTGGAGGAGCTGCTGTTTTACTGCGCCAGACACCCACGTTCCAACCTGCCTTTGGATGCTGTCTGTATGAAGTTGACATGTTCTCCCTATAGCTGTGGAGTTTCCTCAGGGCTACAGTTTCCTCCCACATCCTTAAGACATGCTGGTTTGTAGATTACTTGGCTTCTGTAAATAAAATCCCCTAATGTGTAGGGAATGGGTGAGAAAATGGGATAACATAGAAATAGTGTGCATAGGTGATGGATGCCCTAGACTTGGTGGGCTGAAGGTCATGTTTCCATGCTGTATTTCTAAACTAAACTAAAATCTTTACTAAATACCAGTGGAAAGCGCTCCTGCAATCCTGAAATACTTGCCAGGATGCTGGATAGTGTATGACCCCTCACGTCAGCCCCATGACAACCTGCCTAAACCCAACATAACAAACATGCGTTGCTGCTGGTTCCTTCTGCTGCTGTCTAAAGAAGAATGTTCTCAACCCCTCAAAGAAAACAAACTCAATGTTAGCATTTATTTCTTGTATACAAAAACAGGGATGTAATGCTGAGGCTCTATAAGGCGCTGGTCAGGCCGCATTTGGAATATTGTGAACAATTTTGGGCACTATATCTGAAGAAGGATGTGCTGGCTCTGGAGAGGGTCGAGAGGAGGTTTACAAAAATGATCCCAGGAATGAATAGGTTAATCTATGATGAGCATTTATCACTGGGCCTGTACTTGCTGGAGTTTACAAGAATGAGGGGGGACCTCATTGAAGGGTCCCCACAGAGTAATGAAAGGCTTGGATGGAGTGGATATGGAGAGGATGTTTCCTCTGGTGGGACAGTCTAGGACTAGAGGTTATAGCCTATAAATTAAAGGACGATCTTTTAGGAAGGAGATGAGGAGAAATTTCTTTAGTCAGAGGGTGGTGAATCTGTGGAATTCTTTGCCACAGAAGGCTGTGGAGGCCAAGTCAGCGGATATTTTTAAGGCAGTGATAGATAGATTCTTGATTAGTACAGGTGTCAGAGAGTATGGGGAGAAGGCAGGAGAATGGGGTTAAGAGGGAGAGATAGATCAGCCATGATTGAATGGTGGAGTAGACTTGTTGGGCCGAATGGTCTAATTCTACTCCTATCACTGATGACCTTATGAGAATGGTTACTTAATGCTGTATCTTCAGCATTGTGGTAACACACCAGTTCTCAGAAGTACCCGTTTACTCAGTGTGCGATCAACGCTTGCCAGGAAATGTAATGTGTGAAGGGGGGGGTTACACAAAAAGCTGGAGAAACTCAGCGGGTGCAGCAGCATCTAAGGAGCGAAGGAGATAGGCGACGTTTCGGGTCGAGACCCTTCTTCAGACTGGTCAGGGATCAGGGAAACGAGAGATATAAACAGTGATGTGGAGAGATAAGGAACAATGAGTGAAAGATATGCAAAAAAGTATTGGTGACAAAGGAAGCAGGCCATTGTAAGCTGTTTGTGGTGTGAAAATGAGAAGCTAGTGCGACTGGGGAGGGGGGGGGGGGGGGGGGAGATGGAGAAGGAATGTCAGGGCCAGAGGGCTGAGGGAGAGGTGGGGGGGAGGCAGTCTGGGTTAACAGAATTGAGAAAATTCAATGTTTAAGCCCAGAGGATGCAGACTCCCCAAGCGGAATATGAGGTGCTGTTCCTCCAACTTGCGGTGTTGATCACTCTGGCCGTGGAGGAGGCCCAAGACCGAGAGGTCGGATACGCAGTGGGAGGGGGAGTTGAAGTGCTGAGCCACCGGGAGGTCGGGTTGGTTATTGCGGACCGAGCGGAGGTGTTCGGCGAAACGATCGCCCAGCCTCCGCTTGGTCTCACCAATGTAGATCAGCTGGCATCTGGAGCAACGGATGCAGTAGATGAGGTTGGAGGAGGTGCAGGTGAACCTCTGTCGGACTTGGAATGACTGCTTGGGTCCCTGAAAGGAGTGGATGGGGGAGGTGAAGGGACAAGTGTAGCATCTCTTGCGGTTGCAAGGGAAAGTGCCCGGGGAAGGAGTGGAGCGGGAGGGAAGGGAAGAATTGACGAGGGAGTTGCGGAGGGAGCGGTCTTTGCGGAAGGCAGACAGGGGGGGAGATGGGAAGATGTGGCGAGTGGAGGGGTCACGTTGGAGGTGACGAAACTGGCGGAGGACTATCTGTTGTATGCACTGGCTGGTGGGGTGAAAGGTGCGGACCAGGGGGACTCGGCCCTTTCGTCACCAGCTAGTTTCGTGTTTACTAAAACTCTCAGCTTGATCATTTCCAGTTTGTGTTATTTTTAAATTTGCGCAAAAACAGTAACATAAATCGCTAGTATTTTTTCGCCACCTTACTCCCCTTTCTCCTGTGCTCCAAGTGCACCAAGTATGTTCCGATCGGTGAAATATTAAAAAAGTTATGAAGGTTCTCGACTGTCCGTCACCACGAAGGTAACGCCCCTTCCGGCACCCGCGGAGAAAGAATCCCCGGCGGTGGGGCTGAGTCCATGAGCAGCATGCGGGCAGAGAGCAGCGTGAGCCGGGAGCTGTTAAGTTGAACTAGAAGACTCTGAGTGAAGTCGCAATGCGACCGGCAGCTGTTGCGTGAGGCCGAAAGCTGAAGGTTCCACAGGTGGGGGCTGTGTCCCACGGGTGGGGGTGTGTTCTGTGGGTGGGGGTGTGTTCTGTGGGTGGGGGCTGTGTTACATGGGTGGGGGTGTATTCTGTGGGTGGGGGTGTGTTCCACGGGTGGGGGTGTGCTCCATGGGTGGGGGTGTGTTCCATGGGTGGGGGTGTGTTCCACGGGTGGGGGCTGTGTTCGATGGGTGGGGGTGTGTTCCACGGGTGGGGGTGTGTCCCGCGGGTGGGGGCTGTGTTCGATGGGTGGGGGTGTGTTCCATGGGTGGGGGTGTGTTCAGTGGGTGGGGGTGTGTTCCATGGGTGGGGGTGTGTTCCATAGGTGGGGGTGTGTTCCACGGGTGGGGGTGTGTTCTGTGGGTGGGGGCTGTGTTCTGTGGGTGGGGGTGTGTTCCACGGGTGGGGGCTGTGTTCTGTGGGTGGGGGTGTGTTCCACGGGTGGGGGTGTGTTCTGTGGGTGGGGGTGTGTTCTGTGGGTGGGGGTGTGTTCCACGGTGGGGCTGTGTTCTGTGGGTGGGGGCTGTGTTCTGTGGGTGGGGGTGTGTTCCACGGGTGGGGGTGTGTTCCACGGGTGGGGGTGTGTTCTGTGGGTGGGGGTGTGTTCCACGGGTGGGGGCTGTGTTCTGTGGGTGGGGGTGTGTTCTGTGGGTGGGGGTGTGTTCCATGGGTGGGGGCGATGTCCCATGGGTGGGGGCTGTGTTCTGTGGGTGGGGGCAGTGTTCTGTGGGTGGGGGTGTGTTCCACGGGTGGGGGTGTGTTCCATGGGTGGGGTATGTTCTGTGGGTGGGGGCTGTGTCCCATGGGTGGGGGCTGTGTTCTGTGGGTGGGGGTGTGTTCCACGGGTGGGGTATGTTCTGTGGGTGGGGCTGTGTCCCACGGGTGGGGGCTGTGTTCTGTGGGTGGGGGCAGTGTTCTGTGGGTGGGGGTGTGTTCCACGGGTGGGGCTGTGTTCCACGGTGGGGGCTGTGTTCTGTGGGTGGGGGCTGTGTTCCACGGTGGGGCTGTGTTCTGTGGGTGGGGCTGTGTTCTGTGGGTGGGGCTGTGTTCTGTGGGTGGGGGCTGTGTTCCACGGGTGGGGGCTATGTTCTGTGGGTGGGGGTGTGTTCTGTGGGTGGGGGTGTGTTCTGTGGGTGGGGGTGTGTTCCGTGGGTGGGGGCTGTGTTCCACGGTGGGGCTATGTTCTGTGGGTGGGGGTGTGTTCCGTGGGTGGGGGCTGTGTTCCACGGTGGGGCTATGTTCTGTGGGTGGGGGTGTGTTCCGTGGGTGGGGGCTGTGTTCCACGGTGGGGCTGTGTTCTGTGGGTGGGGGCTGTGTTCTGTGGGTGGGGGCTGTGTTCTGTGGGTGGGGGCTGTGTTCCGTGGGTGGGGCTGTGTTCTGTGGGTGGGGCTGTGTTCTGTGGGTGGGGGCTGTGTTCTGTGGGTGGGGGCTGTGTTCTATGGGTGGGGGTGTGTTCTGTGGGTGGGGCTGTGTTCTGTGGGTGGGGGCTGCGTTCTGTGGGTGGGGGCTGTGTTCCACGGGTGGGGGCTGTGTTCTGTGGGTGGGGGTGTGTTCCACGGGTGGGGGTGTGTTCTGTGGGTGGGGGCTGTGTTCTGTGGCTGGGGGCTGTGTTCTGTGGGTGGGGGCTGTGTTCTGTGGGTGGGGCTGTGTTCTGTGGGTGGGGGCTGTGTTCTGTGGGTGGGGGTGTGTTCCACAGTGGGGGCTGTGTTCTGTGGGTGGGGGTGTGTTCTGTGGGTGGGGGTGTGTTCTGTGGGTGGGGGCTGTGTTCCACAGTGGGGGCTGTGTTCCACAGTGGGGGCTGTGTTCTGTGGGTGGGGCTGTGTTCCGTGGGTGGGGGCTGTGTTCCGTGGGTGGGGGCTGTGTTCCGTGGGTGGGGGCTGTGTTCTGTGGGTGGGGCTGTGTTCTGTGGGTGGGGCTGTGTTCTGTGGGTGGGGGCTGTGTTCTGTGGGTGGGGGTGTGTTCCACGGTGGGGCTGTGTTCTGTGGGTGGGGGCAGTGTTCTGTGGGTGGGGGCTGTGTCCCACGGGTGGGGGCTGTGTTCTGTGGGTGGGGGCTGTGTTCTGTGGGTGGGGGTGTGTTCCACGGGTGGGGGTGTGTTCCACGGGTGGGGCTGTGTCCCGCGGGTGGGGGCTGTGTTCGATGGGTGGGGGTGTGTTCCATGGGTGGGGGTGTGTTCAGTGGGTGGGGGTGTGTTCCATGGGTGGGGGTGTGTTCCATAGGTGGGGGTGTGTTCCACGGGTGGGGGTGTGTTCTGTGGGTGGGGGCTGTGTTCTGTGGGTGGGGGTGTGTTCCACGGGTGGGGGCTGTGTTCTGTGGGTGGGGGTGTGTTCCACGGGTGGGGGTGTGTTCTGTGGGTGGGGGTGTGTTCTGTGGGTGGGGGTGTGTTCCACGGTGGGGCTGTGTTCTGTGGGTGGGGGCTGTGTTCTGTGGGTGGGGGTGTGTTCCACGGGTGGGGGTGTGTTCCACGGGTGGGGGTGTGTTCTGTGGGTGGGGGTGTGTTCCACGGGTGGGGGCTGTGTTCTGTGGGTGGGGGTGTGTTCTGTGGGTGGGGGTGTGTTCCATGGGTGGGGGCGGTGTCCCATGGGTGGGGGCTGTGTTCTGTGGGTGGGGGCAGTGTTCTGTGGGTGGGGGTGTGTTCCACGGGTGGGGGTGTGTTCCACGGGTGGGGTATGTTCTGTGGGTGGGGGCTGTGTCCCATGGGTGGGGGCTGTGTTCTGTGGGTGGGGGTGTGTTCCACGGGTGGGGTATGTTCTGTGGGTGGGGCTGTGTCCCACGGGTGGGGGCTGTGTTCTGTGGGTGGGGGCAGTGTTCTGTGGGTGGGGGTGTGTTCCACGGGTGGGGCTGTGTTCCACGGTGGGGGCTGTGTTCTGTGGGTGGGGGCTGTGTTCCACGGTGGGGCTGTGTTCTGTGGGTGGGGCTGTGTTCTGTGGGTGGGGCTGTGTTCTGTGGGTGGGGGCTGTGTTCCACGGGTGGGGGCTATGTTCTGTGGGTGGGGGTGTGTTCTGTGGGTGGGGGTGTGTTCTGTGGGTGGGGGTGTGTTCCGTGGGTGGGGGCTGTGTTCCACGGTGGGGCTATGTTCTGTGGGTGGGGGTGTGTTCCGTGGGTGGGGGCTGTGTTCCACGGTGGGGCTATGTTCTGTGGGTGGGGGTGTGTTCCGTGGGTGGGGGCTGTGTTCCACGGTGGGGCTGTGTTCTGTGGGTGGGGGCTGTGTTCTGTGGGTGGGGGCTGTGTTCTGTGGGTGGGGGCTGTGTTCCGTGGGTGGGGCTGTGTTCTGTGGGTGGGGCTGTGTTCTGTGGGTGGGGGCTGTGTTCTGTGGGTGGGGGCTGTGTTCTATGGGTGGGGGTGTGTTCTGTGGGTGGGGCTGTGTTCTGTGGGTGGGGGCTGCGTTCTGTGGGTGGGGGCTGTGTTCCACGGGTGGGGGCTGTGTTCTGTGGGTGGGGGTGTGTTCCACGGGTGGGGGTGTGTTCTGTGGGTGGGGGCTGTGTTCTGTGGCTGGGGGCTGTGTTCTGTGGGTGGGGGCTGTGTTCTGTGGGTGGGGCTGTGTTCTGTGGGTGGGGGCTGTGTTCTGTGGGTGGGGGTGTGTTCCACAGTGGGGGCTGTGTTCTGTGGGTAGGGGTGTGTTCTGTGGGTGGGGGTGTGTTCTGTGGGTGGGGGCTGTGTTCCACAGTGGGGGCTGTGTTCCACAGTGGGGGCTGTGTTCTGTGGGTGGGGCTGTGTTCCGTGGGTGGGGGCTGTGTTCCGTGGGTGGGGGCTGTGTTCCGTGGGTGGGGGCTGTGTTCTGTGGGTGGGGCTGTGTTCTGTGGGTGGGGCTGTGTTCTGTGGGTGGGGGCTGTGTTCTGTGGGTGGGGGTGTGTTCCACGGTGGGGCTGTGTTCTGTGGGTGGGGGCAGTGTTCTGTGGGTGGGGGCTGTGTCCCACGGGTGGGGGCTGTGTTCTGTGGGTGGGGGCTGTGTTCTGTGGGTGGGGGTGTGTTCCACGGGTGGGGGTGTGTTCCACGGGTGGGGCTGTGTTCTGTGGGTGGGGGCTGTGTTCTGTGGGTGGGGGCTGTGTTCCATGGGTGGGGGGGTGTTCCACGGGTGGGGGCTGTGTTCCACGGGTGGGGGTGTGTTCCACGGGTGGGGGTGTGTTCTGTGGGTGGGGGCTGTGTTCCGTGGGTGGGGGCTGTGTTCTGTGGGTGGGGGCTGTGTTCCACAGTGGGGGCTGTGTTCCACAGTGGGGGCTGTGTTCTGTGGGTGGGGCTGTGTTCCGTGGGTGGGGGCTGTGTTCCGTGGGTGGGGGCTGTGTTCCGTGGGTGGGGGCTGTGTTCTGTGGGTGGGGCTGTGTTCTGTGGGTGGGGCTGTGTTCTGTGGGTGGGGGCTGTGTTCTGTGGGTGGGGGTGTGTTCCACGGTGGGGCTGTGTTCTGTGGGTGGGGGCAGTGTTCTGTGGGTGGGGGCTGTGTCCCACGGGTGGGGGCTGTGTTCTGTGGGTGGGGGCTGTGTTCTGTGGGTGGGGGTGTGTTCCACGGGTGGGGGTGTGTTCCACGGGTGGGGCTGTGTCCCGCGGGTGGGGGCTGTGTTCGATGGGTGGGGGTGTGTTCCATGGGTGGGGGTGTGTTCAGTGGGTGGGGGTGTGTTCCATGGGTGGGGGTGTGTTCCATAGGTGGGGGTGTGTTCCACGGGTGGGGGTGTGTTCTGTGGGTGGGGGCTGTGTTCTGTGGGTGGGGGTGTGTTCCACGGGTGGGGGCTGTGTTCTGTGGGTGGGGGTGTGTTCCACGGGTGGGGGTGTGTTCTGTGGGTGGGGGTGTGTTCTGTGGGTGGGGGTGTGTTCCACGGTGGGGCTGTGTTCTGTGGGTGGGGGCTGTGTTCTGTGGGTGGGGGTGTGTTCCACGGGTGGGGGTGTGTTCCACGGGTGGGGGTGTGTTCTGTGGGTGGGGGTGTGTTCCACGGGTGGGGGCTGTGTTCTGTGGGTGGGGGTGTGTTCTGTGGGTGGGGGTGTGTTCCATGGGTGGGGGCGGTGTCCCATGGGTGGGGGCTGTGTTCTGTGGGTGGGGGCAGTGTTCTGTGGGTGGGGGTGTGTTCCACGGGTGGGGGTGTGTTCCACGGGTGGGGTATGTTCTGTGGGTGGGGGCTGTGTCCCATGGGTGGGGGCTGTGTTCTGTGGGTGGGGGTGTGTTCCACGGGTGGGGTATGTTCTGTGGGTGGGGCTGTGTCCCACGGGTGGGGGCTGTGTTCTGTGGGTGGGGGCAGTGTTCTGTGGGTGGGGGTGTGTTCCACGGGTGGGGCTGTGTTCCACGGTGGGGGCTGTGTTCTGTGGGTGGGGGCTGTGTTCCACGGTGGGGCTGTGTTCTGTGGGTGGGGCTGTGTTCTGTGGGTGGGGCTGTGTTCTGTGGGTGGGGGCTGTGTTCCACGGGTGGGGGCTATGTTCTGTGGGTGGGGGTGTGTTCTGTGGGTGGGGGTGTGTTCTGTGGGTGGGGGTGTGTTCCGTGGGTGGGGGCTGTGTTCCACGGTGGGGCTATGTTCTGTGGGTGGGGGTGTGTTCCGTGGGTGGGGGCTGTGTTCCACGGTGGGGCTATGTTCTGTGGGTGGGGGTGTGTTCCGTGGGTGGGGGCTGTGTTCCACGGTGGGGCTGTGTTCTGTGGGTGGGGGCTGTGTTCTGTGGGTGGGGGCTGTGTTCTGTGGGTGGGGCTGTGTTCTGTGGGTGGGGCTGTGTTCTGTGGGTGGGGGCTGTGTTCTGTGGGTGGGGGCTGTGTTCTATGGGTGGGGGTGTGTTCTGTGGGTGGGGCTGTGTTCTGTGGGTGGGGGCTGCGTTCTGTGAGTGGGGGCTGTGTTCCACGGGTGGGGGCTGTGTTCTGTGGGTGGGGGTGTGTTCCACGGGTGGGGGTGTGTTCTGTGGGTGGGGGCTGTGTTCTGTGGGTGGGGGCTGTGTTCTGTGGGTGGGGGCTGTGTTCTGTGGGTGGGGCTGTGTTCTGTGGGTGGGGGCTGTGTTCTGTGGGTGGGGGTGTGTTCCACAGTGGGGGCTGTGTTCTGTGGGTAGGGGTGTGTTCTGTGGGTGGGGGTGTGTTCTGTGGGTGGGGGCTGTGTTCCACAGTGGGGGCTGTGTTCCACAGTGGGGGCTGTGTTCTGTGGGTGGGGCTGTGTTCCGTGGGTGGGGGCTGTGTTCCGTGGGTGGGGGCTGTGTTCCGTGGGTGGGGGCTGTGTTCTGTGGGTGGGGCTGTGTTCTGTGGGTGGGGCTGTGTTCTGTGGGTGGGGGCTGTGTTCTGTGGGTGGGGGTGTGTTCCACGGTGGGGCTGTGTTCTGTGGGTGGGGGCAGTGTTCTGTGGGTGGGGGCTGTGTCCCACGGGTGGGGGCTGTGTTCTGTGGGTGGGGGCTGTGTTCTGTGGGTGGGGGTGTGTTCCACGGGTGGGGGTGTGTTCCACGGGTGGGGCTGTGTTCTGTGGGTGGGGGCTGTGTTCTGTGGGTGGGGGCTGTGTTCCATGGGTGGGGGGGTGTTCCACGGGTGGGGGCTGTGTTCCACGGGTGGGGGTGTGTTCCACGGGTGGGGGTGTGTTCTGTGGGTGGGGGCTGTGTTCCGTGGGTGGGGGCTGTGTTCTGTGGGTGGGGCTGTGTTCCATGGGTGGGGGCTGTGTTCTGTGGGTGGGGGTGTGTTCCACGGGTGGGGGTGTGTTCCACGGGTGGGGGTGTGTTCTGTGGGTGGGGGCTGTGTTCCGTGGGTGGGGGCTGTGTTCCACGGGTGGGGGTGTGTTCCACGGGTGGGGGTGTGTTCTGTGGGTGGGGGCTGTGTTCCGTGGGTGGGGGCTGTGTTCCGTGGGTGGGGGCTGTGTTCTGTGGGTGGGGCTGTGTTCTGTGGGTGGGGGTGTGTTCTGTGGGTGGGGGTGTGTTCCACAGTGGGGGCTGTGTTCTGTGGGTAGGGGTGTGTTCTGTGGGTGGGGGTGTGTTCTGTGGGTGGGGGCTGTGTTCCACAGTGGGGGCTGTGTTCCACAGTGGGGGCTGTGTTCTGTGGGTGGGGCTGTGTTCCGTGGGTGGGGGCTGTGTTCCGTGGGTGGGGGCTGTGTTCCGTGGGTGGGGGCTGTGTTCTGTGGGTGGGGCTGTGTTCTGTGGGTGGGGCTGTGTTCTGTGGGTGGGGGCTGTGTTCTGTGGGTGGGGGTGTGTTCCACGGTGGGGCTGTGTTCTGTGGGTGGGGGCAGTGTTCTGTGGGTGGGGGCTGTGTCCCACGGGTGGGGGCTGTGTTCTGTGGGTGGGGGCTGTGTTCTGTGGGTGGGGGTGTGTTCCACGGGTGGGGGTGTGTTCCACGGGTGGGGCTGTGTTCTGTGGGTGGGGGCTGTGTTCTGTGGGTGGGGGCTGTGTTCCATGGGTGGGGGGGTGTTCCACGGGTGGGGGCTGTGTTCCACGGGTGGGGGTGTGTTCCACGGGTGGGGGTGTGTTCTGTGGGTGGGGGCTGTGTTCCGTGGGTGGGGGCTGTGTTCTGTGGGTGGGGCTGTGTTCCACGGGTGGGGGCTGTGTTCTGTGGGTGGGGGTGTGTTCCACGGGTGGGGGTGTGTTCCACGGGTGGGGGTGTGTTCTGTGGGTGGGGGCTGTGTTCCGTGGGTGGGGGCTGTGTTCCACGGGTGGGGGTGTGTTCCACGGGTGGGGGTGTGTTCTGTGGGTGGGGGCTGTGTTCCGTGGGTGGGGGCTGTGTTCCGTGGGTGGGGGCTGTGTTCTGTGGGTGGGGCTGTGTTCTGTGGGTGGGGGTGTGTTCCGTGGGTGGGGGCTGTGTTCCACGGTGGGGCTGTGTTCTGTGGGTGGGGCTGTGTTCTGTGGGTGGGGGCTGTGTTCTGTGGGTGGGGCTGTGTTCTGTGGGTGGGGGTGTGTTCCGTGGGTGGGGGCTGTGTTCCACGGTGGGGCTGTGTTCTGTGGGTGGGGCTGTGTTCCGTGGGTGGGGGCTGTGTTCTGTGGGTGGGGGCTGTGTTCTGTGGGTGGGGGTGTGTTCCGTGGGTGGGGGTGTGTTCTGTGGGTGGGGGTGTGTTCTGTGGGTGGGGGTGTGTTACATGGGTGGGGGTGTGTTCCACGGGTGGGGGTGTGTTCTGTGGGTGGGGGTGTGTTCCACGGGTGGGGGTGTGTTCTGTGGGTGGGGGTGTGTTCTGTGGGTGGGGGCTGTGTTCTGTGGGTGGGGGTGTGTTACATGGGTGGGGCTGTGTTCTGTGGGTGGGGGCTGTGTTCTGTGGGTGGGGGTGTGTTCCACGGGTGGGGGTGTGTTCTGTGGGTGGGGGTGTGTTCTGTGGGTGGGGGCTGTGTTCTGTGGGTGGGGGCTGTGTTCTGTGGGTGGGGGTGTGTTCTGTGGGTGGGGCTGTGTTCTGTGGGTGGGGGTGTGTTCCACGGGTGGGGGTGTGTTCTGTGGGTGGGGGTGTGTTCTGTGGGTGGGGGCTGTGTTCCACGGGTGGGGTTGTGTTCCACGGGTGGGGGCTGTGTTCTGTGGGTGGGGGTGTGTTCCGTGGGTGGGGGTGTGTTCCACGGGTGGGGTTGTGTTCCACGGGTGGGGGCTGTGTTCTGTGGGTGGGGGTGTGTTCTGTGGGTGGGGGTGTGTTCTGTGGGTGGGGGCTGTGTTCCGTGGGTGGGGCTGTGTTCTGTGGGTGGGGGTGTGTTCCACGGGTGGGGGCTGTGTTCTGTGGGTGGGGGCAGTGTTCTGTGGGTGGGGGTGTGTTCCATGGGTGGGGGCGGTGTCCCATGGGTGGGGGCTGTGTTCTATGGGTGGGGGCAGTGTTCTGTGGGTGGGGGTGTGTTCCGTGGGTGGGGCTGTGTTCTGTGGGTGGGGGCTGTGTCCCATGGGTGGGGGCTGTGCTCTGTGGGTGCGGGCTGTGTCCCACGGGTGGGGGCTGTGTTCTGTGGGTGGGGGTGTGTTCCACGGGTGGGGGTGTGTTCCACGGGTGGGGCATGTTCTGTGGGTGGGGGCTGTGTCCCATGGGTGGGGGCTGTGTTCTGTGGGTGGGGGCTGTGTTCCACGGGTGGGGGCTGTGTTCTGTGGGTGGGGGCTGTGTTCCACGGTGGGGCTGTGTTCTGTGGGTGGGGGCTGTGTTCCACGGGTGGGGGCTGTGTTCTGTGGGTGGGGCTGTGTTCCACGGTGGGGCTGTGTTCTGTGGGTGGGGGCTGTGTTCCACGGGTGGGGGCTGTGTTCTGTGGGTGGGGGCTGTGTTCTGTGGGTGGGGCTGTGTTCCACGGGTGGGGGTGTGTTCCACGGGTGGGGGTGTGTTCCACGGGTGGGGGTGTGTTCTGTGGGTGGGGCTGTGTTCCACGGGTGGGGGTGTGTTCCGTGGGTGGGGGCTGTGTTCTGTGGGTGGGGCTGTGTTCCACGGGTGGGGGTGTGTTCCGTGGGTGGGGGCTGTGTTCTGTGGGTGGGGGCTGTGTTCTGTGGGTGGGGGCTGTGTTCTGTGGGTGGGGGTGTGTTCCGTGGGTGGGGGCTGTGTTCTGTGGGTGGGGGTGTGTTCCATGGGTAGGGGTGTGTTCCATGGGTGGGGGTGTGTTCCGTAGGTGGGGGTGTGTTCCATGGGTGGGGGCTGTGTTCTGTGGGTGGGGGCTGTGTTCTGTGGGTGGGGGCTGTGTTCTGTGGGTGGGGGCTGTGTTCTGTGGGTGGGGGCTGTGTTCTGTGGGTGGGGGTGTGTTCCACGGGTGGGGGTGTGTTCCACGGGTGGGGGCTGTGTTCTGTGGGTGGGGGCTGTGTTCTGTGGGTGGGGCTGTGTTCTGTGGGTGGGGGCTGTGTTCCGTGGGTGGGGGCTGTGTTCTGTGGGTTTGGCTGTGTTCCGTGGGTGGGGGCTGTGTTCTGTGGGTGGGGGTGTGTTCTGTGGGTGGGGGTGCGTTCTGTGGGTGGGGGCTGTGTTCTGTGGCTGGGGCTGTGTTCTGTGGGTGGGGGCTGTGTTCTGTGGGTGGGGGTGTGTTCTGTGGGTGGGGGGTGTGTTCTGTGGGTGGGGCTGTGTTCTGTGGGTGGGGAAGATTTTGATGTTTAGAGGAAGACCCTTAAAAAGGGTCAGAAGGAGGGTCTCGATCTGAAACATCACCCACTCGTTCTCTCCAGAGATGCTGCCTGTCCTGCTGAATTACTCCACAATTTTGTGTCTGTTTGTGACAGAAGTGGCTGTTTGGTTCATTGTCACTATCTATCTTCTATACTATTACTAAAACTCTCAGCTTGATCATTTCCAGTTTGTGTTATTTTTAAATTTGCGCAAAAACAGTAACATAAATCGCTAATATTTTTTCGCCACCTTACTCCCCTTTCTCCTGTGCTCCAAGTGCACCAAGTATGTTCCGATCGGTGAAATATTAAAAAAGTTATGAAGGTTCTCAACTGTCAGTCACCACGAAGGTAACGCCCCTTCCGGCACCCGCGGAGAAAGAATCCCCGGCGGTGGGGCTGAGTCCATGAGCAGCATGCGGGCAGAGAGCAGCATGAGCCGGGTGCTGTTAAGTTGAACTAGAAGCCTCTGAGTGAAGTCGCAATGGGATCGGCAGCTGTTGCGTGAGGCCGAAAGCTGAAGGTTCCACAGGTGGGGGTGTGTCCCACGGGTGGGGGTGTTTTCCATGGGTGGGGGTGTGTTCTGTGGGTGGGGGCTGTGTTCTGTGGGTGGGGGTGTGTCCCACGGGTGGGGGTGTGTTCCACGGTTGGGGGTGTGTTCCATGGGTGGGGGTGTGTTCCACGGGTGGGGGTGTGTTCCGTGGGTGGGGGCTGTGTTCCATGGGTGGGGGTGTGTTCCACGGGTGGGGGTGTGTTCCACGGGTGTGGGTGTGTTCCGTGGGTGGGGGCTGTGTTCTGTGGGTGGGGGCTGTGTTCTGTGGGTGGGGGCTGTGTTCCGTGGGTGGGGGCTGTGTTCCGTGGGTGGGGGTGTGTTCTGTGGGTGGGGGCTGTGTTCTGTGGGTTGGGGCTGTGTTCTTTGGGTGGGGGCTGTGTTTTGTGGGTGGGGGTGTGTTCTGTGGGTGGGGGCTGTGTTCTGTGGGTGGGGCTGTGTTCTGTGGGTGGGGGTGTGTTCCACAGGTGGGGGTGTGTTCCACGGGTGGGGGTGTGTTCCATGGGTGGGGGCTGTGTTCTGTGGGTGGGGGCTGTGTTCTTTGGGTGGGGGCTGTGTTTTGTGGGTGGGGGTGTGTTCCGTGGGTGGGGGTGTGTTCCACAGGTGGGGGTGTGTTCCACGGGTGGGGGTGTGTTCCATGGGTGGGGGCTGTGTTCCGTGGGTGGGGGCTGTGTTCTGTGTGTGGGGGCTGTGTTCTGTGGGTGGGGCTGTGTTCTGTGGGTGGGGGGTGTTCTGTGGGTGGGGGTGTGTTCTGTGGGTGGGGGGTGTTCTGTGGGTGGGGCTGTGTTCTGTGGGTGGGGGGTGTTCTGTGGGTGGGGGTGTGTTCCGTGGGTGGGGGCTGTGTTCTGTGGGTGGGGGCTGTGTTCTGTGGGTGGGGGTGTGTTCCGTGGGTGGGGGCTGTGTTCCGTGGGTGGGGGCTGTGTTCTGTGGGTGGGGGTGTGTTCTGTGGGTGGGGGTGTGTTCTGTGGGTGGGGGTGTGTTCTGTGGGTGGGGGCTGTGTTCTGTGGGTGGGGGTGTGTTCCGTGGGTGGGGGCTGTGTTCTGTGGGTGGGGGTGTGTTCTGTGGGTGGGGGCTGTGTTCTGTGGGTGGGGGTGTGTTCTGTGGGTGGGGGCTGTGTTCTGTGGGTGGGGGTGTGTTCTGTGGGTGGGGGTGTGTTCTGTGGGTGGGGGTGTGTTCTGTGGGTGGGGGCTGTGTTCTGTGGGTGGGGGTGTGTTCCACGGGTGGGGGCTGTGTTCCACGGGTGGGGGTGTGTTCTGTGGGTGGGGGCTGTGTTCTGTGGGTGGGGGCTGTGTTCTGTGGGTGGGGGCTGTGTTCTGTGGGTGGGGGCTGTGTTCTGTGGGTGGGGGCTGTGTTCTGTGGGTGGGGCTGTGTTCCACGGGTGGGGGTGTGTTCTGTGGGTGGGGCTGTGTTCTGTGGGTGGGGCTGTGTTATATGGGTGGGGGTTGTGTTCTGTGGGTGGGGTGTGTTCTGTGGGTGGGGTGTGTTATATGGGTGGGGGTGTGTTCTGTGGGTGGGGCTGTGGTCCATGGGCGGGGGTGTATTCCACGGGTGGGGGTGTGTTATGTGGGCGGGGGCTGTGAGATTAGCAGAGAGATACATCTTGGGGGAACTGTGCCACTAGTGGAACCATCCTCTCCACATCCACTCTATCCAAACCTTCTACTATTGTGTATGTTTCAATGATGTCCCTCTCATTCTTCTAAACTCCAGCAAGTACAGGCTCAGTGGCAACAAACGATCATTCAATGTTAACCTACTCATTCTTGGGATCATTCTTGTAAATCTCCTCTGGGCCCTCTCCAAAGCCAGCACATCCTTCCTCAGATATAGTGCCCAAAATTGCCCACAATACTCCAAATGTGTCCTTACCAGCACCTTATAGAGCCTCAGCATTACATCCCTGTTTTTGTATACAAGCCCTCTAGAAATAAATGCTAGCATTGCGTTTGCTTTCTTTACTGCTGATTTGACTTGCAAATTAACTTTTTGGGTATCCTGCACGCCAAAGTCCCTTTGCACCGATTTCTGGATTCTCTCCCCATTTTGAAAATAGTCTATGCCTTTATTCCTCCTACCAATATGCATGACACTCGAGGTCGGTTGCTGGATGCTTCCCTGGGGAACAATGGTGGACGTTCAGTGGCCGATCCATACGTCCAAGGGAAGGTGACAGCTGGAGGCCCGCAGAAGCCTGGGGCTCACCTGGAACAGGCACCGCTCATAAGAATCAGGTGCAGATTGCACTTTGAAAATGGTGCCCAAACAAGGCGTCTCTTGCAGGCGGGATGAGTAGACATTTCCTGTACAATTTGCTAATTGGGGATGTGGCAATACTCTACTGAACTGTTTGTAAGAAAATAATGTCACTGCACATTTGCACTTTGCACATGTGACAATAAAAGCACAATTGAACCTTCCATTTTGAGATTTATTTCATTAATGGAATTTAAATTCCCAAGATGAAGTGGGAGGCTTTCATGATCCAAAATGAAAAGAGCAGTCAGTACATTGCCAGCTGGGTTAGGCCATAGGTGTGACATGTAAAGATCGCTATGTGATTGCTCAGTTTCACATCAAGGAGGTGCTAACCTCCCATGCCTGTAGTTCAAATGACTTTATATAAATGTTAAGCTGAAAGCGGAGAGTCCCTTTTAGAATTATTTGAAGACATTCTTCAAATCTGCTCTGTGTTCTTGTCCCCTCTGTGTTTGTTCCCTCTCCCCTGGGTCTCTCATGGACAAATCTGTGGCAGTTTCTGTGAACATTTCAAATCATTGTATCTTTTTTCCAATGGTATTTTACATTCACTATATTCACCACTTTCGGCACCCAACATGTCAGTAGACTGTCACATGTCAGATAAAGTTACAAGGACGGTTTACACTGCTCCACTGATGTTTGATCTCTGGAGCTCAGGAATATATCAATTTTTCTAAGACTATGAAGAGAAATGGAAATTATCAGATCAGTTTGGTGTCAAGTATTGGGTAACCTTGTGCTTAGAACTTGCATCCACAGGAAAAACGTAAAGACTACTTATTCAACTCAGACGCAGAAGATATCCCTCATTTTCAGTCGGGTTTGCTTTCAATTGTCAGAGGTAAAAAGGCAGGATGTTTTCTCCAGCGATGCTGCCTGTCCCGCTGAAATACCCCAGCATTTTGTGTCTATCTTTGTGCTCAACTATACTATCCATTAGAGTCATACAGCGCAGAAACTCAGATCCTTCAGCCCATCACATGCACTCTGACCATCAAATATCTATTTATACCAATCCCATTAGAATGGCACCAAACTGTGATGACAAGCAGCAAGCAGCATTTACCAACAGTGTGTAGGAAGGAACTGCAGTTTATACCAAAGGTAGACACAAAAAGCTGGAGTAACTCAGCAGGTCAGAAAGCATCTCTGGAGAAAAGGAATAGGTGAAGTTTTGTGTCGAGACCCTTTTTCAGACCCTCTGTCAGTCAGTCTGAAGAAGGGTTTTGACCCGAAAGGTTACCTATCACTTTTCTCCAGAGATGCTGTCTGACCCGCTGTGTTACTCCAGCACTCTGTGAAAGGTTACCTATCACTTTTCTCTAGGGAAGCTGTCTGACCCGCTGTGTTACTCCAGCACTCTGTGAAAGGTCACCTATCACTTTTCTCCAGAGATGCTGTCTGACCCGCTGTGTTACTCCAGCACTCTGTGAAAGGTCACCTATCACTTTTCTCCAGAGATGCTGTCTGACCCGCTGTGTTACTCCAGCACTCTGTGAAAGGTCACCTATCACTTTTCTCCAGAGATGCTGTCTGACCCGCTGTGTTACTCCAGCACTCTGTGAAAGGTCACCTATCACTTTTCTCCAGAGATGCTGTCTGACCCGCTGTGTTACTCCAGCACTCTGTGAAAGGTCACCTATCACTTTTCTCCAGGGAAGCTGTCTGACCCGCTGTGTTACTCCAGCACTCTGTGAAAGGTCACCTTTTCCTTTTCTCCAGGGATGCTGTCTGACCCGCTGTGTTACTCCAGCACTCTGTGAAAGGTCACCTATCACTTTTCTCTAGGGAAGCTGTCTGACCCGCTGTGTTACTCCAGCACTCTGTGAAAGGTCACCTATCACTTTTCTCCAGAGATGCTGTCTGACCCGCTGTGTTACTCCAGCACTCTGTGAAAGGTCACCTATCACTTTTCTCCAGAGATGCTGTCTGACCCGCTGTGTTACTCCAGCACTCTGTGAAAGGTCACCTATCACTTTTCTCCAGGGAAGCTGTCTGACCCGCTGTGTTACTCCAGCACTCTGTGAAAGGTCACCTTTTCCTTTTCTCCAGGGATGCTGTCTGACCCGCTGTGTTACTCCAGCACTCTGTGAAAGGTCACCTATCACTTTTCTCCAGGGAAGCTGTCTGACCCGCTGTGTTACTCCAGCTTTTTATGTCTTTCTGAAGATTTGCCAACGCTTGGTTCTAGTTTAGTTTAGTTTAGTGATACAGGAGCAGAAGCCGACCCTTCGGCCCACCGGGTCTGCACAGACCAGTGATCCCCGCACATTAAAACTATCCTACAAATGCTGGGGCCAATTTACACATACACCAAGTCAATTATCCTACAAACCTGGACGCCTTCAGAGTGCGGGAGGGAACCGGAGATCTTGGAGGAAATTAATGCGGTCACGTGGAGATCGTACAGGATCTGTACAGACGGCACCCGTAGTCGCGATCGAACCCGGGTCTCCTGCGTCTCTGGAGCAGCAACTCTACCGCTGCGCCACCGTGCCATTCTACTGTCTACCGAGCCATTCTCTGAACATTCAATTTTTTAAGTGAAAGTGTAAAAAGGTGAGTAAACAAGAGGCTCTACTGATGTGGTAATGATTACTGTACCTTGGCTGAACGGCCTCTTCACTTCCTTTCCCTTTGCTTCCTGGGGAAGGCGTCCCGTGGTCATCGGGGGAATTGGAAAACATCGCACTGACATCTTCAGAGAAAGCTGAGCTCTGGTCTGATTTTTTCCCACTTCTTCTCCTTCCAAATCAATGAACAAAAGGCAAGAAAACACACATTTAGACCTGCAATACTTGTTACAAAAACCCAGACCATGCAATTTATTTTGTCTCATGTGCATTTTAAGATTTAAAGAAATATAATTTTTGGATGATTTTTTTTCCAATTCACAACATTGAATTTATTTTCTAATATCTTCTCTTTTCTCTGTGAGTTGCAAGTTCCTTGGGCTTCTGCACTTGGTTCCTGACTGATTCAGTGTGGTTGTTCCCTGGCATTGGCCAAGCCATTTGATATTAAAAGGATGGCACCAAACAACGATCATGTAACTCTGTATACTCCAGAGATTCAGCATGGAAACAGGACCTTCAGCTCACCGAGTCCGTGCTGGCCAGCCCTCACCCGTGTTCTACTTCTATCCTACACACGAGGGACAATTTACAGAAACCACTTAACCTTCAAACCTGCCTGTCTTTGGATTGTGGGAGGAAACTTCAGGACCCATATAAAACCCAGTTGTTCACAGAGAAGATGTACAAACTGCATTAAGATAGCACCCGTGTTCACCATATAACCATATAACAATTACAGCACGGAAACAAGCCATCTCGGCCCTTCATGTCCGTGCCGAACAACTTTTTTCCCTTAGTCCCACCTGCCTGCACTCATACCATAACCCTCCATACCCTTCTCATCCATATGCCTATCCAATTTATTTTTAAATGATACCAACGAACCTGCCGCCACCACTTCCACTGGAAGCTCATTCCACACCGCTACCACTCTCTGAGTAAAGAAGTTCCCCCTCATGTTACCCCAAAACCTCTGTCCCTTAATTCTAAAGTCATGTCCTCTTGTTCGAATCTTCCCTATTCTCAAAGGGAAAAGCTTGTCCACATTAACTCTGTCTATCCCTCTCATCATTTTAAAGACCTCTATCAAGTCCCCCCTTAACCTTCTGCGCTCCAGAGAATAAAGACCTAACTTATTCAACCTATCTCTGTAACTTAGCTGTTGAAACCCAGGCAACATTCTAGTAAATCGCCTCTGTACCCTCTCTATTTTGTTGACATCCTTCCTATAATTGGGCGACCAAAATTGTACACCATACTCCAGATTTGGTCTCACCAACGCCTTGTACAATTTTAACATTACATCCCAGCTTTTATACTCAATGCTCTGATTTATAAAGGCTAGCATACCAGAGCATTGATCATTGAACAATAGCAGTGTTCAGGATCAAACCCAGGTCTCTGCCGTCGTAAAGCAGCAAGAGTGCTTCCCCTCGATCGTAACTCTGTTTAAGAGGTTTTTGTGACATTTGAGGCTTTAAGTAGACATATGGATATGCAGGAAACTGAGAGATATGAATCCTGTGCAGGTAGATGAGATTAGTTTATCATGGCATCATGTCCAGCACAAACATTGTGGGCCAAAGGGCCTGTTTATATGCTGTACTTTTCTATGGTCTATGAATGGAAGAGATAAATAATCAGCTGAGGCCCCTGTTTCTAATCTTAAGAGCAGAGCATGCATGTGGGAATATCAGTCTGTCTTCACATATCTGTTGCCTAGGAGCTAGCAAATGTTCACCATCTGGATGTCACTTAAAGACTATTTGTTGTGTCATGCTGTGTGCAGAAGATGGTTGCTACCAGCTGTGAAACCATCACTAGCTTCAGAAACACTATGTAAATAAACAAGGACACTATCTTTTTCTCCAAACAAGCATCTTTGTTTGGAAAATCTCATTGACTCCTCCACATACAATTGCCACCGTCCCATTGACAGTTATGCACTGCTACGCAAGAATAACCCAGCTTCCTCTCTCCCTCCAGTGTCCCCATCAGGAGGCTGACATCAAGAACTTGTACAATGTATATCAGATCAGAAAAAACACTCGTTATACAGAATCTGATTCCATTTATTCTTGCATCCAAGTCCTATTAACCCACCACTCACTCCTGTCGGCGCTGATCAACATTGCACCGGCTTAAACTAGGCCAATGTTTCAAAGTTATTGTTTTCTAACAATCATCTCCACGTTCTCGATCTCTAATTTCCCCCTAGCCTTCGTCCTCCTGACACGTTCTCACTCATGAATACCTTTGATCTTAATTGTAGCACCAGTGGGGAGCTAAAGCCTCAGGTGCCAAGGTATAAGCACTGAAATCCCCCCTCTTTCTAGCTTAAAAGAAAACACTCCTAAAAGTCTAGCTCTCTGACAAAGATTCCGGCTGTCTTTTCTAATGTCACCTTATAAGGTAATTTTCTTTTTGGATAATGCATTTGGGATGTGGCTTGTAACATTCTTCCATATAAAAGGTGCTATATAAATTAAAGTTGATGTTGTTAATGTGTTGCCTCATACTGCTCTCCAAAATTAGTTACGGTCCTCATGACTGTACATGTGTAAGTGCCGGCCAGCCTCTTACACATGCTCTGCACTTTAGTCGCTTTATGTCAAAGAGCTTTCATTGATAATGGACCTTCAACAGTCTATGTAATTTAAAATAGTCTTAGAAACATAGAAAATAGGTGCAGGAGGAGGCCATTTGGCCCTTCGAGCCAGCACCGCCATTCATTGTGATCATGGCTGATCATCCACAATCAGTAACCCGTGCCTGCTTTCTCCCCTTATCCCTTGATTCCGCTAGCTCCTAGAGCTCTATCGAAGGGCGTCCCACTTGGCAATTTTTTCTGCGACTGCCGGCATCATTGACTGACGTATCAGGTCACCGAAAAAGTTGCGGTGTGATGACATATAGACGTATGGCGTTTCCTCAAGTGACATTTTTTTGAAATGTTCAAAATCTTTTGCCGACCCTGATATGTTGCCGAAAAAATCGCCAAGTGGGACAGGCCTCTAAAACTGTTTTAAATTCATCCAATGAATTGGCCTCTACTGCCTTCTGTAGCAGAGAATTCCACAAATTCACAACTCGCTGGGTGAAAACGTTTTTTCTCATCTCCCCTTTATTCTTAGATTGTGGTCCCTGGTTCTGGACTCCCCAACATTGGGAACAATTTTCCTGCATCTAGCTTGTCTAGTCCTTTTATAATTTTATATCTTTCTATAAGATCCCCTCTCAAGCCATCATGGTAATACAAGTTTAACACTGACTTAACACAGGAATGGTTGTAAATGGTTCATGAGTCACCAAAAGGGGGAAATTGTGTCATATTTTGGATGTCCCTTGTCTATTTTGTTGGAAAATGCAATGATATTGGGCAGACTTTGGGATGTAGAAAGCATTTTATCGGGATGCATGACAGCATGGCTTGGGAATAGCTCCATGTAAGACTGCAAGAAATTCCAGAGAATTGTGGATGTAACCTGACCAACCCCACACTAATCTCCCTTCCATTGACTCCATTTACACTTTACACAGCAGCATAATGAATCAAGGACGAGTCGCACCCTGGCCACTCCCTCTTCTCTCATATAACCATATAATAACCATATAACAATTACAGCACGGAAACAGGCCATTTCGGCCCTTCTAGTCCGTGCCGAACACTTACTCTCCCCTAGTCCCATCTACCTGCACTCATACCATACCCCTCCTTTCCCTTCCCGTCCATATACCTATCCAATTTATTTTTAAATGATAAAATCGAACCTGCCTTCACCACTTCTGCTGAAAGATCATTCCACACAACCACCACTCTCTGAGTAAAGAAGTTCCCCCTCATGTTACCCCTAAACTTTTGTCCCTTAATTCTCATGTCATGTCCTTTTGTTGGGATCTTCCCTACTCTCAATGGAAAAAGCTTATCCACGTCAACTCTGTCTATCCCTCTCATCTTTTTAGAGACCTCTATCAAGTCCCCCCTTAACCTTCTGCGCTCCAAAGAATAAAGACCTATCTTGTTCAACCTTTCTCTGTAACTTAGTTGCTGAAATCCAGGCAACATTCTAGTAAATCTCCTCTGTACTCTCTCTATTTTGTTGACATATTTCCTATTGGCAACCAAAATTGTACACTATACTCCAGAATTGGCCTCACCAATGCCTTGTACAATTTTAACATTACATCCCAACTTCTATACTCAATGCTCTGATTTATAAAGGCCAGCACACCAAAAGTTTTCTTTACCACCCTATCTACATGAGATTCCACCTTCAGGGAACTATGCACAATTATTCCTAGATCCCTCTGTTCAACTGCATTCCTCAATTCCCTACCATTTACCATGTACGTCCTATTTTGATTTGTCCTGCCAAGATGTAGCACCTCACACTTATCAGCATTAAACTCCGTCTGCCATCTTTCAGCCCACTCTTCCAAATGGCCTAAATCTCTCTGTAGACATTGAAAATCGACGTCATTATCCACAACACCACCTATCTTAGTATCATCTGCATACTTACTAATCCAATTTACCACCCCTTCATCCAGATCATTGATGTATATGACAAACAACAGTGGACCCAACACAGATCCCTGAGGCACCCCGCTAGTCACCGGCCTCCAACCTGACAAACAGCCATCCACCATTACTCTGTGGTATCTCCCATTCAGCCACTGTTGAATCCATCTTGCTACTCCGCCATTAACACCCAACAATTGAACCTTCTTAACCAACCTTCCACGTGGAACCTTGTCAAAGGCCTTACTGAAGTCCATATAGACAACATCCACTGCTTTACCCTCAACAATATCCCTAGTAACCTCTTCAAAAAATTAAAAAATTCAAATCCCCTCTCCCATCAGGCAAGAGATACAGAAGTGTGAAAAGGCACCCCCCCAGTTTCATGGACGGTTTCTTCCCAGCTGAACCTGCTGTACCAACATCTAGAGAGCAGTTCTGAGTTTCCATCGACCTCATTGAAGACCCTTGGATTATCTTTAATTGGACTAAACTGGACTTTGTCTTGCACTAAACATTATTCCCGTTAACATGTATCTGTACACTGAGGACGGCTTGAATGTTTTCATGTATAGTCTTTCCGCTGACCGGTTAGCATTGCCACAAAGCTTTTCACTGAACCTTGATAAAGCCTGACAATCAACTAAACTAAACTAAACTAAACTAAATTAAACTAAACTAAACTGGGTTCTGTTGAGAGGATCTGGGATTGAAGTAAAAATGCCATTCCAAGTGGCTGAGACTTTCACATGTTCAAACAGTGACACCAGGTCAGCCAGCACTATGATCTGCTTGACTCTGTCAACCAACAATCATAAAAATAGGCTTTTTTCAAAGGATATAAACTTTGCGATTCAGGAGAAGAATGATATGGAAGATGTAGCAAGACTTGGAACATTTCGTAGCCTATGGTTTCCAACTATTTGCATCACTGGCATTTTCCCACCTCCTCGATGATTTTCATCCTTAACAACTTCATTCTCTTGTCAGTTCTTTCCCCATCCCTCCCATCACCTCTTTTGCCTCTCTACTCCGTCAGTCTGAAGAAGAACCTGACCCAAAACATCGTCGATTCATTTACCTCCACAGATTCTACCTGGCTTGCTGGTTTGTTTTTTGCTCAAGATTCCAGCATCTGCAATCTCTTGTAACTTCATTATTGCTGTTTTGTGGATCTATTAGAGGTTGATCAGGCAGACTGTATACCAGTCCAATGGGCTCCCTCTTCATAGATTGACTGAAGATTCCAGTCTCTTCTGTTTACATTTCAGATTTGCTTCATTATCCCAGTATTTTTATCTTCAATATTTTGTTGAAATTTGTCCTCACGAGTTTGCTCAAAACCACACAGCATCAACTGTCCCATTTATTCTGAACAGTCAGTTCCTCATAAGTCCATAGAATCAAACTTCAGAAACAGAGTAAATGCATGGCCACTACAAGTACACTTGTGTGCACTACAATGTGACAAGTTTATCACAAGTGCTGAGGACAGGTTTCTCCTCTGTCCAGCAAATCCTAATTTGTTGAAACGATAACCACATTATCTTTAAGGCTAACTGGCTTGTTTCCCTTCCCCAATGTTGTCTAGGCTTTCTTCAGAACTCCAGTTTGGGCATTTTCTCTCTAATTCAGTACCTGGGGTCATATTCCTCATTCATCTGTAAACACAATTCAGCACAGATGAACGGCCCTAAATGGCATGATTTAAAAAAGAGTATCTAAAATTGTATGCTGGAAGCCAGCAATTTACAAACAAACTTTAAAAGTTGATGGAAATGAAGATATTTTGAATGTAGTGACTGGTGAGGTGGTGGGTGACACCAAATCCTGCTCTATGTGGGAGGACATGGAGTGAGAGCAGAAGTGAAAGGAATAAACCATAAATAGTTGTTGTAGAACCAAGGAGCTGCAGATGCTATTTTATTTACCAAAAAGAGGCACAAAATGCTGGAGTAACTCAGTGGATCAGGCAGCATCTATGGAGAGGAAGGATGGATAATGTTTTGTGTTGGGATCATTCTTCAGACTGTAGGAATCACAGAAGGGGAGCAGAGAGATAGGACTTTGCAGACCCGTTGGATAGAGGAAGATAATTTCAAACTAGGCATACCTTGCAAAGATTTTGCAATGAAGCAGACAAAATGCAGAAACAAGGAACTGCAGATGCAGTTTATACCAAAGATAGACACAAAGTGCTGGAGTCATTCAGCAGGTCACTAGAGAAAAAGGATGGGCGACGTTTCTGCTCAGGAACCTTTTTCAGACAGGTCTCGACCCGCAACATCGCCGAGTTATTTTCTCCAGAGTTGCTGTCTGACATGCCGAGCTACTGAAACTTTTTGTGTCTATCTTCCGTTTCATTTCAAAGTACTGATGTGGGAAATCTCATCATCAGAGCAGATACATTGGAGATGGAGAAACTGGAAATATGGAGTGAAATCCTTCAGGATGTAGGTGGGAGGAAGTATGACATACAGTATGGGCTGGGAATAGATATTGGTCCATAATCTGGAGGTGAAGAAGATGAAGTGAAAGAAAAAACACTTGAAAGTGAGAGCAAATGTGAACAGGTAGTGTTGGATATTGAAAGCTCAAGACAGTCATATTTTCATCCCTTCACCTAGAGACTACCTATGTTCCCCTTGTTGCAGTTGGATCTTGACATTTGATAATGCGATAAAAATGTATTAACACAGTTCATCAGCAAGTAAAAAGGGGCCATGTCAGGCTTTTCAAATAGCTTGTTGATCCGCACCTGGAGTATCGCGATCAATGCTTAACACCTTCAGTAAGATATAAAGGTTTTGGAAGGAAGACCATCAAGCATTTAGCAGAATGTTGCCAGAGATAAGAGCTTTATTTATGAGCACAAGTTGAAAAGCTGGAAAAGTAGTCTTGGACTGGAGAGGTGATCTTAAAGAGTTTCTAGTTGGAAGGAAAGATGATTTGCTGTGATAAGGGCAAGTAATGCAGTGACATTGACAGAAGAACATTTAGAGTGATGGACATCAAAAATTGCTGAAAGATGATTTAAAAATTAATTTAAAAGGAAATTGCAGAGATATTAAAGGATGAAGCAGATAAATGCCGTGGACAAAATTGAGATGTAAAAGTAGGCTTGAGTGCACTTTAAATGAGCCAGCGCAGATATAATTGTCCAAATCGGCTGCAGGCACACACAATCTTTTCAAGCTATGAATGATAACACCCTAAACACCACAATACCTTAAAACCACAATGCCTTAAACCATAATATATATTTTTTAAGTGTTGGCATTATTCAATGGCTCAGGCAGCAACTCTAGATAGGTGATGTTTTTTGATCTATACTTCTTCAGACTGAACCAGAAAACCTTAATTTGTGGAGTAATATATCAGCATTTGCTGCCTGACATCATGCATGGGGACGGACCATTGGAGCAAAGTTCTGTACGAATCAGTGTTGGTGAGGTATTAACTAGTGTAAATCTTCATACAAGTAGAAGGAGAAAATGTTGGGAAAATGCCTTCAGATTCAGGTGCATTTTAAGGAAAGCTTCCTAATTTCCTCCAAAGTATTCCGCAGAACATACTGCTTACCCAGTGAATTCCTGCATCGTTTTAGACACTTGAGCATTATCTTTTGAAGTTTTGCTCCCATCCCTTTCGGAACTGATCCACTCTGCAAGAAAAAGAAACATCAGTGGGTTGTGAAATGAACACAGCCTCTCATTGAAGGTCGACAAAAGTGCTGGAGAAACTGCCAACACTGCATCCGCTGCTGCACCCGCTGAGTTTCTCCAGTATTTTTGTCCACCTTCGATTTTCCAGCATCTGCAGTTCCTTCTTAAACACAGCCTCTCATTGATCTGTGCCAATAATGGAATCAATTTTAACATTTCATTCCTGTTCCATAAAGTTTCAGAAAAACACAACGGACTCAAAGGGGAATGAAGATGGCTTGTTGGGGAAGGAATAATAAGATGACTAGAGGAGATTGAGAGGGGATCTTATAGAAACTTACAAAATTCTTAAGGGGTTGGACAGGCTAGATGCAGGAAGATTGTTCCCGATGTTGGGGAGGTCCAGGACAAGGGGTCACAGCTTAAGGATAAGGGGGAAATCCTTTAGGACCGAGATGAGAAGGACTTTTTTCACACAGAAAGTGGTGGGTCTCTGGAACTGTCTGCCACAGAGGGTAGTTGAGGCCAGTTCATTGGCTATATTTAAGAGGGAGTTAGATGTGGCCCTTGTGGCTAAGGGGATCAGAGGGTATGGAGAGAAGGCAGGTACGGGATACTGAGTTGGATGATCAGCCATGATCATATTGAATGGCGGTGCAGGCTCGAAGGGCCGAATGGCCTACTCCTGCACCTAATTTCTATGTTTCTATGTTTCTATGACTATGTGTAAGATGGAACTGCAGATGCTGGTTTACACCGAATATAGACACAAAGTGCTGAAGTAACTCAGTGGGCCAGGCAGAATCTCTGGAGAAAAGGAATAGGGAACGTTTCGGAACCATTTTCAGCCCAAGATTTCACAACCTAACTGTTGTCCCTCCCACCACGCCCTGCAAGGGCTTTATTCCATTCTCCCAGCTTCTCCAGCTCCAATGTATCTGTGCTGGTGATGACATTTTCTACACCAGTGCTTCTGAGATGTCTTCCTTAACCATGGCTTGCCCTTTATCATAATTGGCAGGGCTCCTGGCCGGTTCTGTTCCATTCCGTTCACCTGCTCTCACCCCATGTGCTGCCAGGTAGAGCACATGGCCTCACCTGCCACCACATTAAAGATTTTGTCATTTCTGCCGCCTTCAACGGGAATCCAACACTAGATACGCTTTCCCTTCTCCTCCCATCTCTTTCAGCATTCCCTCTGTGGTTTACTCAACCATTTCCAGCATCACGCATTCCCCTTCTCATTGCATCAACCCTGTAACCACAGGGGTTCCACACATAGTCTATATTTCCACCCTTCTCAACAATCGTGGAACTACAACATGCCTCACAGCAGTATCAGTCATTTACTGACATGTTGTTCAATTTAGTGTTCTGCATTTGGTGTACACAGTGTACTCTCATTGGAAAACCAAACATAAATTAGACCATGAGACCACGAGACAGAGGAGCAGAATTAGGCCATTCAGCCCATCAAGCCTGCTCAGCCGTTCGACCATGGTTGATCTATTTTTCTGTCTCAATTCCATTCTCCTGCCTTCCCCCTCTGATGTTTGGTGCCCTTATCAATCTCTGCTTTAAAAATACCCAATATCCAATTTCCTTTTGCAGACTAAGAATGTTCCTCAATGTTCCGGAGTTGCCGGAGGAGGTAGTTGAGGCAGGAACTATCCCAACGTTTATGAAAAATGAATACAGGTACACGGATAGGACAGGTTTAATGGGATATAGGCCAAACGCAGGCAGGTGGGACATGTTGGCAGGTGCGGGCCAGTTGGGCTGAAGGGCCTGTTTCCATGCAGTATCGCTCTATGACTGCAGGACTCTAAACCCAGCACTGAGCTCAAGGAACATCACTGCATCTTCTGTCTGACTCTTGGGACTCTACATTAAGTTGGATGATTTCAGGTTGACCAGCCTTTCCAGTTTGTGTCAGAAGAGGGTAGTTCTGGTAGAAAGTCAGCAAACTGCAATGTGAAGTTTTATTTGTTCAAACCTTCACCACCTTCTCTCAACCAACATCACTATTCATCTCTCTCTTGGTCTCACCCGCTCACTGATATTTCCTTTCTTCTCTTCACCTCTCCCCTTTCACTGCAACGTGAAACATGTCTTTTTCCAACTTTTCCTAGTTCTGATGATTTGAATATAAATGGTTATTAAAGGTCTCCATTGGTGCTGCCTGACCAGCTGGGCGGTTGTAGCATTTGCCTCTTTATCTCAGAAATCTAGCATCTGCAGTGTTTTTCTCATGACGGCTGCTGTATCACTGCAATGCTGAGAAACCCATGAACTCCAGCATCAATGTGAAGTGTTAAGAATGCTTTCCGTCTCCCACCCTACAGAACGCACCATAGAGACGCTCCCGAGTCCGTTTACGCTCTGCGGGAACAACAACCCTCATCGTCACCCGGATAGATCCTGACTCATCTCCCAGGTGAGATAGTCCCGTCTCAAACATCTGTGGCGTGCTTCCTATCAAGGACTTCAGTGCAATACAGCACTCTCCTGTAACAGATCAAGAGGCAAGGTTGATTCAAGTGGAAATGTTGGCTGAAAGATTCACATGTACTTAATGGTATTATACTAGAATTTGTGCAATTAATGGTTACCTTTACATTCTTTGGAGCATATAGATTGAAATAATAGACAATAGACAATAGACAATGGGTGCAGGAGTAGGCCATTTGGCCCTTTGAGCCAGCACCGCCATTCAATGTGATCATGGCTGATCATCCACAATCAGTACCCCGTTCCTGCCTTCTCCCCATATTCCCTTACTCCACTATTTTTAAGAGTCCTATCTAGCTCTCTCTTGAAAGCATCCAGAGAACCTGCCTCCACTGCCCTCTGAGGCAGAGAATTCCACAGACTCACCACTCTCTGTGAGAAAAAGTATTTCCTCGTCTCTGTTCTAAATGGCTTACTCCTTATTCTTAAACTGTGGCCCCTGGTTCTGGACTCCCCCAACATCGGGAACAAGTTTTCTGCCTCTAGCGTGTCCAAGCCCTTAACAATCTTATATGTTTCAATGAGATCCCCTCTCATCCTTCTAAACTCCAGAGTGTACAATTCCAGCTGCTCCATTCTCTCAGCATATGACAGTCCCGCCATCCTGGGAATTAACCTTTTAAACCTACGCCACACTCCCTCAATAGCAAGAATGTCCTTCCTCAAATAGGGAACCAAAACTGCACACAATACTCCAGGTGTGGTCTCACTAGGGCTCTGTACAACTGCAGAAGGACCTCTTTGCTCCTATATTCGATTCTTCTTGTTATAAAGGCCAACATGCCATTCGCTTTCTTGACTGCCTGCTGTACCTGCATACTTACTTTCTGAAGAAGGGTCTCGACCCGAAACGTCGCCTATCTCCTTCGCTTCTTAGATGCTGCTGCACCCGCTGAGTTTCTCCAGCCTTTTGTGTAGCCCCTGCTTACTTTCATAGACTGATGTACAAGGACTCCCAGATCCCGTTGTACTTCCCCTTTTCCCAACTTGACGCCATTTAGATAGTAATCTGGAGTGTTTTGGAGTGTTTATTTTATGTTCAATGGAATGAGAGATAATGATCAACTAAGATGGGTGCTTGGTAGTGAGTATATATCATTAACCTGGCATAAGCTAGTGTAGTCTGAGTTACATATCTGGTCTCTGAAGGGAGGTTACCCACTGTCAAAATATGAAAACCCCTCTTGCCTGGGCCCATCTATTACCCACCATGCTTTGTCCTGCCTCTCCCCTCCTCCAACTTTCTTCTCCCCCCCAACAATTAGTGTAAAGACGGACTTGACCTGAAACGTCACCTATCCATGATGTTCAGTGAGGCTGCCTGAGCCACTGAGTTACTCCAGTACCTTGCGTCCTTTTGTAAATCATCCCCTCTGGTCTCAAGCCTGGGTCCTTGTTCCCAGTGGGTGATGGGAGGTAGGAATGGGAGATGTTGTGTGGGCGGACAACAGTGCAGAGTTTACTGTTTAAGCTTATTTAATGGTGACGACCACCATCCCATCAACCCAGCAGAAGAAAACAATGATTGGATGATGGCTACCCAACGAATAATGAAAGGCCGAGATAGAATGGATGGATGTGGAGAGGAAGTTTCCACTAGTGGGAGAGTCTAGGACCAGAGGGCACAACATCAGAATAAAACGGTATACCTTTAGAATGGAGATGAGGAGACATTTCTTTACCCAGGGGGTGGTGAATCTGTGGAATTCATTGCCATAGATGGTGCCTTTGGGCCTTTATTCTTTGGAGCGCAGAAGGTTAAGGGGGGACTTGATTGAGGTCTTTAAAATGATGAAAGGGATAGACAGAGTTGACGTGGATAAGCTTTTCCCATTGAGGGTAGGGAAGATTCAAACAAGAGGGCATGACATGAGAATTAAGGGACAGAAGTTTAGGGGTAACATGAGGGGGAACTTCTTTACTCAGAGAGAGGTGGCTGTGTGGAATGATCTTCCAGCAGAAGAGGTGGAGGCAGGATCGATTGTAACATTTAAAAGTAAAGTGGATAGGTATATGGACGGGAAGGGAATGGAGGGGTATGGTCTGAGTGCAGGTAGATGGGACTAGGGGAAAATAAATGGTCGGCACGGACTGGAAGGGCCGAGAAGGCCTGTTTCCGTGCTGTAATTGTTATATGGTTATATGGTTATATGGTTATGGTGGTGGAGACCAAGTCAATGGACTAATTCTGCTCCTACGTTTCATGGTGTTATGTCCCCAACCCCCTTTCTATTTCCTGTGCCACCCCACCCCAATGCACACACATTTCTCCCACCATCTGGCTCCACTGCCTCCTATTTACTTTCACTCGTATCCCTCCCTCAGTCGTCTTCTCTCCGTATCTGACATTCCTTGAAACCATTTCAGCTTCTTACCTCTTTTGATACCTACTTCTCTTCCACTCTCATCTCTCCTCTGACCTTACATTTCATTCACCTTCTCTCCTTATCTGACACTTTTATTGTCTCCTTTTTACCTCTAGCATACGTTACGTACTGCATCCATTTCCCAATCAATTCCCTCACCTTTATCCACCTTGCCTGGCCTTTTACTGCTTCCAACTCTCTTTTCCAGTTTTTTCCTCCATACTACAGTCAGCCTGAAGAAGGATCTCGACCCAAAATTTCACCCATCCATTCCCTCCAGAGAGGCTGCGTGATCCGCTTTAACACCAGCACTTTGTGTTTAGCTCACGATCGCAGCAACTGCAATTTCTTGTCAACAGCCCACTTGTGGTTATTTTTGGGGCCATCTGATTCCAGGCAGCTAGCAGTCTGCTGAAAGCCTCCAAACCCCCCTGGCAATGGATTCTAATGGGACACTTCGGGACCTTTACTCCATTCAGAGTAAAAAATGACCCCTTGTTAAATTTCCTCCTGGCTTCTGTCGTGCAAAATGTAATAATTTACAATGGGTTTCTCAAGGGGGAGAATGACAAAGCTGCTCAAACAGGTCAGTACAATGTTTAATCTCAGGCAAGTTGTTAGACATTGGTCATAACATATGTTCCTTTATAGTTTTCAAGAAGGAACTGCAGATGCTGGAAAATCGAGGGTACCCGCTGAGTTTATAGTTTATATATATATCCCTTTATAGTTTACTAACATGCTCATATCCCAATTCATCCCTGGGCACCAGCATGAAGTTTGCAGATTGGCAGTGACTAACTTGCTGCTGAATAGAAACACATTTTGAAAGCAAATTCCTAGACGATGGCTTTACCATCTTGCACACTGAGGAGGAACCTCCACCTCGTTGTCTCAAAGTCTTGTTCCCATAAATAGAATAGCATAAAACCTTGCAATAAAGCTACAGCTGCTCCAACTTACCATAGGATTCATATCCATCTGTGGATTTTATGGTCAATAGCAGATGCTGATCTTGTAGATACTCAATCTCAGACAGAATTGGAGACAACTATTAAAAGCAACAACAATATTAGTAAAATAAAGAGGAGGAAACATTTCTTCATTAAGAGACAGGGGAGATACCGTTATTGAGTTTATTCAAAAGAGATTTCTTGGTATTCAGGGAATCAAAGCATTTGGGGCTGATCCAGGAAAATAGAGCTGAGAATAGATCAGGTAATCTTGATGAATGGCAAAGTAGGCTGGAAGTGCTGATAGACTACTCCGGCACCTAATTCTTATATTCTGTTGATCTTAAGAAACTGCAGAATCCAGTGAATACCAGAGGGCACAGGTTTAAATTGAGAAGGGCAAAATTTAAAGGAGATGTGCAGGATACGTTTTTTTACACAGAGAGTGG
This sequence comes from Raja brachyura, assembly GCA_963514005.1. Next base: position 65,591,940 of record OY740793.1, on the reverse strand, counting down.
TGGGTGCCGGGAACGCGCTGCCAGGGGTGGTGTTGGAGGCAGATTGATAGTGGCCTTTAAGAAGTTTTTACATAGGCACATGGAGGTATATTGATCATGCATGCACAGGCAGTGGAGATTAGGTTAGCCTGACAGCATGGATCTTGTGGGACAAAATGCCTGTTCCAGTGCTCCACTGTCCTATTTAGTTTAATATAGTTTTGGTTTAGAGATACAGCACAGAAACAGGCCCTTCGGCCCATCGAGTCCACGCCGACCAGCGATCTCTGCACACTAACACTATCCTACACACACTAGGGACAATTTACATTTATAGCAAGCCAATTAACCACAAACCTGTATGTCTTTGGTGTGTGGGAAGAAACCAAAGATCTCGGAGAAAACGCACGCAGGTGATGCACAAACTCCATACAGACAGAACCCGGGTCTCCGCTGCTGCAAGCGCTGTAAGGCAGCAGCTCTACCGCAGCACCACCGTGCCGCACTATGTTCTATGTTCTTTATTTTTTTTCTCATTATAATTATAAAGGAAATGACAGTACATGGTGCCTCTGACACAGAGCTGGGAGTGAGCCCTGAATCAGAGCTTGAATCTGGGGGCCGAGTAGCTTACGATTTGGTGCAAGGAGGTTACCCAGCACAGGTTTTCACTCTGTCTACAACAGTGGGCATTCAATCCCATCTGGATTTAAGTAGAGCACAGGAAAACTTACTCTACTCATTGTCGAGAATAAAGCTTCCCCTAAGTATCATCGAGGGCACTGAAAAATGCTGAATAATGTTGTCACAGTAATCTGTCTTCATATTTTGATCAGCTGGGTTTGATGCATTTACTGTGCTGTCATCATTCAACAAATATTAATCAAATAATCATGTAGCATTTCACATCTATCAAATGTAATTATAATATTGAATACCCTGTTGAGCATCCTGTTTCTCTAATTGTATTATTACGTTTCATTAGGAAGGAAGGGCCTTAACCTACCATTGGCAACTGATGTGCAGACCATTCAATTCTCAGGAATCCATGTTGAATGCAGAGCTGTGTACCATTATCCAAACTTTTCTTAAATTCTGTGATGGGAGAATGCACTTTATATCACCTTGTATTAGTAAAACACTAGACTAAGTGGGACCCTCTCGTTGGGTCCCACTCACACGAGAGGCCTGGTCCCCCAACGCAACCCATTCCACAACGCAATATTCCACCACTCACCCGTTCCCCCAACACCACTTGTTCCCCCAAAGCAATATTCCACAATTCACCCATAGCCCCTAACTGCGCAGGCGCTGCTCATTTCCCTCATCCCCCAGTGCTCCCCCACTTTGGGGGAGTGTGGGGAAGTGGGGGTGGGGAAGTGGGGGTGGGGAAGTGGGAAGGGGGGTGGGGAAAGGGAGTGTGTTGGGGAAGGGGTGTGTGTGTGGGGGAAAGGGGGGGGTGGGGGAAGGGGGGGTGTGGGGGGGTAGGGGGAAGGGGGGTGTGGGAAGGGGGGGTGGTCACAGCTCACACTCTGCTCAACCCGCACCTTCAACTTTCAGCTTCACACAGGAGCTCCCAGTCACACTCCGACTTCACTCAGAGGCTTCCGGTTCAACTTAACAGCTCCCGGCTCGTCGTGCTGATCACCGCAGAAGCAGCCCGCACGGTGCTCTCTGCCCGCACGCTGTTCATGGACTCAGCCCCACCTCCGGCGATTTATTCTCTGCGGGTGCCGGAAGGGGCGTTACTTTCATGGTGACCGACAGCCGAGAAGACCAATCTGCTGATCTCATGATTGTTTAAACCGTTATAACATTTCTGATATTTCACCAATCGGAACAAAACCTGGTGCGCTTGGAGCAGACGGGAACGGTGAGGAAGGCGGCGAAAAAATCCTAGCATTATAGGGTACTGTTTTTACACAAATTAAAAAGAAAAAGCAAACCGGAAGAGGACAAGATGATAGTTTTAGTAATAGTAGAGATAGAGAGAGAGAGAGAGAGAGAGAGAGAGAGAGAGAGAGAGAGAGAGAGGTCGTGTTTTCTTCTCAGCTCTGCAGTTGAGAAGGATTGGAGCAGCCTTTCCAGGATTTTGCCGTTGGAGAGGGCACAGACCCAGGGGGGCTTCATAGTTCAACTTATTGTTGGGCTGTTGAAGCTTTTCTCTGGTCTGGGGAGCCTCCATTTGTGTGAAGATTCCTGAGTTTCTCCACATTGTCGAGGGTGCGGTTGGCGTTGGCGGATTGCCAAGAGTGCCTGTGATCTCAGTGGGCTGAAGTTGTGCGGTGTCTTTGTCGTTTTTGGCTCCGCTTCTCTGCCCTAAAGTCATTTTGCTCAGTGCGGCTGCCTGGCTTAATGTGAAGAAGGTACTTTTGCGTCCAGCGCGACTGGGATCGAGTTTCCCGTAAGCTGCTCTTGGCTGTGGACGAACCTGGGGACTTTCCTGCTTCAGCTGGAGGTTTCTGTTTTCTGCTGCCTGTCTTTGACTGTGACTGTCTCTGGGACTTAACTTGGAGCTGTGCTGCTGAGGGGCTTGGAGCTGGTTTGTGCCTCTGTGAGGATGGCGATGGAAGGGGCGCGGCCGAAGGTCCGGACCTACGCAGCGACGGCATCAGTGGCGGGTGCGAGGCCATCTGAGCTTGAGCCTCATGTTGACTTGGATGGGGACAGTTTTGGTATTTCTGTTCAAACTGGGCCTATGATGTCTAGGGGGGTAATTACGAAGGCCATGAATGAACTTCTTGGGAGGGGGGCTATTGTCTCTTCTGAGCTCGAAAGGGGAAAGGTGGAGATGATACTTAAGACCCGGGAGTGTGTGGCCCGAGCGTTGGAGGAGGGGATCTCAGTGGGGGGGGTCCACGTACAGGTGGATCCGTGGGTATCCAGGGTGAGACCGGTTCTCCTGCGGAGCTGCCCCACTTATTTTTCGGATGCAGTGCTTATTCCACACCTGTCCAAGTTCGGGGAGGTGCGGTCTAAATGTTTTCGTCTCTTGCATCCCGGGGGGGACCCGGAGGAAAAAGGGGTCTTCAGTTTCAAGAGGAGGGTGTTCATGAAGGTGGGTGAGGGGGATGGTGCCGAGGGGAGTTTTGAGGTGGTGCATAAGGGTGTACCCAGAACCGTGCGTTGGAGTTGGGGAAAGGCACGGTGTCATGCGTGCGGCGAATTTGGACATCTCCGTAGGGAGTGTCTTTTTCGCGGGGGCACTGCTAGAGGTTCTAGTGTAGTGGCCCAGGAAAGCGCTGCTGGCCCATCTGGGGTGGCTGGTCAAACCTCAGCGGCGCGGGGTGGTACTGCTGACCCGGCTGAGGTTGCCAGTTCTGCCTTGGTGACCCGGGGCGGCAGTGCTAAGCCTTCTGGGTCCAGAGGTTCCGCTTTGGGGACCCTGGGCAGTGAGAGCCCAAGCCCCCCACGTCCCCTACGTCTTGCGCCTGTGGCGGTGGATGGAGGTGGGGCGCAGGAGGAGGGGAGTGTTGAGGGGGGGTTTTGGGAGAAGCAGGGGAAGCATAATAAGAAGAAGGAGAGGGATAGGGCTGCCCGAGCGAAGAAAGTGCAATCGGGTGAGTTTAGCTCCAGTGTGGTGCAGACTGCACCTGCTGGGGCCCAGGGGGGAGTTGTGGTGGCTCGGAAGGGGGGAAAGAAGTCTAAACGTGTGGGTGGCAAAGTGGTTGGGGGTAATGTGGAGGCGGATGACCCTTCCCTTATGGAGGTTACCGCACCTCCGCATGCGAGTGGGACTAAAAGGAGGCATTTGCCTGGTGAAGAGGAGGAAGGGCGTGGGTCCAGAGCGAAGGGGATGTCTTTCTCCGGGCTTTCCACCACTGAGGTGGCTGAAAGTGGTCTTGACCCGGTGTCTTCTGGGTCGGTGGTTGGGCCTTCTCTTCATGGATCTACAGCGGGTGTCACCGGACTGGGTGCTGAAGTGGATTCCGGTGGAGTTGTGTCCACTGGGCGGGAGTCTGTCCCTTCATCTCAGGGGCCCTCTGAGGGAGTTATCTCGGCGGATGCTGTGGTTAGCTCCCTTGGGTGTGTACCCTCTGGGTCGGATGAGGTCCCCTCGTTTCAGAGGCCTACTGAGGGTGCTAGCACGGTAGGTGACGTGGTTGGCTCCTCTGGTAGTGTGCCCTCTGTGACGGGGGATGTGCAGAGTCAGGATGAGGGGGGAGTTTCGGGGGTGTTGTCGTTCAAGTCTGTGCTCCATATCAGTGCCAGTGGAGGTGCTGGGGGGCGGGATGCCTCACCGGATGAGTTGTCTGGGGTGAGGTTAATGGCAGGTGGTGATTCTCTGGGTGATGCCTGTGGAGAGGGCACTCTGGATGATGTGGAGGTCAGGGCTGTTATGGGACGTGATCCTCTTTCAGACTCCGAGGGTGCCAGTGTTCCACAGGCCCTGGGGATGCCTCTTGTTGTTGCTTCCCCAGGCCCGGAGGAGGAGGGTGATGGTAGCGGGCAGGAGCCCAGCCATTCAGAGGGCTGCGAGTCTCAGGTAGGGGTGTTGGGACCCACCCCCAGCATTGATCCGGGTGGTCGTGTCATGGCTGTGGAGGAGGATAGCGATGCGGCCAGTGGGGGGGGCTCAGAGAGTGTTGTGTCAGACAGTTCTGGTCTTTCTGAGGTTGTTGATTCAGGTGCGAGCGGGTTGGCTGAGAGCCCAGACTCCAAGGCCGTGTCTGAGGCGAAGCTTATTGTTGAGGTGCGAGAGTTCTTAAAAATAAGTCGTGCTCCCAAAACATTATGGTGGGCCGTTACAAGGAGATGGGAGGATTGGCTAGATGTGCGGGAGAGTCTCGAGGCTATCCTTAGTAACAAGGCTAGTGGTCTTTCTGACTCGGATTTGGGGCAGTTTCGGGGTTTGTTGAAGGTCCTCAGAAAAGGACCTCCTGTGACTACAGGGAGTGTGAGGGTCACAATCTAATGTGTCTACACATTCACAGTAGCTACATTAAATTTAAATGGGAGTAGAGCGAGTTTTCGAAGATTTCAGCTCTTATCAGCCCTAAGGGAGGGGAGATTTGCAGTTTGTTATCTGCAAGAGACACATACCGTTGCTAGTGATGAACCTACCTGGCAACTGGAGTGGGAAGGGAGGGTTTATATGAGCCATCTCAGCTCAAATTCGAGTGGGGTGGCTTTTTTGTTGGCCCCAAATTTTCTGCCAAGCATTTTAAAAGTGCAGGAAGTGGTGCCAGGACGTTTGCTCCATCTGGCCGTGAGCCTGGATGGCATGCCGTTGCATTTCATTAACGTGTATGCCCCTAGCTCCGGCACGATGCAGGCCGGCCTGCTTCGGGAGGTGAATGCTCTGTTGGGCACTATTGATAGGGGAGAGTGTGTCTTCCTTGGTGGGGACTTTAATTGCACACTTGAGGTGCGGGACCGTTCTGGTACTCAGTGTGCGCCTGCTGTAGCGAAGAAGCTGAGAGGCTTGATTGACTCCTTTGAGTTGGTTGATGTTTGGAGGGACCTTCACCCTGATTCCACTGCTTTTTCGCGGAGGTCTGAGGGCGGTGGTTCCCGCATTGATCGGTTTTATATTTCCCGAGCGTTTGTTTCCCGTGTCTCAGCGGCCTCAATGCGGCTGGTGCCGTGCTCGGACCATTGTCTGGTGCGTGTGGATTTCAATCCAGCGTGCGCTCGGGCTGGGTCCGCGTACTGGCACTTTAACAACAGGCTGCTGGAGGATCGGTGTTTCCGGGAGTCATTCACTCGGTTTTGGGTGAAGTGGAGAGAGAGGCAGAGGTGCTTCTCTTCCCTTAGGCAGTGGTGGGATGTGGGTAAAGCTCACATCCGTCTCTTTTGTAAGGAATATACATGGGGGTCGACTGGGAGGCGGGACTCAGCGGTCGAGAAGCTGGAGAGGGAGATACAGGACGCTGAGTCTCGCCTGGGTCAGTTTGGTGAAGACTCCAGCGAATGGGGAGAGTTTCAGAGGAAGAAGGAGGTTTTGAGGAGTCTGCTGCTTGAGCGATCTCGAGGCGCTTATGTGAGGTCTCGGGTCCAGATGCTGCACGAGCTGGACCGAGCGTCGCCTTTCTTTTTCTCTTTGGAGAAGGGGCGGGGAGCTCGAAAACAGCTCGTGGAGTTGCTTGCAGATGACGGCTCCTCTGTCACTGATCCAGAGAGGATTAATGCCTTGGTTAGGTCCTTTTATGGGACCCTGTTCTCTGCGGAAGGATTCAGTGTGGAGGCTCAGCGAGATCTGTGGGAGGGTCTACCGACCGTAGATAGGGGGGAGGCTGATCTTCTTGATGGCCCCTTATCTTTGGAGGAGTTGACTCGCGCCTTGCATCAGCTCAGGAGGGGTAAGTCCCCCGGGCTGGATGGGTTGACGGTGGAGTTTGTTAGAGCATTCTGGGACGTCCTAGGGGGTGACTATATGTTGGTTTTGGGGGAGAGCCTGGCGACTGGAGTGATGCCTCTCTCGTGGCGTAGGACGGTTGTTGTCTTGCTGCCTAAGAAGGGCGAACTCCGTTTGTTGAAGAATTGGCGTCCAGTCTCTCTCCTTTGCACAGAATATAAAATTTTTGCACGGGCAATGGCAAATCGCCTGGGCTCCGTGCTGCATCAAGTGATTCATCCTGATCAATCTTATACAGTCCCTGGCCGGTCCATCCAGGATAACATCCACCTGGTTAGGGACCTGATTCATTTAGTCCAGGGTACTGGTGAGTCAGCTGCTTTTCTGTCTCTTGATCAGGAGAAGGCTTTTGATAGGGTAGAGCATGAATACCTATTTGGGACGTTGCAAGCGTTTGGGTTTGGACCACACTTCGTGGCCCGGGTCCGGCTTTTGTACGCTGCTGCGGAGTGTCTTGTAAAGGTTAATGGCGCGGTGCTATCTCCTTTTCATTTTGGGAGGGGGGTCCGCCAGGGGTGCCCTATGTCGGGCCAGTTGTATTCGGTCTGTGTGGAGCCGTTCCTGTGTCTTCTTCGGAGGAGGTTGACAGGCCTGGCCCTACCTGGCCCGCGGGTTGAGGTGATTCTATCGGCGTATGCCGATGACGTACTTCTTATGTTCACTGATCCTGGTGACCTGCGGAGGATGCGTGACTGCCAGGAGATATTCTCGGCTGCATCTTCTGCTAGGATTAACTGGAGTAAGTGCTCTGGACTTTTGGTGGGTCAGTGGCGGGTAGACTCCCTGCCGGAGGAGATGGCATTGTATGCGTGGAGTACCACGCACCTCCTCTATCTGGGGGTGTACCTGAGTCCCACTGAGGATGTTTGGCCGGCAAACTGGCAAGAGTTGGAGACGAAGGTGGTTGCTCGGCTGGGGCGCTGGTCAGGCCTGCTTGGAGTTCTCTCCTTTCGGGGGAGGGTGCTGGTCATAAACCAGCTGGTGGCCTCTATGTTATGGTACCGGCTGGCTACTCTTGTCCCGCCCTCTATATTTGTAACTGCTATACAGAAGAAGCTGGTGGATTTCTTTTGGGGAAATAGGAAGCATTGGATTTCCGCGGCGGTCCTGAGTCTTCCGTTAGAGGAGGGCGGCCAGTCCTTGGTGTGCGTGCGCACCCAGGTGGCGGCTCTCCGTCTCAGGACTCTGCGGAGATACATGTATGTAGAGAACCCTCCCAGATGGCACGCTCTGGCCACGTATTTTTTTCGTCAGGGTCGTTGCCTAAGGGGGGTCTCGCGGCTCCCGGTGGCGGGTGTCAGTCGACCCGCTCTAAGGGGCTTGCCTGTTTTCTATAGGGATGTGTTAAGAGTGAGGAATTTGGTGGTGTTCAGCCAGAGTGTTGTTCCACGAGGAGAGGGGGATGTTGTGGCTGCGGGTGTGGCTGGTCCTCATCCTGTCATGGTGGTTGTCGAGGAGAGGCGCGAGCCTAGAGTGGTTCAGATAGAGCTTACCCCTGCTCCGTCAGATCTGCTCATCGGGCCTAGGCTTCGGGATATTTCTCGGCCTCCGGCTCCGCATAATCTGAGCTGCCTTTCTGAGATGACCAGCATGCCATTTTGTGATGCAAGGAGACGCGCACTGTACAGGATGCTCCTGCACATTCTGAACCACCGTGCCTTCGTCTCCCGTCCTGACTCACCATGGAGGACGGTGTTACCATCCGAAGGCGGCGGGGGGCCCCAGTGGGGGTCCTTCTATAAGGGAGTTGTACCCCTTTATATTGGGGACCTGGGGTGGAGAGTGCTGCATGGAGCGGTGGTTTGTAATAAACTTTTGAGTCGGTTCACGGGCTCGTCTGCCGCATGTATTTTCTGCGGAGAGGAGGAGACCGTATTCCATGTGTATATGGAGTGTGTGAGGTTACTGCCCCTGTACCAATATCTGAAGGGGCTGTTCCTCAAGTTCTGGCTGCATTTTAGCCCCACAATCCTGGTGTTTGGACACAAGGCGGGGAGTGGGGAGAGCCGAGTGTGGGGGGGGGACTTACCTGTCGGTTTGCTCCTTGGCCTGGCCAAGATGGCCATTCGTGGGTCCAGGCAGCGGGCGGTCGACGGTCTGGCGAGAGTCGGCTGCCTGCCCCTCTTTCGGGCCTACGTCCGTGCACGTGTGTCCCTGGAGAGGGAACACGCGGTGTTCACGGGGACTCTGGAGGCCTTCCGTCAGCGCTGGTCGCCGCGTGGGGTTGAGGCGATTATAAATGAATGTACTGCTGTACTACAATGATCTGTTCATTATAGTGTGATTTTTGATTGTGTTTTGATGTGTTGTATTTTATGATTTGTGTTGAATAAAGTTTTTGAAATGGAAAAAAAAAAAAAAAAAAAAAAAAAAAAAAAAAAAAAAAAGAGAGAGAGAGAGAGAGAGAGAGAGAGAGAGAGAGAGAGAGAGAGAGAGAGATAGATAGATAGATAGATAGATAGATAGATAGATAGATAGATAGATAGATAGATTTACAGTATAGGGATGTTTTTCCCTGTTGAACATCTAGTACTTCAGACACTAGGGACAATTCAGACTATAACTGCATTTTAAAGACAAAGTTGCCTTTGAAAAGACATTTTCTCTGAAACGTAGAAAATAGGTGCAGGTGGAGGCCATTCGACCCTTCGAGCCAGCACCGCCATTCATTGTGATCATGGGTGATCGTCCCCAATCAATAACCCGTGCCTGCCTTCTCCCCATATCCCTTGATTCCACCAGCACCTAGAGCTCTATCTAATTCTCTCTTAAATCCATCCAGTGATTTGGCCTCCACTGCGTTCTGTGGCAGGGAAGTCCACAAATTCACAACTCTCTGGGTGAAAACGTTTTTTCTCACCTCAGTCTTAAATTACCTCTCCTTTATTCTAAGACTGTGGCCCCTGGTTCTGGACTTGCCCAACATTGGGAACATTTTTCCTGCATCTAGCTTGTCCAGTCCTTTTATAATTTTATATGTTTCTATAAGATCCGAGGTTGAGGGGAGATCTGATAGAAGTATATAAAATGATGACATGGATAGATAGGGTAGACAGTCAGAACCTGTTTCTCAAGGTGTAAGTGACCAATGGTAGAGGGCATGGATATAAGGTGAGATGGGTGTAGGAAAGAACCGCAGATGTTGGTTTAAAGTGAAGATAGATACAAAGTGCTGGAGTAACTCAGTGGGACAGGCAGCATCGCCGGAGAGAAGGAATAGGTGATGTTTCGGGTCGATAATCTTCTTCAGAGGTGGATAGTTTAGTGGGGATGTGCAAGGCAAATCTTTTACTCAGAGATTGGTCGGGAGCGATGTATTGCCAGAGGTGTTGGGGGAGGCAGATACCATCGAGGTGTTTGAAGAGGCACATGGAAGTGCAAGGAATGGAAGGATATGAATCCTGTGCAGGCAGATGAGATCAGTTTAACTTGGCATCGTTTTTGGTACAAAGTAAGGTTCATGTAAATAAACTGTGGACTAGAAGTTCTCATTTAATGTAGAAACAAAGAACTGCAGATGTTGGTTAGTACACAAAAGGTGACAAAGTGGTGAAGTGATTCAGCAGGTCAGACAGCATCTCTGGACGACATGGATGGGTGATGACCCAAAACATCACCTATCCATGTCTTCAGAGATGATGCCTGACCTACTGAGTTACTTCAGTACTTTGTGTCCTTTCTCATTTATTAATTCAACATGGTTTGCACCTGCTCATATTATAGAATCCGTTTGATACATTTATTTATGTATTCAGGTGTAACTGCAAGACCGGGTGCAGCACCAGAAGATGCATCCGCAAGAGTATTCCCATTGACTGCACATGGATGTGTGGAGTGTGTAAGTTGTGGAAATTCATCTTGGGTGGAGATAGATGACAGTGGTGCTGCTGAGTGATGCTGCCTGAAATTTCACAAAGAACACTAGCCAAGTTATAGTTGTGAAAATAAATGTAAAATATGGCTTTTCCCATCTTGATTGGGTGACACCACCTTAAAGGGGCTGTCCCCATGCGGCGACCGAATTGGTGAGTTTTGAAGAGTTTAGGAGAGTTTGAAAAAGTGTCATGTTGAAGACCTCCTTCGACTATGTAGAAGATCTCCTTCGACCTCCTAAGACTATGTTGAAGACTATATACGATTACCTTTGACTATCTTTGATTACCTTCGACTGCCCACGAATAACGAATAACCTACTACAATCTACTACGACTAAACGTACGAGTAAAAAAAGTATCGATTTTTTCCATGGCGACCTTATTTTACTCAGGAACATGTTGAAAAATACGCCGCAACCTAGCTGAGACCGCGAGTACTACTCTCTAGCATGAAGGACAGTTACAAAGACCATGCTGCGAGTATGAGTCAAGGGAAAACTTGGATTAGGTCGCCGCAGTGGGACAGCCCCTTAAATATTCCAGGTATTACTTCTTGCTGCTTTATCCAATTTTCATGCTTGTTTTCTTATGACTTTATGGTTAGATGACATTTTTTGTATCAGACACACGGATGCAAAGTTATCAGATAATTTTTATTTCTCTGATTGAAAAAGCTAAATCATGCAAGTTAAACATAATATTAATCATTTTCACAGATCATGGAAACATGCTTTTGGATACATGAATTGCTGCTTATAGTACAAATGACACTGGAAATTATGAATTTTACTTCGGAGTCACGTGAGTGATTCCGTTAAGAACCCCGTTCAGGCCGCATGCGCATCAGTACATCAGCCGCACTGGCGCAAGCACCAGGCTGGCAGAACAGTGCTCCTGCCAGCGGTAAGTTAAGCCTAGACGGTAAGTTTGTTTTTACTTACCAGGGGTTTTTCAGGCAGGAGCCTCTCTTCACAGAGGTTTTCCTGCCAGTTTCACAGCCCGACGAGTGAACCGGTTATGGGCTGTGGGAAACCCAGTCCGACCGCGGAAGCGGATAACCGGCAAAAAGATCGGGTTGCGAGATAAGGAGCCGCTGACAAGGCAGTCAGTGGCTCCCAGCCTGCAGGGATGCTGTGGAACGGCAAGGAATTGAAGCCAGAGTCGCTGACAGTGCAGTCAGCCGCTCACAGATGTCGGTCCCCAGGCAAGGAATAAAATTGGTGAGAAAGGACTCGTTCAGCCCTATTTGGACTCAGGTGAGTCGGGCTACAAGGGTTTCTTTCTTAATAATAAAGTTTAATGTATGTATAGTGTTTCTCTTAAAGTTAAAAGCTAAAGGCAAAGTTAAAGTCATAAAAAGTTATTGTCATATGTCTTTGACAATTAAATCCTAGTTGTTTAGCACAAATTGCTGTGAAGGGTTAAAAATTGTTTTGACCCTTCACAGGTAAAGCTGTACATGAAAATTTTGATTTAGTGAGCCTACACCGTAATAGGCCTATGGGACAGGACGCGCCAGCAGCACCTGAGATAGCGCCAGCAACGCCTGACAGGGCTGCTTCATGTATGAAAGTGCCAGCCCATGGGAGAGCCACGCCAGCAGCTCCTGATACAGGGCTGTTTCATTTGTGACATTACAGGCCTATGGGAGAGCCGTGCTAGCAGCGCCTGGTACAGGGCTGTTTCATGTCAAAAAGCGCCGGCCTACGAGAGGCGGCACCAGCAATGCCTGGATAGGGTTGCTCAAGTTCACACATAAGTCTGCTATGCCCATGGAGTCTGGAGATGATTCTTCACCGGGGTTGGATAGCAAGACACATAGAGTCGGGGGATGATTCCTCACCGGGGCTGGTTAGTGCGTTTTAAACGACTATCCCAAATGCAGCAACTGTTGCATACAGTGCTACAGCAGGGCACCCGCCAACAGGAGGAGTGGCAGCGCCATCCTGAACAAAAAGGCGCCAGCAGTATCTAGTAGAGAACTGTACCTTCAAAGATGAGGATTAGTTCTGACACCGACTCTGATGGTAGGTTGAGACATAAGTTTCACTTCTGCAGGCCGCACCAGCAGCTCCAGTTGACAGAGCTGCTACAGGTCTCCCTCTTGGAGGCAGAGACCAAGACGGGTCAGTATCCTGCTGATGCTGAGTCTCAGGGTATGGCCATGGGGCATACCCCAAGGGATGAAGGGCATGTGTCAGAGGTACCTTTTTTTTTTCCTGACAACAAAGTTGCCATCCCAGCAGAATATTCTATTCGGGTATAGGTCCAATGGGTTCTTGTCAGTATTGGTATCCTGCGGCCTGCGGCAGCGCCTGTTTAGGGCTGCCTATGAATCACCCTCTCTGAGGAGGGAAGAGCAAAAGGTCAAGATATAACTGACTCCAGGCTCTAAAGAAGTCAATAGAACATACTGAAGCACATATGTGCCGGCAGTGAACAGCGCCAACAGGGGGATATGAGAGCCAGCCGCCAAATCTGTTATTCAGGTAGACCTATTCAACAGGGGAAGAAAACCTGGCAGACTAATCAATTAAGGCCAACGGCGGGCAAAGGTCATCGTTTCAGAATGCACCCCAGGCGCTCATCGGCAGTAGGTGGTTCACTGGAGCTGGGGGCAGCATGATAGCTCAGAAATTCTTGCACCTTACCAACCCTACTCAACAAAATGGGTCTAGCACTTCCAAAACATGGGTAAGTGCACCGTTCACAAGTTGTAATATTTACCTTTGTTTTGTACAACACACAAAGGATAAAAACATCTGGTTGAGGCACGGTAGTAGCATTCCAAGCAAGTTTGGATTATGGTCAGGGTTATGTTTTAAAGTTAAGGTTCGGAAATTGAGCCAAAGTTCTCATGCAAACCACCCATGGAATAAGGCAGGAGTGGCATGTTATTATGAAAAATGGAGAGTTTCGGGCATATGAACTTTCCGAATATGAAACATATTTTCCTGACTAACAACAGATTCATAAGGGTCTCAAAGATCCATGCTATGCAATTCCCATTACAGAGGTTATCAAAGACAATATAACTGTATTAATAACAGTAAAACATTGCAGAATGTGATAAATTGTTCGTTGGTCATTGGGATTTACCTTTAATTATTCATTAGCCTTGACTCCGCCAGTGGCAACAGATTGGAGTTAATAGCAATCTGTTATAAAACTGACTTTTATTTTTATCAAGAGTAATTGGCAATATAGTAGCTGTGTATCAGCTGAGCAAATCAAGGAACTGATATCGTGTAAGCAGCAACCTCTCAAAGGACAATTAGACCATTGTTAACAACCTTATGCTATTGTCAGCTGAAGCTACCTCAGTCACAATGATGAAAAAACAGTATTCAGCATTGCTGAACATGACAATAAACTCATTTGAACTTGAACTTGAACTTGAACCTCGCTCCAGTAGTTTGGTCGGTCGAATTCAGTTATTACAAACTGATGCTAAGGACTCTAAGGTGAGAAGTTCTGAATACCATCTCTAGTTGGCGGTATTGGAGATTTGCATGAGTTACCAATTCTTCAATTGTTGGTATCAACTAAATATATACACTAGATGCACCCCATGGGTAAGGGGCTATTGAGTGAATATACATATTCTACATGCTCAACTTCAAGTTGCTACTCTACGATGGTGACATATGTTAGTCACATGGCAATCAAGTAAAAGTATCCTGTAATAATTACCTAATCTCCTTTGTCACTGGTGTATCATCCAGTTCAGATCGATGACAACACAGAATAGGTATTGGATCTCAAAGTATTATGAAAGTATGGTTCGATGCTACATAGAATATCAACATGTTGATGCATGTTTATTGACTGATTGCAAAAATATGTGGCACAACAGTGCGGAGAAATACATTCTCGCTACAAAAGGAGGAATGTGCAATGGAAGGTATTTAAAGACTGCATGGATGAAGTACAAAAGTTGTTCATACCAGTTTGGCAAAAGAATAAATCGGGGAAGGTGGTGCATCCATGGATAACAAGGGAAATCAGGGATAGTATAAAAACAAAAGATGAGGCATACAAATTTGCCAGAAAAAGCAGCCTACCGGAGGACTGGGAGAAATTCAGAATCCAGCAGAGGAGGACAAAGGGCTTAATTAGGAAAGGGAAAATAGATTATGAAAGGAAACTGGCAGGGAACATAAAAACTGACTGCAAAAGTTTTTATAGATATGTAAAGAGAAAGAGACTAGTTAAAACAAATGTTGGTCCCTTGCAGTCAGAAACAGGTGAATTGATCATGGGGAACAAGGACATGGCAGACCAATTGAATAACTACTTTGGTTCTGTCTTCACTAAGGAAGACATAAATAATCTGCCGGAAATAGCAGTGGAACGGGGGTCAAATAAGATGGAGGAACTGAGTGAAATCCAGGTTAGCCGGGAGGTGGTGTTGGGTAAATTGAACGGATTGAAGGCCGATAAATCCCCAGGGCCAGATAGTCTGCATCCCAGAGTACTCAAGGAGGTAGCCACAGAAATAGTGGATGCATTAGTGATAATTTTTCAAAATTCCTTAGATTCTGGAGTAGTTCCTGAGGATTGGAGGGTAGCTAATGTAACCCCACTTTTTAAAAAAGGAGGGAGAGAGAAAGCGGGGAATTACAGACCAGTTAGTCTAACATCGGTAGTGGGGAAACTGCTAGAGTCAGTTATTAAAGATGGGATAGCAGCGCATTTGGAAAGTGGTGAAATCATTGGACAAAGTCAGCATGGATTTACGAAAGGTAAATCATGTCTGACAAATCTGATAGAATTTTTCGAGGATGTAACTAGTAGAGTGGATAAGGGAGAACCAGTGGATGTGTTATATCTAGACTTTCAGAAGGCTTTCGACAAGGTCCCGCATAAGAGATTAGCATACAAACTTAAAGCACACGGTATTGGGGGTTCAGTATTGATGTGGATAGAGAACTGGCTAGCAGACAGGAGGCAAAGGGTAGGAGTAAACGGGTCCTTTTCAGAATGGCAGGCAGTGACTAGTGGGGTGCCGCAAGGCTCAGTGCTGGGACCCCAGCTATTTACAATATATATTAATGATTTGGACGAGGGAATTCAATGCAACATCTCCAAATTTGCAGATGATACCAAGCTGGGGGGTATAGTTAGGTGTGAGGAGGATGCTTGGAGGCTGCAGGGTGATTTGGATAGGCTGAGTGAATGGGCAGATGCATGGCAGATGCAGTACAATGTGGATAAATGTGAGGTTATCCACTTTGGTGGCAAAAACATGAGGGTAGACTATTATCTGAATGGTGGCAGATTAGGTAAGGGGGAGATGCAACGAGACCTGGGTGTCATGGTACACCAGTCATTGAAAGTAGGCATGCAGGTGCAGCAGGCAGTGAAGAAAGCAAATGGTATGTTAGCATTCATAGCAAAAGGATTTGAGTATAGGAGCAGGGAGGTTCTACTGCAGTTGTACAGGGTTTTGGTGAGGCCACACCTGGAGTACTGCGTACAGTTTTGGTCTCCAAATCTGAGGAAAGACATCCTTGCCATAGAGGGGGTACAGAGAAGATTCACCAGACTGATTCCTGGGATGTCAGGACTTTCATATGAGGAAAGATTGGATAGACTCGGTTTGTACTCGATGGAATTTAGAAGATTGAGGGGGGATCTTATAGAAACCTACAAAATTCTTAAGGGGTTGGACAAGCTAGATGCTGGAAGATTGTTCCCGATGTTGGGGGAGTCCAGAACAAGGGGTCACAGTCTAAGGATAAGGGGGAATTCCTTTAGGACCGAAATGAGGAAAACATTCTTTACACAGAGAGTGGTGAGTCTCTGGAATTCTCTGCCACAGAAGGTAGTTGAGGCCAGTTCATTGGCTATATTTAAGAGGGCGTTAGATGTGGCACTTGTGGCTAAAGGGATCAGGGGGTATGGAGAGAAGGCAGGTACGGGATACTGAGTTGGATGATCAGCCATGATCACATTGAATGGCGGTGCAGGCTCGAAGGGCCGAATGGCCTACTCCTGCACCTATTTTCTATGTTTCTATGAATGTCCTTTTATGTCTTCCTCCATTTTTTGCCTCATTAGCCGGGTCTTAAAACAGTCAGCAAGACCTCGGGTTCGTACTGTCGGACTGGCCAAGCGTCCATGTTGCCTGCTTCATCAGGCATTATGGCACAACGGTATACGGTTATTCCAAAAAACAAAAACTTGCTGGTTCAAACTGTGGTTCAGGAGACCGGCCTTTGCATAATAAAACAACTATTGACTAACATATTTTGAATGGATTGACTTATGGCTCAGGTTGTCACATCAAGCCATGAATTTGCTCACTGCAGAGTGCAAGGGTGGCACCCAAAAAAGCAGTACATTCCTATTGAGGGGATTGGAAGTGATTGTGTTTAAATGTTAATATTATATTAATACGGTACAGATTACTGACATCTTCCAGTTCTTTCTTAAATGGTATTTGACAATTATTCAGTTATAGAGGCACTACAGCTGCAACAAACGGGAACCACTCTGTTGGGTTCAACCCGGATATCGAGTTGTTAAAGAGATCTTGACACAAGTTCTCCCACTCCAAGAATATGCAGTTGGTTATTGAAAATGTGTGAACATTACTTCACCAAGGGGTTCCAGCTACATCCTTAGTTATGACACTAATGTCAGCACAACGACGGCAAACATTGCAAACGCTGTGGCTAGATAGGATGGAATTGGCTGCAGGTGCCATTACATTTTACATTCTGATCTACACAAGCAGAGCAGACCAGGGGTGGCATGATTTAAGATCATTTTTCAGATACCCCACGGTCCCACGTCTATGTTATCAAGGCCACCAGAATCCTAAGAAGTGTGGAATCAGCATTGTTTATTAATCAACAAACAACTACACAAAGGAAGGTCGGTGCAGATTATTTCAAGGTGGCTGCAGCAGGTTCTGGGTTATGCAGGTATTAACACTGACGATTGTATATCTCATTCCACCAGGTCAGCATCAACGCCAGCGGCCAGGGCTATGGACATGCCCAGCGATCATATCCTCGTGACCGCAGGATGGTCAACTAAATTGATTTAAAAAAAATTTCCATAGGCCAGTTACTGACCCGGGGATTTGCCCATTCTGTTTGCATCCACTTTAGCCTCCCCTGAGTTACAGGGGTTGCTATTGATTTCTTTATTAACATAAACCATTAATACATTTGAATCAATATCATGCTAATGCATTTTGATTATTCACTCATCCTGAGTCAATCGATCATACAGGATGAGTGAAACACCGGGATTTCGATCTACGGCATGAAATCACAAAGCTTCGAACTCGTCACGGAATCACTTAAGATTAAACAAGAACTTACCAGTTTGAAGTTTGATCTTGATTTTATGAGGAGTTACCTTGGTGATTACTTGCCCGCCACGCCCAACCCTCTCTCATAAAGATCATCTGGTAGTTCTCGAGTCACGCATCTTACTATGTCACTTCGGCGATTGTTATTTGTGATTTCATACCGCTGCTTTGAAGATTGATGCGCATGCGGCCTGAATGGGGTTCTTCACGTAATCACCAACGTAAGTCCTCATAAAATCAAGATCAAACTTCAAACTGGTAAGTTCTCATTTAATCTTACTATTTTCTCCAATGGCGGATGCTGTCCTATGCTAGGATTTTTTTAGGACTTTTAGTATGGTGTTTTGGGGATCATACTGTAATTCACTGCAGTCAAAAAAATTATTTTGCAAATAATGGTGGGTGAAGGTATGACTGGACTAAAGGACAGATGGTAGAGAACATGAGCTGCAGTCAACTGATTATCCAAGCCTGAACCTATCTCACCATTTGTAGGACACAATAATTGGTGCATCAAACCATTAAACCAATAGGATTCTCTCTGACAAGTATTATCTATCTATCTATCTATCTATCTATCTATCTATCTATCTATCTATCTATCTATCTATCTATCTATCTATCTATCTATCTATCTATCTATCTATCTATCTATCTATCTATCTATCTATCTATCTATCTATCTATCTATCTATCTATCTATCTATCTATCTATCTATCTATCTATCTATCTATCTATCTATCTATCTATCTATCTATCTATCTATCTATCCTATTACTAAAAGTCTCATCTTGACCACTTGTAATCTACGTTGTAAATAGATTTTAGAAAAATCGCTACCCTATATGGCTATGATTTTTTTGCCATCTTACTCATCGCCCTCCTCACCTCCAAGCGCCCCAAGTTTCTCTCCGATCGGTGAAATGATAAAAAAGTTATGAATGTTTTAAAAATTGTGAGATCAGCAGATTGGTCTTCTCGCCTGTCAGTCACCATGATGGAGGTAACGCCCCTTCCGGAGTCCCAGGCGAATAAAGCCCCAAGGCCGGACGTGAGTCAGTCACCCTGGAAGAGCGTGAGTGAGAGTTGAGTCCAGAACTGTGAGTGTACGCCGTGAGTGAACTGAACTGTGAGTCTGCACTGTAGTTAAACGGAACTGTTGGTCTGCGCCGTGAGTGAATTGAACTGTTGGTCGGCGCTGTGAGTGAATTGAACTGTTGGACTGCGCCGTGCTGATGGAACTGAATTGTGAGTCTGCGCCATGCTAAGTCCAAAGGTCGCGCTCACTCCAGAAGTCCCGCTCACTCCGGAAGTCCCGCTCACTCCCGAAATCTCGCTCACTCCGGAAGTCCCACTCAGTGGTAAGGCCGCGCTCAGCCACGTGAGAAGATTCAAGAGAATTTTACTATCATATAATGGTGTGTGTGTGAGTGTGAGTATATGGGTGAGTGTGAGTGTGCATGAGTGTGTGTGTGTGAATGTGTGTGAATGTGTGTGAATGTGTGTGAGTGCATGTGAGTGAGTGTGTGCGTGTGTGTGAGTGTGTGTGAGTGTGTGTGTGCGTGAGTGTGTGTGAGTGTGTGTGTGTGTGTGTGAGTGTCTGTGTGAGTGTGTGTCTCTGTGAGTGTGAGTGTGTAAGTGTGTATGTGAGGGAGGGTGTCTGTGTGGCTGTGAGTGTGTGAAAGATGTAGGGTGTCTGTGTGGCTGTGAATGTGTGTGGGATGGATTGTGTGTGGGTGTGAGAGTGTGTGAGTGTGAGTGTGTGTGTGTGTGTATGTGTGAGTGTGTATGTGTGAGTGTGTGTGTATGAGTGTGTGTGAGTGTGAGTGTGTATGTGTGAGTGTGTATGTGAGATGGAGGGTGCCTGCGGTTGTAAGTGTGTGTGTGTGAGATGGAGGGTGTATGTGTGTGTGTGTGGCTGTGAGTGTATGTGTGTGATGGATTGTGTGTGTGTGTGAGAATGTGTGCGTGTGGGTGTATGTGAGATGGTGTGTGTGTGTGTGTGGGAGGGGGTGGGTGTATGAGAGATGGAGGGTGTCTGTGTGTGATGGATTGTGTGTGTGTGTGAGGTGGAGGGTGTGTGTGTGTGGATGTGAGTGTGTGTGTGTGATGGAGGGTGTGTGTGTGTGGGTGTGTGTGTGTGTGTGTGAACAGCCAGCCCACCAGCTGTGAGTGAGTCAACTGCCAGCCCACCAGCCGTGAGTGACTGAGCTGCCAGCCCACCAGGCCTGAGTGACTGAGCTGCCAGCCCACCTGGCCTGAGTGACTGAGCTGCCAACCCAATGGTGGCTGAGTGACTGAGCTGCCAGCCCACCTGGCCTGAGTGACTGAGCTGCCAGCCCTCCCATGGGTCCCACTTTGTCTAGTACTATTACTAAACTCTCATCTTGTCCTCTTCGGTTTGCATTTTTTTAAATTTGTGCAAAAACTATTCCCTATATCACAGGGATTTTTTCACCGTTCCCTTCTGCTGCAAGCGCACCAAGTTTTGTTCCGATCAGTGGAATATTACAAAAGTTATGAAGGTTTAAAAAATCGTGAGATCAGGAGATTGATCTTCTCGCCTGTCACACCATCAAGGTAAAGCCCTTCCGGCACCGCTGATAATCACCGGTTGGGGCGAGGGGAATAAAGACTCAGGGGCGGGGCTGAGTCTGCGAGCCGTGCTGATTGAGTCCGCAAGCCTTGCTGAGTGAGTCCGCAAGCCATGCTGATTGCCAAGGAGAACGACCAGCGAAGTGGCCAGTGAAGCGACCAGTGTCCACTGTGAGTCCCCATCACACCCCCAACCCCTTCCTCTGTGGTCCCCCTCGCTGGCCCCTGCCCCCCTCCCACGTAGTACTACACTCCCCCATGGCTCTTCCCCCGTCTTTTCTCTGAGCTCCCTCCCCCCTGCCCACACACCCCTCCCCACCCACACCGCAACATCCCCCCCCACACACACCCCTCCCTCCCACACACCCCTCCCCACCCACACTACAACACCCCCCCCACACACACCCCTCCCCCCTGCCCACACACCCCTCCATTCGACACACCCCACGCTTCCACACACCCCTCATAACCCTCCCCCTGCCCACAGACACCCCTCTTCCACACAACCCCTCTGCCCACACTCCCCCACAACGACCCCCCGCACAATGCCCCCCACAACATCACCCCCTACCCACACACCCCTTCCCCCACAAACCCCCCTCCCCCCACATGCCCCCTCCCTCCAAAACCCCCCCTCCCCACCACACAACCCCCCTCCTCCACAACACCTCATGCCCACAACCCCCCCGCCCACACACACCCCTCCCCAAATCACCTTCTCCCCCTCCCTCATCTTCCCTCCCGCCCACACCACACCCCCTCCCCCCCCCCATATCCCTCCTCCCCCCTCACAAACCCCTCCAGCCCACATACACACTTCCTCTCCCAACCCCCCCCCCCCCCCCCCCATGATGGTGACATTAAATAGGCTGAAATATAACTATTAATTATTCCTGTACCTTCTAAACAACTTGAATGGAATTCAATGAAAAACTTTGTTTTGCAAGTTGTCTTCAGGATGACCTCAATAATTTCAAACTCAATGCAGGCTTGTCCAGAACTGTTACCAGGGCCTGTGAATAACAGGAATTAACATCATTCATTGGACTTAAAAACATCTGAATCGAAAGAATAAGCCATTGTAATGTTGCATCTTTGATCAACAAAGATGTGTGGGTTTGTAGATAAATTGCCCAAAGTATGCAGGGAGTGGATGAGAAAGTAGGATAAAATAAAACCTGTGTGAACGGGTAATGCCTCTAAACTAAACTAAACCAAGTATAAAAATGCCTCTTTTATTTAATAATAGTGCATCCATCTTCCTTATTTACCCCATTAAATGCAGCCATTTTCTATTGCTTTAATGGCAGCCCAGCTGGTGAAAGCAATTTGATATTTACCCATTGCAGCATTCCCCAAATCCCTGATCTGTTCAATGTGCCAAACATATTTTAAAATTAAATGATGTGGCTTTACCTGCCTCTACCACTCCCTCCGACTGCACATTCCATATATGTACTGCCGTCTGTGTGACAATACTAATCCTCAGGTCCCTTTTAAATCTCTCCCCTCCTATCTTGAACCTGCGCCCTCTGGGCATTGCTTTATTCCAATACCTTTTTTTGATACAAACTGGGAAGTGACTCCAATTTCGAATGTAGAAAAAACAGGTGAATGGTCACTGGTCATGATGTCATCTGTGCAGCCTGCAGAAAGTAAAAGCAAGTGAATAAAAACAAACGGTTCCTCTCCAGATTGCAGGAGGAAACAGAACCCGCACCTAACCTGCTCATCAATTCAGAGCAGAAACTAATATTTAATTGGTACAGTATATTACTGGAACTTGAGAAAACAGGTACAAGGATTAAAAAAAGCTCCATTAACCTCCTGACCAACCACATGGTTCACAATGTTTTTATTGCTTTCAGTATTAGTGTTAAACAGCTGTTGTGTTAAGCTGCAAGCTCTATTCATTATAGTTCTTAGATATGATGGCATTTGCAATATATGTCCTCATTGCCTTTTGACATGGGCCTCTTATAGAATATAAGAAGCATAACTGCTTGCATTGGGAAGGCTGATTGAGTTCAGCTTGACAAACTTTGTAGGCTGTGGGTCGAGGAGCTTTTTCGTTTAGTTTTGTGACCCAACTCACATAACTACCTGAATTTTTAACATATTGTGTAAAAATATTATATAAATCATACCTGAAACTCGTCAAGACCAAAACCTGCACATTTTTAAGAAATATCAGAAAAATCTCAAATGTTCTGAGTAGTAATTGCCCAACCAATGCACGTTTGACATTGAGGTCAGACGCTAATTGGCCAATCCCGCGCTTTGTTTTATGGTCGCTAGGCAGCGAGGACGCTGGAATCATGCCTGCCTCCTAATTACATCAAAACATTAGCAAAGTTTCCAAGGAATAAAGGTAATGCTAACCTTGCTGATCATTTTGTTTTTCAATTGATTTATCTTTTTAATGTTATAATGCGTACTGGTAAATAAAAATGATAAATAACAAATGTAGAGCTAGGGTTAGGATTAGGGTCAGTCAGTTTGTCAGTCAGTCAGTTTGTCAGTCTGTCTGTTAGTCTGTCTGTCTGTCAATCTGTCGGTAGGCCATCGGTGGTGAGCCTTGGGCCGGGCCTCCGCCGGGAGGTTCTGGTTGGGCCATCGGTGGTGAGCCTTGGGCCGGGCCTCCGCCGGGAGGTTCTGGTTGGGCCATCGATGGTGAGCCTTGGGCCGGGCCTCCGCCGGGAGGTTCTGGTTGGGCCGCCGGGAGGTGAGGGTTGGGCCGGGATTCCGGTGAGTGCTGCAAGGGGTTGGTCGGACGGCCGGCGTTGCATCAATCGAGCGGGCGGTCTGATGGAGCCGGTGCTATCTGGGTACTGAAGGCGGCCTGGACAACGTGCAGTGCAGTGCTGCCCCCCTCCATCGCCACCAGCAGAAGGGCATGTTGGCCGAGGTGGACACGCTGCGGGGCCACACATACGGAGCCCGCAGCCGGTCCCAAAGTGGCTCCAGCTCTGGGCCGCTCTGAGAGGGGGGCGAGTTAGGGTTAGGGTTTGTCATTTTCCCGCCTTAGCCTTCCCCCAGCCTGGCACTGCCCCAGTCCCACTACAGCCGTGACCCCCACTCTGCACACTGGCAGTCAGTGGGGTTCAGTAAACAGGGGAACCCAGAAGAACTGCCCTCACCCATTAATTAGGCTGGTTCAAGAGGACCTCTGTGGCAGTCTCATTAAAATAAATAGGCTCCCCATGGTGTAATATCGGCATTGGACACTAGATGGCGTTTACATTTCCGATCTCATTTTCTAATGTTTAATTAATTAATGTGCAACTTTTGGCACTGACGAGTTATGACTTCCTTCTCAATTATATTTCATCTAAATCTGTGCAAAATTTCATGTAGTTCCGAGATGTGGGTCACTAAAATGGATTTCTAGACACATTTTTGATGCTCGGCCCACAGCCTGTTGTGGAAAACGTCTGTAGATACTGGTGAAGGAATATCTGTGGCACTACAGCACTTCACTTGCTTTTAGTTGTAGAGGAAACAGTATTGCCAATATGGACAGATTGTACTCACCATATGACGTACACTGATTATACGTCTCTGGATAGGATTTCCACAAGACCCTGTCACACCAAGAAGGAACGTTTATCCTTATCTATAACATAGACAAAGAGCAACAATATGATGGGTGTTTGGTTATGGTCTCCCTCTTTTCCCACGTGAATAATGAAGGGGAATTTATAATTTCTAGTCAAAAATTCTAATTCCTCAATTGCAGTTTGGACACTTTAAACCAATGCATCCAAACTTTCTCCACCTCCCTTTCAGTACTCTGCATTAATCATTAACTTAAAACGTTGACTGTTTCCCTCCCCATGGACACTGTTTGACCTGAATGCTCTTATTATCTGATTATCTGTTAATTCTAAAATAATACTGACTTCAAATGGAAAGTAAAATCTGATGGGGCGTAAAACCATGGTCGCACTTGATGCTGAACGACATTTAGAGAAAACATCCCAAGGCAGCAATTGTACATCAACAGTAAAGGCTTCATAGACACAAAAAGCTGGAGAAACCTAGCGAGTCAGGCAGCATCTCTGGAGAAAAGGAATAGGTGACGTTTCGGATCGAGTCCTTTCTTCAGACTGAGAGTCAGGGGAAAGGGAAACGAAAGATATATATCTCTAGAGATAGAGAACAAATGAATGAAAGATATGCAAACAAGTTATGATGATACAGGCCATTGTTAGATGTGGGCTCGATGAAAATGAGTTACAGACAATGAGACACAACAAGATTACTTTGAACCTAGTATGACGGGTGGGGGAGGGATGGAGAGAGAGGGGATGCAAGGGTTACTTGAAGTTAGAGAAATCAATATTCATACCACTGGGGTATAAGCTACGCAAGCAAAATATGAAATGCTGTTCCTCTAATTTGCATTTGGCCTCACTCTGACAATGGAGGAGGCCCAGGACCGAAAGATCACCATGACAATGGGCAGGGGGATTAACGTGTTTGGCAAGGCGACCCTAGAGGTGAAGAACGATGTTGGGGAAGGGGTCATAGAGATTTCCAGTGTATATGAGCATGCATCTGTCTTCAACAGACCTCTCCATGTACTGATTTAGTCCAACCAAGGCAGGTGTTGCTAGTGATCCCAAGCCACTGCAGGCGCAGAGAGACAGTGATGGATATATGCAGCTCCTAAACGATTTTGATTAAATATCCATAATGCTGACTAACGGACACTGAGGATGGCAGATGCTGTGTGCAAGACATTAATGTAGCAGTGTACACTATACAGTGTATACTATAAATGCATCTCATTCCCAAACCCTGCTCGATATGCTCCTGATCTCTTTGTGAGTGAACATTGGAGGTAATACATTTCTCCTAGACGCTCCCTAATCCTAGCAAGTTGACAGAATGTATGCTGCAGAGTAGTGACACCAGCATTTCGCCATGCTAGTTCGGTTTAGTTTACTTTAGTTTATTGTCATGTATACCGAGGTACAGTGAAAAGCTTTTGTTGCTCGCTATCCAGTCATCGGAAAAAACTATACATGATTACAAAAAGCCGTCCATAGTGTACAGATACAAGGCAAAGGGAATAATGTATAGTACAAGATGATGTACTGTAAAGTCCGATTAAAATAGTCCGAGGGTCTCCAATGAGATAGATGGCAGCTCAGGATCACTCTCTGGTTGTGGTAGGATGATTCAGTTGCCTGGTGACAGCTGGGTAGAAACTGTTCCTGAATCTGGAGGTGTGCGTTTTCACACTTCTATACCTATTGCCTGATGGGAGAGTGGAGAAGAGGAAGTGTCTGGGGTGAGACTTGTCCTTGATTATGCTGCTTAACCTTGCTGAGGCATCGTGAGGTGCAGATGGAGTCAATGGATAAGGTGAGTTGTGTACTGAAGTGTCTAGAAGATATGAAAGTAGACAGAAAATGCTGGAGAAACTCAGTGGGTGAGGCAGCATCTATGGAGAAAAGAAGTAGGCGATGTTTCGGGTCGAGATCCTTCTTCTAGAAGATACTATTCTGATGCACATCTAGTCAAGAACAATTGTGTGCAAGTGAGTCCAATTCCTCGGCTTGTGCCTTGACCCATATTGTAATTCCAGCCCTGGCCCATTGTTTGCACAACTCCTATAGGGAGAGATATTTATGTCATGTCCTGTCCAGCTGATGTCCAGTAATGTCCAGCTAACAGTCACATGTCTGTAATGGTGATAACCTCTTACCGTTAGAACTGAATTTGTTTCTCCAACTCCCTTGTTCATTTCTAAATATGTAGATCTCTTACTTGTATAGCCTTTACCAACACCATCCAGGTTTGGCCTTCTTCCATCATCTATCTCAGTCTATCTGACATCCTGCTAATTGCATGCTTGAGCAAGAAATAAGAATTGAAGGCAAAGCTTTGGAAAGCAAGGAGGTACATCACACTCACCCCAGTGGTTTTGTGCTTCTGCCATGAGTAAATGTCACGGGTGTTCCGTTCATATCGATAGGTGGGAGGGAAGGTGATCTCCTCCTCATCTGTCAGATGCAGAAAGAACCAGGTCAACCATACAATGTCACCAGGTCAAAGAGTGTATCCAACAACAGAAGGGTTAATGATACATAACTAAGACACTTCATCAATGACCTTAAATCTTGTGACTGTCCTAATGAAGAACCAAAAAGCATTAATCCTCTAAGCAGTCAACGGAAAGGCAAGACATGATTACAATCGAACCGTCCATAGTGTACAGATATAGTGTAAAGGGAATAACGTTAGTGCAAGATAAAGTCCAGTAAAGTCGGATTAAAATAGTCCGAGGGTCTCCATTGAGATAAATGTAGCTCAGGACCACTCTCTGGTTGTGGATAGGATGGTTCAATTGCCTGGTGACAGTGGGTAGAAACTGTTCCTGAATCAGGAGCTGCTAAAAGACATCAACCCTCTGTCCACAGTTACTCTCTGACCTGTTGAGGGTTTCCAGTCATTTTTGTTTTTATTGCAAATTTTTGGCATCAGTTCAGTATTTCTTTTTTTGTTCTAATACACAATGATGATGTTTTGTTTAATAAGTTTGGAAACAAGGTAGGAAACAATTTTTACAATATAAAAGTTATCCAAGAACACCATGAATTGAGCAATGTGATTAAAATAACATGCGGCATACAATATGAAAGTTATTATACAATGATTAATACATAGCTTAAATTAATATATGTTGTAAACCATAAATAACGATGACCTACTGAGGGGTTCCTGGCTTGTAAGTTGTTAGTTGCTGCAATCACTGAAGATGAGACAAATTAAATGAGTAAGAAGGAACTGCAGATGCTGGTTTAAACCTGATAGACACAAAAATAGTATAATGTGGATAAATGTGAGGTTATCCACTTTGGTGGCAAAAACATGAGGGTAGACTATTATCTGAATGGTGGCAGATTAGGAAAGGGGGAGATGCAACGAGACCTGGGTGTCATGGTACACCAGTCATTGAAAGTAGGCATGCAGGTGCAGCAGGCAGTGAAGAAAGCAAATGGTATGTTAGCATTCATAGCGAAAGGATTTGAGTGTAGGAGCAGGGAGGTTCTACTGCAGTTGTACAGGGTTTTGGTGAGGCCACACCTGGAGTATTGCGTACAGTTTTGGTCTCCAAATCTGAGGAAAGACATCCTTGCCATAGAGGGGGTACAGAGAAGATTCACCAGACTGATTCCTGGGATGTCAGGACTTTCATATGAGGAAAGATTGGATAGACTCGGCTTGTACTCGCTGGAATTTAGAAGATTGAGGGGGGATCTTATAGAAACTTACAAAATTCTTAAGGGGTTGGACAAGCTAGATGCTGGAAGATTGTTCCCGATATTGGGGGAGTCCAGAACAAGGGGTCACAGACTGAGGATAAGGGGGAATTCCTTTAGGACCGAAATGAGGAAAACATTCTTTACACAGAGAGTGGTGAGTCTCTGGAATTCTCTGCCACAGAAGGTAGTTGAGGCCAGTTCATTGGCTATATTTAAGAGGGCGTTAGATGTGGCACTTGTGGCTAAAGGGATCAGGGGGTATGGAGAGAAGGCAGGTACGGGATACTGAATTGGATGATCAGCCATGATCACATTGAATGGCGGTGCAGGCTCGAAGGGCCGAATGGCCTACTCCTGCACCTATTTTCTATGTTTCTATGTTTCTAAAAGTTGGAGTAACTCAGCGGGTCAGACAGCATCCCTGGAGAAAAGGAATGGGTGATGTTTAGGGTCGAGACATAAAGTTTTGTTTTAATGGTCGAGGTTTAATCATAAGGTTTTGTCATTGATAGGATCTAAAAATTGCAGCACTCCTTAATTCCCCTTGTCCTCCCTTAGAGTCATAGAGTGAAATAGTGTGGAAACAGGCCCTTTGGCCCAACTTGTCCCCCCTTCCCCCCCAAGTGTCAGCATTGGCTCAGTCACCAACCTCTTACCTCTGGCTCTGAACTTTGTGGAATGAAGTCCACTCCAGAGATGAGAACCAAAATCATGGTCCACACCTTAGTGCAGCATTGAGGGGACACTGAGCTGTTGGATCTGTTGTCTTTCAGGTGAGATGTCAGACTTTGGAGGGAGAGCGGGGAGATGATTTATCCTCAGACAGTGTGGACAAAGGTAAACACATTAATTGGGCAAGAATCAAAGTGCTGCAGGAACTTAGCAGGTTAGGCAGCATTTGTGGAAGGAATTGGACTGAAGACCTTCCGAGTTGGGACTCTGCAGTCTCTTGTGCCTATATTAATTTGTTGCTGCTATGCATGCTTTCCATGCAGAAATTAGCAACTGCATTACCTACAATGCAGCAACCACAGTTTAAACAAACAACCCCAGTTGTAAAGTTGCTGGCTTTAAAGTGGTTTGGCATGTAAACCATGCAATATGAGTACAAGTCTTTTATTTTCCTCAGTTTCACAATTCCGACTTTCTCAATTTTAACGTCATTGGTTCTTTAGCTTGGTTTTGCTCAGGGAAGAAATGAAATTAAATGTTAGAAGCACTAACCATTTCCTGCCCTATAAACTAAAGATGTTATTACTGATCAACAAAGTATTGAGGGGGATAGGATTTACAGAACTCGAGATGAAGACAAGGACCTTGTCTGTAAGTGGTCTTGTGGAATCTCATTGTCTGTAACTCGGGCCCACACCTAGCAATGGCCTGATCCTTTATCATTGTTAATTTTCTTGCATATTTTTCATTCATTTGTTCTACATCACTGTCTATATCTCTTGTTCCCTTTCCCCTGACTCTCAGTCTGAAGAAGGGTCTCGACCCAAAACGTCACCTATTCATTTTCTCCAGAGATGCTGTCTGTCCCGCTGAGTTACTCCAGCTTTTGTGTCTATCTTCGGTTTAAACCAGCATCTGCAGTTCCTTCCCACACACTTTGTCTGCTATAACACACTGGTTACAAAGGCCATTAATGCCATGGTGTCAAATCATTCAGATATTTGAAAGTAACACATCAACAGCTTAATACATTTAGATCATCAGAGATTTACTCACTGAAGTTCAGGAACACTTTTCTTTTCTCTTGTTCTAAGTTCAGTTGGTCAACAGTCAGAATTGCTTCAAATTCCTTTTTGTTGATGTAATTCAAAATATCCTGGAAGATAAAGTATTATAAGATTATCTTACTGGCCTTAGTGATTAAAGAACATTTATCTAATGTCGTCTACCTTCTGCCCCAAAATACTCCATCCTATCATCATTATTTTATCCCATCAAGTGGTCTTTGAGTTCTAGTTATTTATCACGGCCAGTAATAGGAAAAATAGGTGTTAAGTCTTCAACACGACTCAGTCCTCAAAATTCCCATGACAATGGAAGGTGAGGCACCAAGAATCATCATGATTTACATCCCTCCATTTCTGGAGGGAAGTCATAGACAGTCCTCCTTCTCAGTGGGAAAGAGAGGAATTCTACTTTGCTGTACATGTTGATCTCAGCACAGCTCATGGCACTTGGCAACGAGCATCAATATTACCAAACCAAGCAAGTTTGCCCCAGGCCTTTACCACAAAGCCTACACCTTCCATTGAATAAATAGAGGAGATGGTCCTTCAGAGGCACATCTTCACACGGGAACAACAATACACTTTCCCTAGCTTCAGATAAACCTTTCCCCGGCTCATGAGTCGAGGATCAACCCTGTGCCTATTGCAAAGGACGATTCACTCTGAATTGTCCCACTGAATGGGATATTTTCAGGCCAATTACATATTTGAACAGGTGACAGTGCATTGAGGATTGTGAATAAGCACAGGTGTGTGGGTATATTCCTGGAGGAAGGAAGAACTAAGGGAAGCAATGAGAAGCCAGAGGTTTTGAGAGATCTAAATACGGTTAGCCAGCCTCCTTTATTATTTCCATATTACATGTTCCCGAGAGGCTTACATTGAAGCAGAAAGAGAGAGATGAGTACCTGGATGTCCATATCAAGTCGATAGTTTAGGTCACCAAACCAGAAGATATGAGTGAAACGCAGAGCAATGTCAAAGGAACTGAGTTGTTTATCTCCAAGTGATAACAATCGGAGAATGTCCACGTAGTTCTGGTTTCGCCTGAAATGGAATCAAAAGGAGATATTGACACTCGAGGTAACCTAGCTTAAAGTTGTTGAGACCATTAGGCATTGCGTGTAAAGTGGAGTCTCACATCCCAGGCTGAGAAATTCAACATTCCCAAAACAAGTGCCAAATCATAAAGAGAACAGTCCCCTCATA
Organism: Raja brachyura; assembly: GCA_963514005.1. The sequence continues at coordinate 65,561,580 of OY740793.1, read as the reverse complement.
AACTTCCTTAGAAGCTCTCTTAAAATCTTCCCCTCTCTCCAGCCTATGCACCAGGTGGCTCACTGTAAAATGCAACTGGTTTCTCCCTCTCTCTGATCTAACTTGCCAATATGGTGCCCTGCATTTACTGCTGAAGCCTGAAGCTTAACTAACCACACCTCATGGCTATGCAAGTCAGATGTCAAGCCATCACTGCAAGAACATTAGGCCAAGCCTACGTACACATCAAGTTACCCGGGACAATGTTATATCTTGCAAATTCATCGCAGTTGTGGTCAACAGCCAGCTTTGCAAAATTGTTGATATTTTTCATCAGTGATATCTGTCATCACCTGCCATTCTCTGTGTAGGTTCATAATATTGAACACCGCAAACTTATCTGTATTAAACTCCATTATGCAATCCTCAGCCCAACTGATTGTGATCCTGCTGCAATGTTTGACAACCATCTTCACTATCTACAGTAGCACCCACTTTAATGTCATTTGCAAGCTTACTAATCATGCCTTGAACGTTCTCATCCAAGTAATCTATATTGATGACAAACAGCAATGGTTCCAGTACTGAACCCTGAGGCACACCACTAGTCATGGGCCTCCAGTTCAAAAGACAACCTTCCACCATCACCCTCTGCTCTCTTACATGAAGCCAATGTTCTATCTCTCCTTCTGTGGCAGGACTGAGATGAGGATTTTTTTTTCACCCAGAGAGTTGTGAATCTGTGGAATTCTCTGCCACAGAAGGCAGTGGAGGCCAATTCACTGGATGTTTTCAAGAGATTTAGCTCTTAGGGCTAAAGGAATCAAAGGATATAGGGAAAAAGCAGGATCGGGCTACTGATTTTAGATGATCAGCCATGATCATATTGAATGGTCAAAGGGCCGAATGACCTACGCCAGCACATATTTCTCAATGTTTCTATGTTTCTATGCGTAACCTTGTCAAATGCCTTGATGAAGTCCATATATACAATGTCTACGGCTCTGCCCTCATCAACCTTTTTGGTCACATCTTCATAAATCTCAGATTCGTGAGATACGATTTCCCATGTGCAAAACCTTGCTGACTATCTCTAATCAGCCCTTGTCCATCTAAATGAATGTAACTGCAACAGCAAAAGTTAGATTCGCTGGCCTCAAATTGAATGATGAGACAATTTGTTAGAAAACTCTAATTACTATTTAATAACAAATTACCTTATACTATAAATTTAGTATTTGAAAAAGCTGCAGAGAACATCTGGGAAATAGGCTGTAAAACTCAGCGATTTTGTTGTATCTCCATAGAAACTGGAATCCTCTTGGTACTTGCACTGAGTAAAACCCCTGTCCCACGGTACGAGCTCATTCCAAGAGTTCTCACGAGTTTACCCTGATTTGAACTTAGAGATTTACGGTAATGGCCACTCGTCGGTACTCGGGGCTCTCGTGGACATTTTTAATCTCACAAGTCTTCCCGTGGTTACCTGCCGTTAGCGAGTCTTCCCGAGTACCTGCCGTTAGTATTACGAGCCGCTAAGAGACGTCCCCGAGCTCCGACGTAGCCACTATGTTCATTCTCCGTGCTTACCACAAGTTTGATTTTTTTTAAACGTGGGAGAGCCCTTGGAATGAACTCATACCGTGGGACAGGACTATAACACCAACAGCACTGTTCCCCATCATGATTTAGCCTGACTTTAGCCATGTAAAGAATGTAAAGAATCTTAGAATAAAGGGGAGGTCATTTAAGACTGAGCTGAGAAAAAACTTTTTTACCCAGAGAGTTGTGAATTTATGGAATTCCCTGCCACAGAGGGCAGTGGAGGCCAAATCATTGGATGGATTTAAGAGAGAGTTGGATAGAGCTCTAGGGGCTAGTGGAGTCAAGGGATATGGGGAGAAGGCAGGCATGGGTTATTGATAGCTGATGACCAGCCATGATCATATTGAATGGCGGTGCTGGCTCGAAGGGCCGAATGGCCTCCTCCTGCACCTATTTTCTATGTAAAGGGCTGTCCCACTTGGGGGATCTAATTGTCGAGTTTAGAAGAGTTTAGGAGTGTTTGATAAAATGTCCTGTTGAAGACCTCCTTCAATTATTTTGAAGAGTAGCTACGACTAGCTACGACTAGCTACGACTAACTACGACTAACTATGACGAGCTACGGCTAGCTATGACGATCATCGAGAAAATTGGACACCGAATAGTGGCGAGTGAAGACGATCTCCTTCGACCTCCCTTCCACTATGATGACTATCTACGACTACCTTCGACTACCCTTGATTACCTCCAACTAACATGCCGACCTACTACAACCTACTATGACTAAACCTATGAGTAAAAAAAGTACTGACTTTTTCCATGGCGACCTTTTTTTTACTCACGGGCATTTTTCGCCAAGTTGACAAATACGCTGTGACCTAGCTGAGGCCTCGAGTACGTGTGGACCACTCTTGAGCATGAAGGAGAGTTACAAAGGCGCCAGAACTCGCGGATTAGGTCGTCCAAGTGGGATAGCCCCTTAAGATAAATCAATCCACATACCTGAGCACTTTTTCACTGCCGGATGTCAAGTGGCAGTTGACAAAACCCAGGGAGGTCCCATTGAAGAGGAATGAAACACCAACTGCTCCCTTATTCCCTGAAGTGGAAAGATACAGCAGGAGAGGCATGAGAAACAGGTTTTGATCAGACACAATAACAAAAGTTGATGCCTACAGGTGGAATTTTCTTTTTGCCAAAAGCATAAAGCAAAAGTTGCCAAATCGGCAGTTTGTACAAATCCTGTTCCCAAAGGAGAACATACAGCATTGTGCAATGCAGCCCATTAATTCACAACCAAGGTCCACAAGGTGAGCTGCCTTTACAGTGAATCAGCCTCCCAGGAATATGCAAACTTTCATGCAGGTCTCTGCATTTACAGTAAGGTTGCTAGGTCACACAACTAATACTCAAACTAATTTGTGCCTGAGTGAATTTAATCTGATTCACCTGGGACATTTGAAGAACCTTAGAGCCATGGCATCATATAACTAAACAGCTCTGAAAAGGGACCTTCAGTCCAAAACATCCCTGCTGACCAAGTTGCCCATCAAAAATAGTCTCAGTTGCCCATATCCCTCCAAACGTTTTCTGCCCATGTACGCGTTGAAATGTGTTTTAAATTCCATAATTCTTCCCACCTCTACCACTTCCTCTGGCAGCTTGTTTTATACATACACCACCTTCTGTCTGCAAACGTTGCTTCTTGGGCGTTTTTAAACCTCCTCCATCACCTTAAAAATATGCCCTTTAGTTTTAGACCCACCCTACCTTGGGGAAACAGTTGTCGCTATTAACCCAATACCTCTCATGATTTAAAAAAACATTGATAAGAAATGCAAGAGGGTATTGTGAGGAACCGGATCTCTGTGCATTTGGAAAGATCACCAATAGCCGCTTGTCTTTCTGCAAGAGAAATTGTCTCTCAACAACTTGAGTTTTTTGAAGAGGTGACCAAGAAGATTGACGAGTGCATTGCAGAAGACGTTGTAAACATGGACATTAGCAACAAAAAACAGGCTGGGCTGGAAGGTAAAGATAACATGGGACCCAGGGTGAGCTAACCAATTGGATAAAAGATGGCTTGAAGGTCAGAGAGAGAAGATGGTGTTAGAGGGCTGTCTTTCCAACTGGAGGCCTGTGACAAGTGGAGTGCCACAGGGACTGGTGTTGGGGGCATTGTCTTTGAAGATTTACATTACCAATCTGGTTGTGAATGTAATTAGTGTTAATAAATTTGTGGATAGCACTAAAATTGGTTGTATGGATGAAAGTGAAGAGCGATATCTAGGATTCTAAGGGGATTATGATCAACTGGGCTAATGGGTTAATGAATGGCAGATGAAATTTAATTCAGATAAAAGCAAGGTATACATAAAGCAGTGCAGGACTTACAGTAGGTAGTAAATGTAGAGCCCTGGGGAATGTTCTAATACAGAGAGATCTATGGGTACAGGTACATAGTTCCATGTAAGTGGCAACATGGATGGACAAGGTGGTGCAGAAGGCATTTGGTCTGCTTGCCTTCATCAGTCAGGACACTGCGTACAGGGTTTGAAACGTCATGTTTCAGCTGTTCAATATGTTGCTGAGGCCAGATTTTGAGCATTTTGTACAGTTCTGTTTGTTGTGCTACAGGTAAGATGCCATGAAACTGGAAAGTGCGCATGAAGCGATTGACAAGGATGTTCCCGGTCCAGAGGGTTTGAGTTATACGGAGAGGCTGGATAGGCTGGGGCTTTACCCCTGGGGTGCACAAGACTGAGGGGAGACCTTTTAGAAGTTTATAAAATCATGAGAGGCATAGAAAATGCCATAGTCCTTTTCACAAGGTAGTGGAATCCAAATGTAGAGGACGTGGATTTAAGATGGGAGGAGAAAGATTTAAAAGGGACCTTTTCACCCAGTAGGAGCTACATTCATAGAGGGATCTGCCAGAAGAAGTGGTAGATGTGGTACAATTTTGATATTTAAAAGATAGTTGGATATGTGCATAGATAGCGACGGTTTGGGTCAAGCGCAGGCATCAGGGACTATCTTGATTAGGCAAATTGGTCGGTATGGATGAGTTAGGCCAAAGAGTGTGTGTCTGCAGTGTATAGCTCTATACTTCAATGACTTCTTTATACTTCTCTGACTTCTTTGGCCTTCTCAAAACATTTTGTGGTGTTCTATTGTCTTGCTCTACACTATGTGTCCTCCACTGCCGGGCTTTCCTGCCACACCATGAATGGAGAATGGTCAGAAATACAAGTCAAACAGAGCACAACGCAATCGGCAGTTTCCAAACTCAGCGTGGAAACAGATTTTGAGTAAAATGGTGTTTGTTGAATTGCTGTTCCCCTCCACCTGATGATCATTCCTAGTCAGCTTTCCAAGATTTAGGCCAACTCTAATTCCTTGGAGATTCCAGTCACTGGCATTCCAATTTAGATCAGAACATGTTGCTTGGACTAGAGGGTGTGAGCTATAGGGAGAGGTTGAGTAGGCTGGGTCTCTATTCCATGGAGTGCAGGAGGATGAGGGGAGATCTTATAGAGGTGTATAAAATCATGAGAGGAATAGATTGTGTAGATGCACAGAGTCTCTTGCCCAGAGTAAGGGAATCGAGGACCAGAGGACATAGGTTTAAGGTGAAGGGGAAAAGATTTAATAGGAATCCGAGTGGTAACCTTTTCACACAAAGGGTAGTGGGTGTATGGAACAAGCTACCAGAGAAGGTAGTTGAGACTGGGACTATCCCATCATTTGAGAAACAGTTAGACAGGTACACAGACTGGACACGTTTGGAGGGATATGGACCAAGCGCAGGCAAGTGGGACTAGTGTTGCTGGGACATTGTTGGCCGGTGTGGGCAAGTTGGGCCGAAGGGCCTGTTTCCACGCTGTATCACTCTATAACTCTATTCCAAAACCCCAATTACTTACCAAATGTATTTGCTATTCCAGTTTTCACACTGGATACGTTGACTTGACTGACTCGGTTCTCGTGGTCTGCTTTAATCAGCACTGCGATTTTTATGCTCCACAGTGAGTGTGTGGCTACCTATAAAACAGGCACATTAATGAGTGACAGCACCATTAATATGTTGTTTTTAAGTTTTCAGCCCATGTGTTGCGATGGGGAAATATGACTGGCATTCCCCAGTACTCAGGAATGGAATTCTTAATGAAAACCAAAATGTAATATTTCTAGTCTGAAGAAGGGTTTTGACCCAAAACGTTGCCTATTTCCTTCGCTCCATAGATGCTGCCTCACCAGCATTTTTGTCTACCACGTAATCTTTCTAATTTTCTATGGAGTGCTTCTAGTTGGCAGCGAGTGTGAAGAAACATTTAACATTAGTGTTCTAATTTGCTTTGATTGTGAAGAGGGAGTTCTCCAGCCTCTGCGATGGAGAGGTAAAGGAGATAAAAGAAACATTAAAATGATAAAGTGAAGTTGTTCCCCTTGTCGTTGCCACTTGGCTAATTAGAAAATAGAACATCTAAATTCTAACATTCAAATGCAAAGAATGACAATTTCTGATCCATTTGAAGCATCTAGATAGATGTGGTCAAGCCTACTCTTATATCCCTAATTATTGCAATGTCTTCCTGACCTAACTGTCTCTTCTTGCACAGATTTAGGCTATTGTTCTCATATTTTGCACTCAAGTAAGGTATTCATTTACAGGGATCACTGGGAAGGCCATCATATATGGTCCATCTCTCTAAGGAACCCTAGAGAAGTCGCCTTCTCAAACCATTTACCACCTTCTGAAGAAGGCCGTGTGTAGACGTGGCGTCGAAGGACGAGAAGCCGAAACGAAGAAGTGGAAGCCAAATAACTGAATGGAAAGGACACTGAAAAACCAAATAACCGAACGAGCGTGACGCCGAAAAGCCAAATAACTGAATGGACGCAACGCCTAAAAACCAAATAACGGGCATGAAGTCGCCGGGGGGCGGGACTTGTCAGCAATTGGTCCAGACCCCCATGTCCATCACATCACTGGCCGGGGGAGACGGGAGGGTGGGAGTCATTTTCCCACACAAGGCTACCCGGGGTTGGAGGGTGACTGGGCGCTCTGAACCCGAGCACCAAGGTGCAAGCGGCTGAAGGAGCACATCCCTCGGGAGATCCCCCACCCTGCCCCCGGGGTCAGCACTGTCCGGCCATGGCTGCCCTCCGCCTCGTCTCTCCCACTCGTCTCGCAGCCGCACTGTGACGGGCCGTGGGTCGGCAGTGCACACACACACACGGGGCCCGTGGAGCAGAGTTGGGGTCAGTCCGGTCCCTCAGCCCACCCAGAGTCACTGACCGCGATGTACCGCCACCCGACCCCGACCCCCACACCAGGACGATTCACCCCCCCCCCGACCCCGACCCACAGACGGGGTGATTCACCCACCCCCCCCCCCCGACCCCGACCCACAGACGGGGTGATTCACCCACCCCCCCCCCGACCCCGACCCACAGACGGGGTGATTCACCCACACCCCCCCCCCCCCACCCCGACCCACAGACGGGGTGATTCACTCCCCCCCCCGACCCCGACCCACAGACGGGGTGATTCACCCACCCCCCCCCCGACCCCGACCCACAGACGGGGTGATTCACCCACCCCCCCCGACCCCGACCCACAGACGGGGTGATTCACCCACCCCCCCCGACCCCGACCCACAGACGGGGTGATTCACCCACCCCCCCCCCCCGACCCCGACCCACAGACGGGGTGATTCACCCACCCCCCCCGACCCCGACCCACAGACGGGGTGATTCACCCACCCCCCACGACCCCGACCCATAGACGGGGTGATTCACCCACCCCCCCCCCCCCGACCCCGACCCGCAGACGGGGTGATTCACTCCCCCCCCCCGACCCCGACCCACAGACGGGGTGATTCACCCACCCCCCCCCCGACCCCGACCCACAGACGGGGTGATTCACCCACCCCCCCCCCCCGACCCCGACCCGCAGACGGGGTGATTCACTCCCCCCCCCCGACCCCGACCCACAGACGGGGTGATTCACCCACCCCCCCCCGACCCCGACCCACAGACGGGGTGATTCACTCCCCCCCCCACGACCCCGACCCACAGACGGGGTGATTCACTCCCCCCCCACGACCCCGACCCACAGACGGGGTGATTCACCCACCCCCCCCCGACCCCGACCCACAGACGGGGTGATTCACCCACCCCCCCCCCCCCCGACCCCGACCCACAGACGGGGTGATTCACCCCCCCCCCCGACCCCGACCCACAGACGGGGTGATTCACCCACCCCCCCCCCCGACCCCGACCCACAGACGGGGTGATTCACCCACCCCCCCCGGCCACGGAGACAGTTAGATCATCTGAGCATGTTGAGATCAATCTCATGAGCACGAGTGAAAGATAGCCGAGCGACGCGGTATCGATCAGCCCACATCGTGGAAAAGAATGAAATGGTAATTGCAAATTATTCAACTGCAACTTTCCCCCCTTCCCCGACACAAAGGCGGCAATAACAGATTTGCCACATGTTTCATCTTTTTCCCGAATATGCATAAAAGAGGCAGTATATATATATGTATATAACCTCCCCTTTCTTCTGACAATATCTTATGCAATATTCAGCAAGCTAACCTGGACAATTAGCTTGGTGTGACAGTTGTGTAGCAAGGAACTACAGATGTAGGTTTTAACTGAAGGTGGACACAAAAAGCTGGAGTAACTCAGCGGAACAGGCAGCATCTCTGCAGAGAAGGAATGGGTGACGTTTCGGGTCGAGACCCTTCCACACACCTGAAGACTGAGTCTGAAGGGAAATATGTGGCAAATATGTTATTGCTGCCTTTGTGTCGGGGAAGGGGGAAAAGTTGCCTATAATGCAAGGCCAAGAGTGCCTATAAAGAATTATCTAAAATGATTGGATAGCATGCAAGACAAAGCTTTCTGCAGTGCCTCGATACACATGACAATAATAAACCTGAACCTAAACCTCACGTTAATGACAAACCACTTCTGATTACTTCCTACCATTATGTCCTTTCAAATATTTCAGCACAAGCTCCCTATCAGACTGGCTTGAGTTTCATTTTTTGTTAAGAAAACAGAAGTCTAAGGCGAACCTATCATTGTTATTTTGGAATATCTCGATTATTTACTTGCCCAGCATACATAAGCGGCATGTCAAGACACAAGTAGGTGAGAATCAGTTTGTCTGAACATTCATGAGTTGAGGACATATTTTTGTTATTCTAGTGATTGTTTGCCAGATTTTGAGTTCCTACCACTTTGAAGTCCTGTTCTGTCACATCTTTTATCCCAGCCCGCAGGAAATCCACCCACTCCTTGTCACCTAGCGAGTTCTCCTGGGTGCCAAACACATAGATGTCGTGAGGGATAGTGGCCGTGGTTTCATCTCGTGTGCGTCCGAGACCCTTGGACATGAGCCAGGAAGCAAGGCTTTTCGGAGGATGAGCGGCACCTGTGAGATATTTCAAAAGGTCCTTTATCAATTACTCATTTATGCTTTCCTCATTCCTTATTCAAACACCAGTCATGAACATCAAAAACTCCTTTTAATAAAAATAGACACAAAGTGTCGGAGCAGCTGTACGGGTCAGGCAGCATTATTTGAGAGATGCTGCCTGACCCGCTGAGTTACTCCAGCACTTTGTGACTATCTTCTATACATACCATGGCCCGGAGTGGCACGGTGGCGCAGAGGTAGAGTTGCCGCCTCACAGCGCCAGAGACCTGGGTATGATCCCGACTACGGGTGTTGTCTGTGTGGAGTTTGTACGTTTTCCCTGTGATCTGCGTGGGTTTTCTCCGAGATCTGCGGTTTCCTCCCACATTTCAAAGATGTACAGGTTTGTAGGTTACTTGGTTTGGTATAAATGTAAATTGTCCCTAGTGTGTGTAGGATAGTGTTAATGTGCGGGGATCGCTGGTTAGTGCGGACTCGGTGGGCCGAAAGGCCTGTTTCCGTGCTGTTTCTCTAAACTAAACCAAACTGGGTGTGCAGCTCCTTTCTATACAGCTCATGATAACACCTTGGATTCCTCCCAACCCTCATTTTTGCTGTCATTTCTTAATCGCTTTTGCCTTGGGAACACTGCAAATGCATTGAGCTGGAATTCAGACGGATCTGTGCCATTTATTTGCTTTCATGTTTATTTGCTCATAAACTATCATAACCATTTATTTTATAGTAGAAGACCATTTTGCCGGTCATGTCCATATTCGACAAGAATAGAACTAGCTGGGTAACTCCTTACTTCTCAGCTTTCATCCTGTAGGCTTCTCAATTACAGCTCTTCAACTGCTGGTCCAAGTCTTTTTCAATACAATGAGACTTCTGCCTTCATCTCCTGCTCAGTCAGTTTTCCAAAACCAGTCCAACACATGCTTCAATCCATGAACAACTGCTTTATGGCATTTGAGTTCTATCACGATGTTGCCAAGCTCCTGTGATTAATATAATTCCTCACCCATTTAGAACTGTCTAGTGCCTGCAGATTAAAGGGCCTGTCCCACTTGGTGGTGTGTGAAGATTGTGTGAATCACAAAATCCTGGGGTGCCGCACGCGACCGCGCGTCACTGCCTACGTCACCACGCACCATGCACGCATCGTGCGTCGTGATATGTAAATGATGTTGCATAAATAACATGCAAATGATGCCCAAGTGGGACAGGCCCTTGACACTAGCTCCAGGTTGTAGCCTGCTTTCTGTGCTGGACAATTTAGCTTAGTTTAGAGATTAGTTTAGTTGAGAAACTTTGGCCCCCCAAGTCCACGTCGTCCAATGATCCCCATACACGAGTACTATCCCATACCAGGAACAATTTACAATTTTACCGCCAATTAGCCTACAAACCTGTACGTCTTTGAAGTGTGGGGAGAAACAGAGCACCTGGAGAAAACCCACACAGGTCACGGGGAGAACATACAAACTCCTTACAGACAGCACCCGCAGACAGGATCTAAGCTGTTTAAATTATTAAACCACTTCTTAACCAAATAGCTGCTATTATTTTGGATCCTGTTGCCAGCTTATCTCAGCTTTGTGCCTTTGCCATTAGGATTGGTTTGGAATTCAAAAAATCTCCATCCCACAAATACACAACAGTAATATTATTTTTCCGCTCCCACCTTTTCAAACTGAGCAAGAACTGTTCCATAACTTACCCACGTTCCAGCTTCCAATGAAGATAGAGATCATGTCGGGCTCATCCTGCTGTGAATGGATGTTCTTCATCAGCTGCAGTAACTGACAGAACGCCTCTCGCTTCTGAAGGGGATAATTGGAGAGAAATAGTCTAAATAGTTTACAAACAGAGAGCAGCATCATCTAATACACAAGGCCATTTTAAATGTTTAATTTAGTTTAGAGATACAGCGTGGAATCAGGCCCTCCGGCCCACCGAGTCTGCACCGACCAGCGATCGCCACACACTAACACTATCCTACACACACTTGGGACAATTTATAATTGTACCAAACCAATTAACCTACACACCTGTTTGTCTTTGGAGTGTGGGAGGAAACCCATGTGGTAACAGCGAGAACGTACAAACTCCATGCCGACAGCACCCGTAGTCGGGATTGAACCCGGGTCTCTGGGGTGTAACAGCAACTCTACCGCTGCGCCACTGTGCTGCCTACGTTGTTGGAAGTATTGAACATTCCATTCTCAAGAGATTCAAACTGAACAAAAAAAGTAATCATACATAGATACATCGACAATAGGTGCAGGAGGAGGCCATTCGGCCCTTCTAGCCAGCACCGCCATTCAATATGATCATGGCTGATCATCCACAATCAGTACACCGTTCCAGCCTTCTCCCCATATCCCTTGATTCCGCTAGCCCTAAGAGCTCTATCTAACTCTCTTTTGAATGCATCCAGTGAATCGTCCTTCACCACCTTCTGAGGGCAGAGAATTCCACAAATTCACAAGTCTCTGGGTGAAACAGTTTTTCCTCATCTCAGTTCTAAATGGCCTACCCCTTGTTCTTAAACTGTGGCCCCTTGTTCTGGTCTTCCCCAACATCGGGGACATGCTTCCTACATCTAGCAAGTCCAATCCCTTAATAATTTTATATGTCTCTATAAGATCCCTTCATTCTAAATTCCAGTGTATACAAGCCCAGTCTTTCCATTCTTTCATCATATGACAGTCCCACCATCCCGGGAATTAACCTCATGAACCTTCACTGCACTCCCTCAATAGCAAGAATGTCTTTCCTCAAATTAGGGGACCAAAACTGCACACAATACTCCAGGTGTGGTCTCACCAGGGCCCTGTACAACTGCAGAAGGACCTCTTTACTCCTCTACTCAAATCCTCTCGTTATGAAGGCCAACATGCCATTAGCTTTTTCTACTGCCTGCTGTACCTACATGCTTACTTTCTGTTACTGATGTACAAGGACACCCAGGCCTCATTGCACTACGCCTTATCCTAATCAAACCTCACTCTACTTGTTTAGTTTCTGAAAATGCTTTGCTGCACTCTTTATTATTTGTGGCATCGTGTTCTTGAGCAAATATTGCCTTCAGCAAATATTGGTGCTTGCAAAGACAAGGGACACCATCCTATTGGCAAAAGTAGATTTGATGTGGAATAAAATGGATTCTATGTTGCACAAAGTTGCTCAGTGGTTTTGAAGGAAATCTCCTGCTGCATCACAGTGACTCTTACATCATAGTAGTTCCTGTGATCAAATGGATTATGTTTAAGTATGACAGCGTTTCACTATGCTTTTGTCCTTGTTGCAGCCAACACAACTTGGTCACTGAAACCAAATGCAATGGACTGTTAAGTTCATACAGTAAAAGTCACTTAGCAAAGGCTTGATCACATATGTGACTTATTTCTGCTCTTGTTTTAAATGTATCTTTGACTTGTTGGCATTGCAGGCAAGGCTGGCATTTATTGGTCCTTATTTCCATCTGACTAGAGTTTAAATCCCATCAAAGTAGCTGGGATTCTTGAACTGAAGCATTTAGAGAAATCTGGAATTAAAGTTTATAGTATTGATGACCGTGTTGGACAGAGATGGCACACAAAACTGATTTACTGAAGGTAGACACTAAATGCTGAAGTAACTCAGCGGGACAGGCAGCATCTCTGGAGAGAAGGAACGGGTGATGATTTGGGTCGAGACCCTTCTTCAGACTGAAGTCGGGTGTGGGCGGTACAGAGATAAAATGTAGTCGGAGACAGTAAGACTGGTGGGAGAACTGGCAAGGGGGAGGGATGGAGAGAGAGGAAAAGCAAGGGGTACGAAGTTAGAGAAGTCAATGTTCACACCGCTGGGGTGCAAGCTGCCCCAAGCGAAATATGAGGTGTTGTCCCTCCAATTTGCGCTGGGCCTCATTCGGACAATGGAGGAGGCCCAGGACAGGAAGGTCAGTGTGGGAATGGGAGGGGGTGTTAAAGTCCTGAGCAACTGGGAGATCAGGTAGGTTTAGGTGGACGAGTGGAGGTGTTCAACGAAACGATTGCCGAGCCTGCGCTTAGTCGCACCGATATATAGGAGTCCACACCTGGATCAACAGATACAGTAGATGAGTTTGGAGGAGGTGCAAGTGAACCTCTGCCTCACCTGAAAAAGGCTGTTGGGGTCCTTGGACGGAGTCGAGGGGGAAGGTAAAGGGACAGGTGTTGCATCTCCTGCGGTTGCAGGGGAAAGTACCTGGGGAGGGAGTGCTTTGGGTGGGAACGGAAGAGGTGACCGCGGAGTTGCGGAGGGAACGGCCTCTGCGGAAAACAGAAAAGGATGGAGATGGGAAGATGTGGTTAGTAGTGGGATTCAGTTGGAGGTGGCGAAAATGTTGGATGATTATGTGCTGTATGCGATGGCTGATGGGGTGGAAGGTGAGGACAAGGGGACTCTGTCCTTGTTATGAATAGGGGAGGGGGAGCAAGAGCAGAGCTGCGCGATATCAAAGAGTCCCTTGTGAGAGCCTCATCTATAATGGTAGAGGGGAACCCCTGTTCCATAAAGAATGAGGACATCTCTGATGGAACACCTCATCCTGGGAGCAGATGCGGCGTAGATGGAGGAATTGGGATTAAGGGATAGAGTCTTTACAGGAAGCAGGGTGGGAAGAAGTGTAGTCTAGATAGCTGTGGGAGTCAGTTGATTTGTAATAGATGTCAGTTGATAGTCTATCTCATGTGATAGAGACGGTGAGATCCAGAAATGGTAGGGAAATGTCGGACATAGTCCAAGTGAATTTGAGTGCTTGATGGAAATTAGTCGTGAAGTTGATGAAGTCAGTGAGTTCTGCATGGGTGCAGGAGGCAGCACCGATGCAGTCGTCAATGTAGCGGAGGTAGAGTTTGGGGATAGGACCAGTGTACGCCTGGCACAGTGATTGTTCAACGTACCCTACAAAGAGGCAGGCATAGCTGGGACCCATGCTGGTGCCCATATCTATGCCTTGGATTTGGAGGAAGTGTATGAGGAGTTGAAGGAGAATTTGTTAAGGGTAATGACCAGTACCGCTATGCGGAGGAGAGTGTTAGTTGATGGAAACTGGCTGGTTCTATGGTCGAGGAAGAAACTGAGGGCTTTAACACCTTCCTGATGGGCCATGGAGGTGTAGAGTGACTGAACATACTTTGATTTACTGATATTTTTTAGGGAAAAAGGATAAGTCCCCACTGGTCTGACCACAACGTGACCCTGGAGCTATGCCTGAATTTGTAACGTATCTATTCTCTGGGACAGCCGAGGACACTAGGGAGGAGAAGTAGAAGTAGTAGAACGGATTGGGGCTGAGCTATTCCCTGCACAATATGTCTTTGGATCAGAGTCCAATATCAAGATTCTAAGTGGTTGTTTCAGATGTTTTGTTTTCATCACTGTTATCCCCTCCCCTACTTAAAGATGTGTCGTGGTCTTACATTTCCATGTTGAATGTCCCTGACATTGTGTGGGTGACTATTTCAAGAATTAAGATAATATTTAATTATCATATGTATTGAAACGGAAAAAGGAAATTCTTACTTGCAGCAGCATAACAGGTCTGTAAGCATCAAAAGACGTGCAGGTTTGCAGGTTAATTGGCTTGGTATAAATGTAAGAAAATGTCCCAGTGTGTGTAGGGTAGTGTTTATGGTTGTTGCGAACCCGGTGGGCTGAAGGGCCTGTTTCCGTGCTGTATCTCCAAACTATAAAAACAAAACTCAGCCTGATCAAAGTATTTGGAACAATCGATGGCCAGGAATTTTTTTTGATCTTTTTCTGGATTGGGATTTGATAGTTTCACTCTGAGTTTTACTCTTTGTCAGGGGAGAGAATGAGTAGGCTTTTGGTTGTAAGCTAGAGGGGAAACTATCCTGTTGTTCTGTACTGCATATTTCAATTAAAACAAAAGTCATGGAAATAATGGGTTGCATCAAACTGAATGACGTTTCCAATTATTTTTCTGCAGTTTGGTTTTGCTATGCTATTTATTTATTTTAGCTCCTGTGCACGTGTCACATATTGATGTGTGTAAGGGACTTGATGTGTCCTGTGGTGTCCAGTAGCGGGCAACACACACTTGGACACCACTTCTGGAATTTCTATTGGCTCTCCCTGCAGAACCAATCCTTTATGCTGTGCAATCTGCTAGATCATTATACAACGAGGACCTGCCCAGGTCCCAATATCCAATGTGTAGTAATCCCCATCCCCAACCTTACGAACATTAACTAAACCTTACTCTCCCACCAATCTGCCAAGTAAACTCACCGTCCCAAAAATTACTACACTCCTCATATACAGTCTATACTGTTAATCCTGGCTAAATTGGAGCAGCCACGACATTAAAATTGAGTAAGCATCATGTACTGCTAAGCCATTTTGGTCAAGTTAAATGTGCCTTTGCGGAACTGAGACAAGTTGCTGAATGGTGCTAGTTTGTCTGTGGCCTAGATAAGAGCTGCAGAGGAAGAATGGGACATCTGCAGTGTCTTTCAATAAGGTGTAAAATGCATGGAACTGATTGGGTCAATGCAAACCAGATATACATAGTGTAAATAATGTTGCAAAGCCTTATTTGGATAGTTGTTGATTGGTTGAAATGTTAAGCTTTGTCTGGGTTGTCTGAATCCCAGGGCACATGTTGCATAATTCATCTGTGTTAACTTCCATCTCGAAGCCTAGCCAGATATAATGTATTAGTTACTGTGTTATTGGGTTAGGGACCTGTCTATCATGTACTGTGTTAATCGATATGTGTTATTGGACTGTACAGAGACCACCCCCATGTGGTTCGGCCCCTCAAGGTTCGAGGACCTAGAAAAGGTAGCTCCCATGAGGTCCGATGTCGGCCTTCTGGAAGAACGCTTGGGACTGCATGACCTTTTGAAGTGTCTCTGCTTGCACGAGGATCAAACCCGCTGTGGTTAGGTATTGTATAGGGGAATTTGTGTTGTGTTATCCCAAAAAGTTGAGTTGCTCAAGTGCTTGATTCAGTATTTTATTGACTGAAACTAGACTGGGGGGAGCTTAGAACGAGCTATTTACAATACCACCATGAACAAATGATGGTAGTCCAGCTCTGCCTGCAGACTCCTCAACCTCACCCAATCATACACCCAAGAATACATTTCCCTCTCGACTTCCCATTTATCAACCCGGACCCCTTTGCCTAATTATCAGCCCTGACTGCCCTTCTAGGTCCAGACCCTACTCTTTCCCTCAAACCCCAGACTTCCCACAGATTTCTGTTGCTCCTACCAAGTCTGTCCATCAGACCTGAATTTCTCAACCTCCATTTGGAATGATACGCACATTGGTCCCTTTTACCCATCCCCAGATTGTCGTGCAGAAACAGGTCCTTTGGCCCACTTAGTACATGTATCGATCCCCCAGTTATGCTAGTTCTATGTTATCCTACTTTGCAATTTGTAGAGACTAATTAACCTATAAACCTGCATGTCTTTGGGAAGTGGGACAAAACAGTTGTTCAGAATATTGCCATGGAAATATTCAGAAGAGCCCTCAAACTCGCTTATTCCACCATTTATGTGTACATGACCTCTCAAACTCCTTGCCAAATCGATTCCACCACTGGATTCTCAGGCCCACTCCCTTTGCTGTTGTATTACTCACACTGTACATGTGCAACCCTGCAGGTGATCTGCTGGATTATATAATTCAGCACAACACGCTGCACATTACAATGCTGCTTCATTCTCTCAAAGTCTTCAGTATATATCATGTTCAATATAAAATCGATTGGCCAATGATAGAAATTAATTATCAAAGCTGCCAACTTAAGACGATCATTGTTAGTATCAATGATCAATCATATACTCAAAAGGTGACGGCAATGAAAAAATAATACTATTCACTGCCATAGATTTCCCTCTTCCTGAAAATAACATTTTTATCCGGTCATATGCGTGTGGAAATAGATTTCAAAAGGTCCCGCGCTCAAAACTTACTCGCGCATTTTCAAAAATGAAGTCCCTCTGCTGATTTTTTTGGTTTTCTTTGTCGGTCACAATCTGTAATGTGTTTGGCGTGCTCTGATATTTAACCAGCTGCAAAACTGCAAGAGGACACAGCAAATGAAGCATCCATCCATCAACAACACACAATGCTAAATGCTGAAGAAACCTGGAGGAATTTGATGTGCCGAGCCCTGAAGGAAGGTGTAATAAAAACCGCAGATGCTGGTTGATACCAAAGATAGACACAAAGTGCTGAGCAACTCAGCAGGTTAGGCAGCATCTCTGAAGAACATGGACAGGTGACATTTCAGGTCAGGGCCTTTTCTTCAGACTGATTGTGGAGAGGGGCGGGATCTGGAAGCAAGAAAAGACCAGGACAAATCAGGGCCAGCAACAAATGACCTCAAGCAGGGAGGTTCCCTGATAGGCCAATTGTTGGCTAAGGGACAGTGTTATCCCAAGAGGGATACATCATTGCAAACTGTGAAAGTAGTTAACCCACTTTTAATGGAGGAAGGGACGGTAAGGAAAGGAGAGGAAACAGGAGTGTTTGTATAAGTTACCTAAAATGAGAGAATTCAATGTGCATTCCACTGACCCTGTCCAATGACAGGAGCACATCGATTATCTTGACTCATCTAAACAGCCTTTCAGAGATGGTACTGTACTGACAGAGACACTGCCAGATAGGGCAATGGACTGAGGCCTCATCTGTTCATTCAGCTTGATGTAATAGCTCTCATGATACCAATTCAATCATTCATGATTCACCATTATAGTAAAAACATCATCTGATTGCATCACTATTTATGGGAGCTTCTGTTTATAAATTGGCCGTCGTTTCTCCCATATTAATATTTGGAGCCCTGTGTTAGAGATAGACAATTCCAGCAAGACTGTGGCTCTGTAGCGGTAGAGTTGCTGCCTTACATTGCCAGAGACCCGGGTTCAATCCTTACTATGGCTGCTGCCTGTATGGAGTTTGGACACGCAAGAGACAGGAAACATGTTCCCGATGTTGGGGGGAGTCCTGAACCAGGGGCCACAGTTTAAGAATAAGGGGTAAGCCGTTTAGAACGTAGATGAGGAAACACATTTTCACACAAAGAGTTGTGAGTCTGTGGAATTTTCTGCCTCAGAGGGTGATGGAGGCCAGTTCTCTGGAAACTTTCAATAAAGAGCCAGATAGGGCACGAAGATAGCGGAGTCCGGAGATATGGGGAGAAGGCAGGAACGGGGTACTGATTGGGGATGATCAGCCATGATCACGTTGAATGGCAGTGCTGGCTTGAAGGGCCGTTTTGCCTACTTTGCACCGATTGTCTATTGTCTATTGTCTCCCGGTGACCGCCTGAGTTTTCTCTGGGATCTTCGGTTTCCTCCGACACTTTAGGTCTGTAAGTTAATTGGCTTGGTATCAATGAAAAATTGTCCCTAGTGGGTGTAGGGTAGTGTTAATGTGCAGTGATCGCTGGTCGATGTGAACTCGGTGGGCCGAAGGGCCTGTTTCTGTGCTGCATCTCTAAACTGAAAAAAGCCTTACGACTCCATGGACTCTGGGTCACTATATGTTGCTGGATGAGGCTGTCAGTAATTGTCAGGTTCACAGGTCATTCTCCTAAATCCAGGGCTTAATTCCATCCTGATGACAGGAAACCTGTGGATATTATTGGATTTGCTGTCCAAAGTTGACGACATTTAGCCTATATGAGTCTAAGTCATTTTATTTTCCTTTTTGAGCAAATAACTGTAGGTTCAAATCTGTAAAAGTTCAACAAATGCCTGCCTATGCAAATGTGACAAACATGTAGAATAAGTATCTGCAAAGAGTGAGTGATGCTGGCAAGATCTCTGGAATCGTACAGAAGCAATTGAAATCAATGCAGGGAAATGAGCAAATAACGAAGTGCCAACTGCATAATAGCTGGTTCAGGTCTACCACCAATTTTCCGGCACCTTTGGTTCCAGAGCCTTGCTAGATTATCTGTTTTGCTAGATCAAGTGATGTCACAGTCTGTGAGAGGAGCAGAGCGGCAATGGAACGGTCTGCCTAGGCTGCCGGGAGACTGCGAAGCCGGTCTCGGTAGTTGGCTATGAGAACAGATCTGCTGGTCCCGGCTAGGCTGAAATTCCAGAGCCCTGACCTCAGGGGGAAAATTCAACATGCTGACCAGCCGGGGAAGATCGAATGCCTCACCCCACCTAAGGGCCAGATGTTCAGGGGTCTTCCGGGCGGGGGGGGGGGGGGGGATTTCATGTGCATCTCATAATTGTGTCCGGATTAATGAAGATGCCAGAGAATTGATAATGCACCTGTAATTATATTGTGATTTTCTACTTTGTTCTTCCGTAATTAACAAAAGCATAATATATTCCCAATAAAATACGCTAAGCATGTAGGCAGCAGTGGATTCTGAATGGAATACTATGCAATATTCAATTGTACTCACTTTTGTCATATGAGATGGATTCCTCAGGAGAACCAGTGGCTTTCTTTGAGATCTGGAGCTTGCCTCCGTCCACATCAACACTCAACGTATATTTCTGAGTCTTGCCCAATTTTACCTGAAAAGGGAAATAGAAATCTTTACCAAACAAAGACTTGAGGTGTTGTCCTTCCAATTTGTGTTGGACCTCACTCTGACAGGAAGAGACCCAGGACAGAAAGGTCAGTATAGGAATGGGAGGGGGGAGTTAAAGTGTTTAGCAACCAGAAGACTGGGTAGGCCGAGTTCAATTTTACTTCGGAGTCACATGAGTGACTACGTGAAGAAGCCCCGCCAGGCGCATGCGCGTCATTACGTCCGACGCATGGCGCACCGACTGGCTGGAGAGCTCAGCTCCACCAGCGGTAAGTAGTAACCCGCAGGTAAATCAATGTTAAACCTTCCCTGTGAGTATTTTTTTAAACTCTGTGAGTCTGGCTCGGAGAGCCAGCTAGAGTAAATAATATGGAGATATTGTAAATATAAACTGCTGTAATGGAGCGGAACGCGTGGGGACCGCGGTTACTGCTTACAGATCAGGTCGGGAGATAACAGCTGCACTAAAGCCGGCTCTGCAATTACCACTATATAGATCGGGTTTGCAGATAATGGCTGCGTTAATGCCGGCTCCAATACCGGCTATTGTTTCTACTGGCAGCTCAACTGCCTCCATCAGTTCCAGTGCTTCAGGGCACTCGAGCTACTCCACCAGGGAGAAATACCAAAACAAAGTACTCTCAGGCTCATTTTATCTCATGCGTCTGACGCTGGCGCTACTTCGGGCCCAGAATCACATGGTAATGGTTTATCTAGATGATATTTTAATCATAAGCAACACTCAGGAGACAGCTGAGGAATCGGTTTCAGCAACCAAATACCTGTTTGAAAGGTTAGGGTTCCTGGTCCATCCAACCAAATCCAAGTTAGAGACATCCTAAAAAATTGATTATTTGGGATGTGTCATTGATTCAAGTTGTCAGTGACTTTGCCTACAGCCAATATCCCTCCATCTGGGAAGTAGCCAGTGTTATTGGTAAATTGGTAGCAGCTTTTCCTGCAGTGCAGTTTGTACCACTGCACTATCAAAGTCTGCAACAAGCTAGAGAACAAGCACTAAAAGAACATGCAGGTCATTTTGATAGACCTATGCCGTTACCAACCAGAGCCATAGCTGAATTACAATGGTGGATTATCAATATTGTACAAACTACCAAAAACAGTTTGGTTCAGCAACCTTCAGTGGTTTTACAGACAGATGTGAGTTCTCTCAGATGGGGAGCTACAAGTCTAGCTGTGGTGGTAGATGAAGTGTGCAAGAGGATTTAATCCTGCACAGGCATGGTATAAATTATTTAGAATTGTTGGGTGCATTCTATGGATTAAAAGCTTTTTGTTCCACAATGAATAATTTAAATGTTCAACTCCAGATTGATAATACCACAGCTGTGGCATATATCAATCACATGGGAGGAATAAGGTCAGTATCATGTGATAATCTGGCTAACTCATGTGGCACTGGTGTATCTCCAGGAACATCTGGGTCTCAGCTATCTACCTACCAGGCAGAGACAATGTGGTGGCAGACAACAAGTCACGAAAATTCAATGACAACATAGAATGGATGTGAAATCCTGAAGTTTTAAAATGATTGTCAGCCGCTATAGGTTGCAAGATATTGATCTGTTTGCATCCAGGCTAAATCACCAGTTGCCTAAATATGTTTCATGGGAACCAGATCCAGGAGCAGTAGCGGTGGATGCATTCTCGCTACATTGGGGACATACATTCTTTTATGCTTTTCCCCCATTCTGCCTGATTAGGCAATGTCTCACCAAAATAGAGCAGGACTCCGCCTCAGGCATTTTGGTGGTTCCGGACTGGCCTACACAGCCATGGTTCCCATTGGTGCTCAGAACTGCAGCAATTTGTTGGTGCATCCAGTAACAGGTGAAAGTCATCTGTTACATGATCGTATTAATTTGTTGATCTGCAGGTTCTGACCAGACCGTTCCAAGGCTTTGGACTGTCGAATAGGACCATGGATCTCATAACTGCAGCTTGGAGAGATAGCACTAAGAAACAATATGTGTCTCATATTTCTCATGTCATATTTCAAATGGGAGATGTTTTGTTTACAGTCAGATATATCTTATCATACTACAAGCATACCGGATGTATTGGAGTTCCTTGTTATGTTGCATATTTGATGAACACTTGAGTTATAGTGCCATTAATAGTGCTCGGAGTGCTTTTTAGGGTCCTCCTATTTAGGGCAGTTTCAGAACAACAACCTATCGGGTCTCATCCATTAGTGTCCTGATTCATGAGAGGAATTTTTAACAAAAATCCTCCTAAACCTAGATATACAGAAATCTGGGATGTCAGTATAGTTCTCACACTGCTTCGGTAATGGGCTCCAATTATGTCATTGTCTTTTCAGAAGTTAACACTTAAAGTGGTTAAGCTCATGGCACTAGTATCAGCGCAAAGAGTGCAAACATTGCAAAAGTTACAATTAGATAGCATGTATTCTTCTGCAGATAACATTATGTTTATGTGTATGATTTAATCAAACAAAGCAGGCCAGGAGTGGCCGGAACCAAAGTAAGTTTTAAAGCATACCCTGTTGACCAAACATTAAGGTGTAAGTTAAGCACCTGAGTCAATATCGAGGTAACTAAGAGTATCAGAGGCTCTGAGACAGCAATTCTCATCAGTCACAAAAAACCTCATAAAAAGGTGTCAGTATAAACTGTTTCTAGATGGTAAACCAGGTTTTGGATCCCGCTGGAGTAGACACTCATGGAGTAGACACTCTCACTCCACCAGGGCGGCAGCAACATCCGCAGTGAGGCTGCAGGGTGGTCTAAGGAATCAAATTTTCTAAAATTTATGATAAACCTGTCCTGACAGTGCCAGGGTTTGGGCCATGCTGTATTGGGTCTGTTTGATTTGATTTGCTTTGTCTTTATAAATTTCATTTGTAATTTCCTCTGGGATAGAGGAGTTATTACTGTTTTGTTATTTAAAAAATGATTATTGGATAATTCGAAGCAATGTTCAATACATTATTTATTCACTACTGTGTCAACTGAAGCAGTGTGTCATATGGAATGGATCAACGGCATGAAATCACAGAGCTTTGAAATCTTCATGTAGTCACTCACGTGACTCCAAAGTAAAATAGTAAGATTAAAACAAGAACTTACCAGTTTGAAGTTTGATCTTTATTTTATGAGGAGTTACGATGAGGGATTCCGTGCCCTCCGCTCCCGGCCCTCATAATCGCAAAGATCATCTGGTAGTTCTAGTCTTCTCAGCCTTACTATATCACTTCAACTATTGTTTCTGTGTTTTCACGTCGCTGCTTTGAAGTATGACGCGCATGCGCCTGGCGGGGCTTCTTCACGTAATCCCTCATCATAACTCCTCATAAAATAAAGATCTAACTTCAAACTGGTAAGTTCTCGTTTAATCTTACTATTTTACTGTTTGTATGCCTTCCCCTTCCGCTCAACTAACACTGAACCATTCTACATTCCTTTGATCCATGTTTTCACACCTTACCCACTCATTCCTTCTCTCCAGGGATGCTGACTGTCCCGCTCTGCTAATCTACCATTTTGTGTCTAACATTGGTGTAAACCAGCATCTGTAGTTCCTTCCTACACATCAGATTTAAGGTGATGGATATCTATTAAATATGAAAGTGAATAGGGTGAAAGGAAACGTCAAGGGAAACTCTATCCTTGAAGAGAGGATGAGATAAACTTGTGAGACTAATATTCTATTTTGACATCACCATTGTTGTATTGACATGTGTATGTGGGAAATATAACTATTTAGCCATGGTACTAGGAAGGTTGTTTTACTTTTGGAGCTCTTTCCTTATGGCTTACAAAGGACAAAGTAGGGAATGGAGAAACATAATCCTCTGCGAAAATATAGGATATGTAATCGTACATTTTGGATGCAAAGGGTGGATGACTTTAGGCAGAATTTGTTCATAGATTTAAACCACTGCAATTCTCATAGCTGTGGGATTTACTGGAGACATTTGCCACTTGTAATGGAGCCACCACTGAGATATTTTTGCATTAGGGAAATATGAAGCTCAGTTTGCCCACCTTATGCCCTATTAGCAACTAGGGAGAAGAGACTGGGAGAAATAGTTACCTTCTAAACCACTATATCTGTTTGCAAACAAAATGTGCAGGAAGGAACTGGTTTAAACCGACGATAGACTCAAAATGCTGGAGTAACTCAGCGGGACAGGCAGCATCTCTGGACAGAAGCAATGGGTGACGTTTCGGCTTGGGTCTTCTTGAAAATTGGTGTACCTCTGATATCTGTCTTTTAACATAGGTTACAACAATGATTTGATGTGCCATTTCAGAGGTCAATCATGTTGCTGTGATGGTCAGGTCACTTAATGACTGGAACTAGAAAGAAGAATTGATTTTCTTGCCTGAAGGATATTAGTGAACCGTTTCTGGTCACCTTTCCTATTATTAATCCAACTGTGGTTGATGACAGTGAAACATTCCAATTCCAGCACCATCGCTCCCTCCCCATGAAGAAAAGGTAACACATCGACATTATTTTTTGAAGGAAACACACTTTCTTTTACCTCGAAGCTCTGTATTGGGATTGGTTTTGTTGAAATACGTCCAGTGCTTTCAGACGATGTGAAGAGAGCTGGTAATTCCACCTTCTGTGTGATTGCCATGTGCTGCAATCCCTTCACGACCTGCCAATGGATAGACAGACCACAAATGCATGAGACCACCTGAACCATTTACACAGAGTATAATCAAATAATTCCCTCCATTCTGAATTTAATTGATAGTCTAAGCTATGCTTTTTTGTTCATATCAGGAAAGAAGAAAAGGGAAGGGCATCTGCAGGGGGTGCGTGTAGGATGAAAGAATAAAGAGAGTATACAACATATTCTGGAAATCCAATCCTCCAATTCCATTTTAACTCCAGTCTTGCCTCCTCCGTAAGGGCCTGTCCCACTTAGGTGACTTTTTTGCAACAGTGGGAAAATAGGCTGTGGCCACTTGGTGGCGGGGTGACGCAGTGTGACATGGCGTGATGCCTGTATTGTAGTGAGCTGGTGCCTCATGTGTCGTGGCCTTTTCCTTGTCGCCACTTGGTTTTGAAATGTTCAAAACCTCTCGGCGACAGTTAGCTTGATGTTGTGTGGCTTCTCCTGGCCGGCGTAGGTGCTGTCGTAGGTTGTCGTAGACTGTTGCCAGGTTGACGCCATCTGACGTTGGCTGTCGCCGGGTGCTGCTTTCGGTGACAACCTACATCATGCTACGGCGGCAACCTACATCATGCTACGCCAACCGGCGACAGTATCGGCGTCATGAGAAGTCACGTTGCGTCATTTGAAAAAAAGTTAATCGATCTAACTGTCTTCAGTTGACGCTGTCAGGGTCGTAGCTTGTCGTAGTTTGTCACGGACTGACGTAGGTTGACTTCAGTTGTCGTAGGTTGTCGTCTATATCGTCCTAAGCTCTCGTGGGTTGACGTCGCGTGTCGCGAAGAATTTGGACGCCGGTTGACATAGTTGATGTTCTAAATCGCTTGGTTTAGATGGTTTAATACAATAACCTTGCCACATATTCATCTGCTCCAACACATTCAGAGAGAAAAAAATGAAGTGTACCCGTTCTTCTGCATAGGACAGCAAATTGCCAAGATTTTTTATCTTGTTAACGATGACTTCAAGCTCATTGGAACTGCTCGGACTGAGAGGTTCCTGTGAAAAAAGAAACAGTAGGTATCAAATCTGGGGTTCAAAAAGAACGTTTGTTTGCAAGGTCTCTCTTCTTGTTAAATGAACCACACAGCACAGTTATGTAGAGGCTTGTAATCCCAGAGAAGAGCTGCTTAATAGTTGTAAACGTCAATGGCCCACTGATGTTCTTCAGGTAATGTGGAGCCTCTTGGACAATACAGCTCACCCCCTCCATGACACACTGGTCAACCTGAGGAGCACCTTCAGCAACAGACTGGTTCCACCAAGATGCAACACAGAACGCCACAGGAGATCCTTCTTCCCTGTAGCTATCAAACTGTACAACTCCTTCTCCTTCTGTCGTGGGGTAGACTGACTCCCTCCTTACCCCCCTCCTCCCCAATCTTTGCACATCCCCACTCCTTTCCACTCGTCACTTTAATTTAATGTTTCATGTATCTTGTGTTTTATGACTGTTGGCGGACCAATTGCCCTCCTGGGTTAAATAAAGTTATATCGTATCATACAAACATTGAAACATAGAAAATACGTGCAAGAGGAGGCCATTTGGCCCATCGAGCCGGTACCGCCATTCATTGTGATCATGGCTGATCATCCACAAACAGTAACCCGTGCCTGCCTTCTCACCATACCCCTTGATTCCGCTAGCCCCTAAAACTCTATCTACCTCTCTTTTAAATTCATCCAGTGAATTTACCTCTACTGCCTAACCCAATAACACAGTAGCCAATACAATGTATCTGACGAAGTTTCGAGATGGAGTTAACATAGATGAATTATACAATGTGTGCCTGGATATTCAAGAAACCCAGACAAGGCGCAACACTTAACCCAATCAACATCTAGCAAAGTAAAGCTTTGCAACATTATTTACAATGTGTATGTCTGGTTTGCATTCACCCAATCCGTTCCATGCAATTTACACCTAATTGTAAGAATCTGCAGATGTCCCATTCTTTCCTGCAGCTCTTATCTGGGCCACAGACAAACTGGCACCATTCAGTAGCTTGTCCCAGTTTGGCTAAAGGCATATTTAAATTGACCAAAATAGATTAGCAGCACAGAAGCCTTTACTCAACTTTAATGTCCTGGCAGCTCCAATTTGGCCAGTATTAACAGTATCTTAAGTGCAGGAATATGGGAGCATGTTGAGCCCATAAAAACCTGATCCACCTCACGTTATGGATTCCACCCATATTTATCCATCTTTAAAACTTTGTGAATCTTTCAGCCCTGACTTGAGCTGACCTAACATCTTGCCTTTGGAGGTGAGATTTGGTTATTTCCAATACTCATACCATGTCAGTGCTTCCTATTTTATCTTCCGGGGAGAGTAGTTGTGATTTGATTTATGTCTCCTGGGAACACCCACCCACCATAGCTAAATGCCTCCTATTTCACAGCCAAGAGTCAAGAGTGTTGTATTGTCAAATGTCAAAAGGAACAATGAAATTCTGACATGCAGCTAGATATATTTCTAAACTAAATTAGCTTTGTTTAGTTTTAAGACACATCATGGCTTTTGGCCCATTGAACGCATGCTGACCATGCTGACCTGTTCCCACTAGTACTGTGAAATCCCATTATCCACTTCCTACACGAATAGGGGCAATTTATAGAGGCCAATTAACCTACAAACCCGTACATCTTTGGGATGGAGGAAACTGCAGCATCCATAGGAAATCCATGTCGTCACATGAAGAATGAGTGAACTCCATACGGACTGCACCCGAGGTCAGGATTGAACCCATCTCTGGTGCTGTGAGGTAGCAGTTCTACCAGCTTCACCACTGTGCCGCCCATTGTCTGTATATTTACTCCTGTTCATCAGCATTGCATTCAGCTGCGCTTCCACAAGGCTATTCAATTCATGCCAGTGATTTCTATAGAAGCAAATTTCAGAAGCAGATTAGGATGGCGCAGCGGTAGAGTTGCTGCCTCACAGCACTAGAGACACGGGTTCGATCCTGACTAAGGGTGCTGTCAGTACGGAGTTGGTACATTCTCCCCGTGGCCTGCGTGGGCTTTCTCCGGGTGCTCTGGTTTCCTCCCACACTCCACACTATTGGCTTGATAAAATTGTTTTAAAAGATTGTCCCCAGTGTGTGTGTGTGTGTAGGATAGTGTTGGTATGCAGGGATTGTTAGTCGGGCCGAAGGGCCTGTTTCGTGCTGTATCTCTAAACCAAAATTAAAGTTAAGCATGTAGCCACTGCCATGTCGTCTTTCATATGCTGCTATTTAACAGTCTGTCTGTATTTTCTCCTGTTCTTTGTTATTTTTAGTGTGTTTTAAAAGTTTGTTTTAATGTTCTCTGGTTTGTTTTATGTGGGGGGGGGGGGGGGGTTGGGGGAGGGGGTTTGGGTAAACGTTTTTTCAATCTCTTACCTTGCCGGGGATGCGATTGTTTTCCGGATCGTATCTCCGGTCGCTCTGCGGACTAACATCGCGGAGCTGGAGGCCTTGCTCGAGACTGACGTTGAGCCCCGGCGCGGGGACGTGGACTTACCATCGGAGCCCGCGATCCCTTGCCTGGAATCGATGCTCCGACCGTGGCCTGCAGAGTTCACTAGCGAGGAGCTCGCAGTCTCAGGTAGAGACCGATGTCGGGAAGCTCCATACGACGCAGAAGGTTTGACAGCCCCGTCCCGGGGTCAGATCTCCCGGCAAGAGGGAGCTGAGATTCCCCCCATATGCAGGAGCCACTGGCTATGGGAGACAAGATCGTCGCATCAACGGAAGGCTCGAGGCCCCCGATCGCGGGAGGACAAAGAAGGGACGAGATTGAACTCTTTTCACCTTCTATCACAGTGAGGAATGTGGAGGAGTCACTGTGGTGGATGGTTATGTTAAAATGTATTTTGTGTGTTCTGTTGCTTTTTATTGACAAATGAAATTCCTCGTATATTGCAAAACATATTTGGCTAATAAAGTATTATTATGATTATGATTATTAGGCATGAATTCTTAGGCATGTGACTAGATCCCCTTTTTGTTTTGAATCCTACAGGTAAATGAAGGTTCAGTCCCATTTCTACTGCCGTTCTCATCAGGAGCTTGAGGAAGAATGTATGTTACTTACTTAGTAGTGGCATCAAATTTCCTTTGGCTTAGCACGACACAATTTCATTGCAGCACTCAAAATATTGCTGGTATCCCTTACCCTTATCTAAAACATGCTAATTCTCTACCTAGAGAAACCGAGTTGTGTTCTAGATCCTTGGTGGTACTTGCAGGAGTTGCAGCTTCCTAGATCGGTTTGCTAAAATCCATCCTGATGCAATCCTTTAAGAACGGGCTGCACAATGGCGCAGTGGTAGAGTTAGAGTTGCTGCATTACAGTGCTTGCAGTGCTGGAGACGTGGGTTCAATCACGACTACGGTTTGTAGGTTAATTGGCTAGATATGAGTGTAAATTGTCCCTAGTGTGTGTAAGATGGTGTTAATGTGCGGGGATCGCTAGTCGGTGCGGACCGGTGGGCCGTAGGGCCTGTTTCCGCTCTGGATCTCTATAACTAAAACTAAACTAAAGAACTTGAAGTGAGAAATCTTACCACCAGCAGAATTTTAAAGAGTAAAATCCCAGCAAAACTAATTCAATACACAACATGAATAAGTACTTCCATCTTTCTGCAAGGATTTTGAATAACCTCATAGTCTGGGTTTTGCACATGAAGCAGTCATATGTAGAGAGGGTTCCAGTGCCATTTGCCACAAATGTCAACGTGAGTTATTAACTGAGGAAGACAGTAATCTGGGACATTGTGGGAGGCTTCCACATGCCCTTGTCAACTCCGCACACACTGAAGTAGTACATACTGTATATACTTGTAAGATGTTATTCAAATTGATTGATACCGTACCTCTTTCTTGGGTGGGGTGCTAAGAGCATTGACACTGAATAAATGCACTAACATCTCAAGGTTGTTAGTCACCAGGTCCATTTCCCTGTTGAAGATAGCAAACAATAAGCAAAGAAACGTAAAGGCAATATGCAGAGAGCTGGTCCCAATATAAAAAGGTGCTACATATATATGAACATCAGGCCCTGAAACTTTAAAATGAAAATGTATTTTTAACCAGCTTTAAAATAACTGATAATACTGTGAAATAAAGGTGTATGCTGGGCAGATTTGAAATATTTGGAATAATCAAGGCGACAGTGATAGTGACCATCATTTCTGAAGTGAACTATTGTGTTTGAGCAGAATATCTGAAATGTACATGGATGTTTTGCAAGGCCTACATATGGGTGATTCTTCAGTAAGTGTCTACTTTGAACTCTGGAAACCCAAAAATAAAACTTAAATTTTTGCAACTTTGAATGTTGTTTCACGTAGCTGAACATCTCCCCAGTGGGAAACTATGTTTGGCACAATCTTTTAGAGAATTTAATTCGTTTTTTCCTCTACTTTTTTCCAGATTTCCCATTGCATTAAGTCATATCCGTCGCATTTTTATGATGATCAACACTGTAAAATATAACTGATTTAAGAATGTAAAATCAAATTTTTGTCGCAGTTTCAAATTATAGGGTATCTTCCTCAAATAAACCACCAAAAAAAACTTTTTCAGGCTAACGCATTGATTTTAAACCTTTGTGACAGTTTACTGCCGAAAAAAGAGATGATTTTCAGCAAGAATGGTAACCTTCACGTCACTTTTCACCAACTTCTCAACCTCTAAAACAATATTAACTTCAGATGAATAGGCAGAAGCATACTGTTAATTTGTCAATTACAATTCATAATTATGATCATTGATGTATTATTTTACACATTATTAGCATAAAATACTCATGTGATGGGTATGACTAAGCGTACTGGAGATGATCAAGTCCGGGAGTGTCACGCGACGGAGATGACTACAGAGTGATTCTTCCGTGACTGTCAACTTTGGTGTCCCGCTACTTTGAAGCTGTATATAAGGAAAATCCGTAATTCTATCCCATTTCTTCTCTTTCTATATTGTTAATAACATAATCCTCATAAATAAAGATGAAACCCTAAATGAATAAAGAGTTATTCTTTAATTTTTTCCGCCGATGTTCGATGCTCCCGGAAAACCGCATGTCTTGATGGTAACTTGTGAAATTTCAAGTCGGCATATTTATTTATTGGGGGATCTATCTGAAATGAAAATACTTTTAAATGGTAGGTATTAATAATTAAAATATTTATCATCCTTAAAAAAATGTTCTATTCTTGATAGGGTTAGGGCAAGGGCTAGGGCTAGGGTTAGGGCTAGGCTTATGGCTAGGGTTATGGTTATGGTTAGGGTTAGGGATAGGGCTAGGGCTGGGGTTAAGGTTAGGGCTAGGATTATGGCTAGGGTTAGGGTTAAGCCTAGGGTTATGACTAGGGTTAGGGTCATGACTAGGGTTAGGGCTAGGGCTAGGGCAAGGGTTGGGATGAAGGCAGAAGTGGACAGCTGGCTGCGGGAGGTATTAATCCATCACTTACCCCTGATCTCCCAGACTCCAGCTCCATCTCCAGCTCTGGCAGCTCCAGCTCCATCTCCATCTCAATCTCCATCTCCATCTCCAGCTCCAGCTCCAGCCAGACACAAAGGCCCATTATAGCCGTCGCCTCTTCCCCAGACCCGATGTCCCTCTCCACGCTCGACCCTCTCCCTCCCAACGGGGTACAAGGGATGAAGAGTGCCGGGCATGGAGAGGGACATCAGGTCATGGGGATGAGGCGACGGCTATAACGGGCCTTTGTGTCCGGGTGGAGATGGAGATGGAGATGGAGATGGAGATGGAGATGGAGATGGACATTGAGATGGAGATGGAGATGGAGATGGAGATGGAGATGGAGATGGAGCTGGAGATGGAGATGGACATTGAGATGGACATTGACATGGAGATGGAGATGGAGATGGAGATGGAGATGGAGCTGGAGATGGAGATGGACATTGAGATGGACATTGACATGGAGATGGAGATGGAGATGGAGATGGAGATGGACATTGAGATGGACATTGACATGGAGATGGAGATGGAGATGGAGATGGAGATGGAGCTGGAGATGGAGATGGACATTGAGATGGACATTGAGATGGAGATGGAGATGGAGATGGACATTGAGATGGACATTGAGATGGAGATGGAGATGGAGATGGAGCTGGAGATGGAGATGGAGATGGACATTGAGATGGACATTGAGATGGAGATGGAGATGGAGATGGACATTGAGATGGACATTGAGATGGAGATGGAGATGGAGATGGAGATGGAGATGGAGATGGAGATGGAGATGGACATTGAGATGGACATTGAGATGGAGATGGAGATGGAGATGGACATTGAGATGGACATTGAGATGGAGATGGAGATGGAGATGGACATTGAGATGGACATTGACATGGAGATGGAGATGGAGATGGAGATGGAGATGGAGCTGGAGATGGAGATGGAACTCGATGGAGATCAGGGTTAACTTACAGAGGTGGCTATGACGGGTATGGTGACCCAAGCCTTTAGCTCAGGATGGCCTCTCTGGAAGGCCATGCCTGGTCATATCGTTTCCCGAATGGCACATGGCACAATTTGTTCTCCAGAACAAATCAAAAAAGAACATTTTTTTTTCTAAGAGTTCAGCACCGTTTGGAGATGGTGCTGATTAAAGGTACTTACCCGTTGTGCTGCAAAAAGCGGAGTTTTCACACGCTTGTCCCGTGAATCAGGAGAAATTCACAAGGGAGGGGACTTTCGAATTCCGCGGTCTTTTGAGGGCGAAAGCGCGAGTCTATTCCATTTAAATCCATGAGGGATTGCTCAACAAAGGTGAGTGATGGTAAATCACTCCAATTGTCGGGACAAGACATTTTTGAAAAAAACGGTAAGATTTATAATTTTATCACGAATAGAGGATTTTTTTTAAGGGTGATAAATACTATTAATACCTACCGTTTAAAAGTGTTTTCATTTCAGATAGACCCCCCATTAAATTAATATGCCGACTTGAAATTTCACAAGTTACCATCGGCACATGCAGTTTGGGGGGGGAGCATCGAACATCAGGAAAAAAATTAAAAATTAACTCTTTATTAATTTAGGGATTGATCTTTATTGATGAGGATTATATTTATTAACAATGTAGAAAAAGAAGAAATGGGATAGAATTACGGATTTTCCTTATATACAGCATCAAAGTTGCAGGACACCAAAGTAGACACTTACTGAAGAATCACCCACATACTAGGTTGCAGATGAAGTCCATCTGTCGCTAGGTCCTTTATAGAAGGAAACTTGTAGTGTGTACCCGGTCTAATCTGTTACTGACCCTGATACCCACAGTTCCATCATGCCCTTACAAACTAATCTGTTCTGGAAAGATAGGGACAGGCTGTAAAAGCTGCCCTTGTAAACAAGGCCAACATCCCAAAAATGAATACAAGTAAGGTTAACTCATCATCCAAAAAAGAAAACTTGTAAATATTTAATTGAAGACTCTTTGCAAATTATCTGCCTAATTTAGTTTTAGAAAATAGGCCCTTCAGCTCATCTAGTCCATGCTGACCAAAGATCACCTGTTCTATGTTATTCCACTGTTGCATCCAACACACTAGGGCCAATTAACTTACAAACCTGCACATCTTTGGAATGTTGTACGTCTTAAGAAACGGGGGAACCCAGATAAAACCAACATGGTCACAGGTAGAACGTACGAACTCCGTACAGACAACACCCATAGTCAGGATCAAACCCAGGTCTCTGGCGCTGTGAGGCAGTGTGTCATATTAATCATGTAAATCTGTTTTATTACGCTTTACTCCGTTAATAACATGTGAAACAAGCTTTCCTGTTGGATTGTACCTGTCTAGGTCTTTGCACAACTTCACGAGGCTCTTGTTGAGATGCAACAGAGATGTGGTTCCACAACTAATGGCATCAAAATCCTTCTGAAGATTATTCTTCAAGTAGTCATTCACCAAGGTAGCATGATCACTGCATAAGGAAAAATATTACCGCATGGTCCACAGAATGCACAGAAAATAGACAATAGACAATAGGTGCAGGAGTAGGCCATTCGGCCCTTCGAGTCACTGTGATCATGGCTGATCATCCACAATCAGTACCCCATTCCTGCCTTCCCCCCATATCCCTTGACTCCGCTATCTTTAAGAGCTCTATCTAACCCTCTCTTGAAAACATCGAGAGAATCAGCCTCCACTGCCTTCTGAGGCAGAGAATTCCACAGATTCACAACTGGGTGAAAAAGTATTTTCCTCATCTTCGTTCTAAATGGTCTACCTCTTATTCTTAAACTGTGGCCCTTGGTTCTGGACACCCCCAACATTGGGAAAATGTTTCCTGCCTCTAGCGTCTCCAATCCCTTAATAATCCTATATGTTTCAATAAGATCCCCTCTCATCCTTCTAAATTCCAGTGTATACCAGCCCAGTTGCTCCATTCTTTCAACATATGACAGTCCTGCCATCCCGGGAATTAACTTTGTGAACCTACGCTGCACTCCCTCAATGGCAAGAATGTCCTTACTCAAATTTGTAGACCAATACAGCACACAATACTCCAGGTGTGGTCTCACCAGGGCCCTGTACAACTGCAGAATGACATCTTTGTTCCTATGCTCAACTCCTCTTGAAAGCCAACATGCTATTAGCTTTCTTCACTCCCTGCTGTACCTGCGTGCTTTCTTTCAGTGACTGATGTTCAAGGACACCCAGATCTCGTTGTACTTCCCCTTTTCCTATCTTGACCCCATTCAGATAATAATATGCCTTCCTGTTCTTGCCACCAAAGTGAATAACCTCACATTTATCCACATTAAATTGCATTTGCCATGCATCTGCCCATTGACCCAACCTGTCCAAGTCACCCTGCATCCTCACAGCATCCTCCTCACAGTTCACACCACCACCCAGCTTTGTGTCATCTGCAAATTTGCTAATGTTACTTTGAATCCCTTCATCCAAATCATTGATGTATATTGTAAATAGCTGCGGTCCCGGCACCGAGCCATGCGGTACCCCACTAGTCACTGCCTGCCATTCTGAATGGGACCCGTTGCTCCGTACTCTTTGTTTCCTGTCTGCCAACCAATTTTCTATCCATGTCAGCACCCTACCCCCAATACCATGTGCTCTAATTTTGTCCACTAATCTCCTATGTGGGACCTTATCAAATGCTTTCTGAAAGTCCAGGTACACTACATCCACTGGCTCTCCCTTGTCCATTTTCCTAGTTACATCCTCAAAACATTCCAGAAGATTAGTCAAGCATAATTTCCCCTTCATAGATCCACGCTGACTCGGACCGATCCTGTTACTGTTATCCAAATGTGCTGCTATTTCATCTTTTATAATTGACTCCAGCATCTTCCCCACCACTGCTGTCAGGCTAATTGGTCTATAATTCCCTGTTTTCTCTTTCCCCCCTTTCTTAAAAAGCGGGATAATATTAGCTATCCTTCAATCCACAGGAACTGATCCTGAATCTATAGAACATTGCAAAATGATCACCAATGTGTCCACGATTTCTAGAGCCACCTCCTTAGGAACCTCCTGATGCAGACCATCAGGCCTCGCAATACTATTTCCTGCCTAATGTGAATTTCCTTCAGTTCCTCCATCACCCTAGGTCCTCTGTCCTCTAGTACATCTGGGAGATTGTTTGTGTCTTCCTTAGTGAAGACAGAACCAAAGTACCTGTTCAACTCTTCTACCATTTCCTTGTTCCCCATAATAAAATCACCTGTTTCTGTCTCCAAGGGACTCACATTTGTCTTAGGGTCTCGACCCGAAGGGTCTCGACCTGAAACGTCGCCTATCTCCTTCGCTCCTTAGATGCTGCTGCACCCGCTGAGTTTCTCCAGCTTTTTGTGTAACCCACATTTGTCTTACCTATTTTTTCCTCTTCACATACCTATAGAAGCTTTTACTATCCTCCTTTATATTCTAGGCTAGCTTACCTTCGTAGCTTATGTTTTCTCCCCGTATTGCCTTTTTAGTTATCTTCTGTTGCTCTTTGAAAGTTTCCCAATCCTCTAGCGTCCCACTCATTTTTGCAACGTCATACTTCTTCTCTTTTATTTTTATACTGTCCTTGACTTTCCTTGTCACCTTCGGTCGCCTCTTCCACTTTGGAATGAACTGATCCTGCACCTTCTGTATTATTCCCAGAGATACCTGCCATTGTTGTTCCGCTGTCATCCCTGCTAGGGTCTCTTTCCAGTTAACTTTGGCCAGCTCCTCCCTCATGGCTCCATAGTCCCCTTTGCTCAACTGTAACACTGACACTTCCGATTTTCCCTTCTCCCTCTCAAATTGTAGATTAAAACTTATCATATTATGGTCACTACCTCCTAATGACTCCTTTACCTCGAGTTCCCTTATCAAATCCGGTTCATTACACAACAATAAATACAGATTTGCCTTCTCTCTGGTCGGCTCCAGTTTAAACTGCTCTAAGAATCCATCACGGTGGTACTCCACAAACTCCCTTGCTTGGGGTCCAACCTGATTTTCCCAGTCTAACTGCATGTTAAATCTCCCATAACCACTGTAGCATTACCCTTGCTACATGCCAATTTTAACTCTTGAATCAACCTATATCCAGGCCTATAGATAACCCCCACTAGGGTCGTTTTACAATTCCTCAGTTCTATCCACACTAACTCTACATCTCCCGATTCAATATCACCCCTCGCAAGGGACAGAAGTTCATTCCTTACTAACAGAGCTACTCAACCCCCTTTAGTTTAGTTTAGTTTAGTTTAGAGATACAGCGTGGAAACAGGCCCTTCGGCCCACCAGGTCCACACTGACCAGCGATCCCCACGCATTGACATCATTCTACACCCACTAGGGACAATTTTTACAGTTTGGGTTGGGACCATTCCTCAGACTGATGGGGGGAATGGATAGGCAACATTCCGGGTCAGGA
Source organism: Raja brachyura (assembly GCA_963514005.1). The sequence goes on along the minus strand of OY740793.1, from coordinate 65,525,457 downwards.
TATAATCCACTTGTGCTGTGCAGAAATTATTGAGATTCTGAAATTCTTCCTTTAGAAGGGATACTGTAGATTAATCAAAGGCTACCTTCAAAGATTATCCTTGCCTGATAATCCTGATAAAACTTTTTGAGGAGATAAGAGAGTCTCAGTGAGGACAGTGTATTTGATCAACTTTAGCAGGGTCTTTGACAAGATCTTTCATGACTGAATGGTCAAAAAGGTTAAAGCCCATGGGACCTAAATAGCAAATTGGATCATAAGCAGGAAGCAAAGGATGATAGTCCACAGCTATTTCCAGTGATTTCCCACAGGCTTGCTACTTGGTTGGCCTTTATTTGCAGTACATATTAATTAATTGGATTTAAATGTTGGGTACATGATGAAGTTTGCAGATGACACACAAATTGACCTTGTGGTTGAGAGAAGAACGGTAAACGTTCATGAAGGCACTTCAGCCCATCAAGGCTGCACTGACTCTCAAACAGTTATTTACAGTAATCCTACACCAATTCCATTTATTGTCCACAGGCAGGTTCTGCCACTCATCTACACACAAAAGGGCTGAATTACAGTGGCCAGTGAACATACCAGCTTACACATCTTTGATATGTGGAAGGAAACACACATGACCATGGGAAGACAGTGCAAGCCTACACAGTCAACATTGGGGGTCAGGATCAAAGAAGGGTCATGGAGCTGAGAGGCAGCAATTCTCCTAGCTACGCCATTTGACTACAGATGGATGTTATCACATCGGACTGTTATCCCAAAGGCGACAAATGGAATTAAATCTGCAGATGTGTGTTGATGCATTTGCTGAGGAGCAACAAGGTCAGAAACAGGGAGAATACTGAGGAGTGGAGAGCTACAGAGAGACGTTGGCATATATGGTGGCATGACAAGTTGATAGTCCAGTTGAAACGCACATACCCGCTGAAGCTTATAATGTAAAAACAGGAAGGTAATGTCGGAGTTGCATACTTTAGATCTGGCACAGTTTGGCCACTGCGTACAATGCTGGTTGCCCCATAAAAGAAAGAACATGAAGAGGAGAAACATATCAGGATATTGCGAGGACTGGAAATATTTGGCTCTGAGGAAAGATTTGATAAACTGGTGATATTTTCCCTTGGAATTAAGGAGGATGGGGAGAGTTTTGATGGATTAAACTTTAGGGATAGAATGAGTAGGAAAGAGTTATTTCCCTTTCACAAAAGGTCCAAAACCAAAGGCACAAATTTAAAATCAGTAGGTTTATCATTGAGATCACGCTTCATCCCATGTTCTTCCTCAGCAGAACGGCAACAATTAAATTCTCATTTAAAATATATTTTCCATTTCTCCTCATGATCCTCGGATACAATCTATCATTTCCCAGCAATTTGTCCTCAATTAGCCTCTTTTATCTAATATCCATATTTTATTTATTAATCTTGTGGTAATGACCTCCTCATTGTTACCTGAATATAGTTTTAAATAAATATGTCCAACCATGTTAACAACTACCTCTCCTTCCAGATTTCCAAATATCCATTTAATAATTATAATTGCACATATATGTAGAATATATTACTGTTAATATTAAATAATTTTCACTTATAATGCTGACAATTTAGTATCCATGTCCCAACCTTAATCTCCTGCATAACTTGTTGCGTTAGATTCACTATCAAATAGGTAGGTCCTGTACTTAGATTTCAGCATGTTTCAGTTAGTTTCAAACCCTCTTAAACTTTCTCTTCTTTAAGTCTCACTACAACTAACTTTTTGTTGTCTTGCAGACACAAGGAACAGCAGATGTTGGAATATTGTGTAGACCACTAAGTGCTGAAGTAACTCAGCAGGTTAGGCAGCGTTCCTGGATGATATGGACAGATGATGTTTCAGGTTGGGACCCTTCTTCAGCACGAAATATCACCTATCCAAGTCCTCCAGAGATGCTGGCTGACCCGTTTAGTTACTCCAGCTGTTACTCCTTTTCTTGCTTAAGTCTGCCCTAATCAAAAAATTATCTTTAATATATATCCTTCTTTATGTTGCACCGTAATGCACTACTCCAGAGATACCTATGTTTAATTACGTTCACTGATGTATTTTGTTAACAGGGGATCATTTCTCCTCCTGCACACTCTGCTTAAATCTGGGAACATAAATGGATTTCTCTATTTTCTACATCGCAAGACGGTAAAGGGCCTGCGTCGTGACGCGCGCATGGCGTGCACATGGCGTGCATGACACGTGCATGGTGCGTGGTGAGCCATGGTGGCGTATGCAGTGACGCACGGTTGCACGCGGCACCCCAGGATTTTGGGATACTCAAAATCCTCACGATCCCCCTGTGTGACTCGCAAATGACGCACAAGGCCCTTAAGTGTTTTGCTTTGAAATCTCAATGCTTAAAGCATTTTGCAAGAACAGTACCTTTTCACAGATCCCTCCTGCAAATGTTCCTGTATTTGTTGAACTAAGGTATTTCTTGTCTCTGAAGAAATGCTGATGGAACCACTGAATGGACGAGGGGGCAGGGCTGGTTTCTCATCTTCACCGTCTACAAATGAAAGGAGAAGTGCGTGACCTCCAGGACTCCTGATGAATGCGAGTGCAGCAACTCATGGCAACAACAGTGAGGACAACGTGATCAGTCATATCTCTATGCAAATCCCTGCAAAAGCAGCATCTGTATTTTAAATCTCTCAAACTATTTATCCAAATTAATAATGGCATGCATTTATTCCATTTAAAAAAAGAGCATAAATGACCATTTCATTACATTTTGTAATTTACTCTTTAAATAAACTAAGCTTTAAAAGATGTATTGCATAAAAAATAATTTTTTAAACCATTAATTTTTATCTTGCCCTGAAACCCCGAAGTCAGTGCATTTTACATTCTCTACCAGTTGATACTTCTGTGATTATTTGGGGATCTACATTGGTCTGTACCATATCAGGATTAAAATAGTTGCAGGACCATTCAGCTCTGTGCAGCTGTTCCTAAACATGTGAGTTCACGTTATCCCGGTGTGACTAGTGGAGAGGCAGCTGTGTCCTGGCCTTTAAAGGTGCTATGCTAATCCAACTAAACCATGGAGATACAGCGTGGAAACAGGCCCATCGGTCTACCGAGTCCGAGCCAACTAGCGATCACCCGTACACTAGTTCTATCCTACACACTAGAGACAATTCACAGAAGCCAATTAACTTACAAACTTGTACGTCTTTGGAATGTGGGAGGAAACCAGAACATCCAGAGAAGACCCACGCAGGTCACGGGGAGAATGTACAAACCTCATACAGACAGCATCTGTAGTCCGGATCAAACCCGAGTCTGTGGCGCTGAAAGGCAGCAACTCTACCGCTGCACCACTGAGCTGCCACTATCCTGCTTACATTAAATCCAATGCAAAAGTATTGGATGTTGGGTACAGTAAAGGGAAGTGATGTTCCCAATTTTCATTCAGTTAAGAGTTGTTCAGAATAAATGTGAATTTAAAGTCACATCTACATCAGCCAGCGTAATAGGGCATTAACAAATCAAATTGATTGTTATGACAAACCATTAGATTCATAAATTTTAATTCAGGTTATTTAACATAAACTCCCCCGCCACCCGAATCGGATTTGAATTCAAGTCTCATGTAATTACTGTACGCCTAATGAATTACCAAAACAGCCATTTTTGCCATAAACACTTTTATGGCAAAATCACTATCTATGAAATCAATTCATAGATGGGGCTGATGTTGTCGACCTCCCCATGGTGAGCGAGCCCTGTCAACTGACCTCAGTCAGGCCAGCGACAACAAACAGAGACAACAGCAGCGCCGCAGCTTGGCGCCAACACGGAGCTTGCGCCCGTTTTAGGGCGGGCACCTACGCATGTCGAACCGGATGGCATCACCCTGCTGCAGACTTCTGCTGCCTCTAACGCAAGAAGAAGAAGAAGAAGTACAGAAACAGGCCCATCTCATCCATATTGACCAAGATGTTAAGTTTACTTTAAAAACAAGACATTCCGTGCTGGCCAGCGATCCCCAAAACGTAAATTGTCCCTAGTATGTGTAGATAGCATTGGGTGAGTGGGCAGATGCATGGCAGATGCAGGTTAATGTGGATAAATGCGAGGCTATCCACTTTGGTGGCAAGAACAGGAAGGCAGATAATGATCTGAATGGTGTCAAGTTAGGAAAAGGGAAGTCCAACGGGATCTGGGTGTCCTTGTTCATCAGTCACTTAAAGTAAGCTTGCAGGTACAGCAGGCAGTGAAGAAAGCTAATGACATGTTGGCCTTCATAACAAGAGGAGTTGAGTATAATAGCAAAGAGGTCCTTCTGCAGTTATACAGGGCCCTAGTGAAACCACACCTGGAGTATTGTGTGCAGTTTTGGTCTCTAAATTTGAGGAAGGCCATTTTTGCTATTGAGGTTCATGAGATTAATTCCCAGAATGGCGGGACTGTCGTATGTTGAAAGAATGGAGCGACTGGGCTTGTATACTCTGGAATTTAGAAGGATGAGAGGGGATCTTATTAAAACATATAAGATTATTACGAGATTGGACAGGCTAGAGGCAGGAAACATATTCCCGATGTTGGGGAAGTGCAGAACCAGGGGCCACAATTTAAGAATAAGGGGTAGGCCATTGAGAACAGAGATGAGGAAAAGCTTTTGCACCCAGAAAGTTGTGAATTTGTGGAATTCTCTGCCTCAGAAGGCAGTGGAGACCAATTCTCTGGATGCTTTCAAGAGAGAGTTAGATAGAGCTCTGAAAGATAGCAGAGTCAAGAGATATGGGGAGAAGGCAGGAACGGGGTACTGACTGTGGATGATCAGCCATGATCAAAGGGCTGAGTGGCCTACTCCTGAACCTATTGTCTATTAATATCTACACACACTAGGGACAATTTACATTTTTACCAAGCCAATTAACCTACAAACCTGCACATCTTTTTAGTGTGGGAGGGAACAGCAGAGAAAACCCACAAGGGCACAGGTAGAAAATACAAATTCTATACAGACACTATCCATAGTCAAGATGGAAGTCAGATCTCTGACGCAGAAAAGCAGCAACTCTACCGCTGCGCCACCATGTGGCCAATGTCTTTCGGCACTAATCCTATTTGCTTGCAATTGGCCCACGTTCTTGTCTAAAAAGTATTTTAAACATTGCAATTGTTCCCACCCCCATCACTTCCTCTGGAACTCATTGCATATATTTACCATCTTCTGCGTGAAAATGTTTCCTACAGAGCTTTAAAATCTTTACACTCCTCTCCCCTTCCCCTCCTTAAACCTATACCCTCTAGTTTCAGATTCCTTACCCAGGAAAAAATGCTTTCATTATCTGCCCTATTTATGTTCCCAAGATGTTATTAACCTCTATAAGTTCTGCCCTCAGCCTCCTTTGCCCCCAGCCTATCCAACCTCTCTTTATCACTCAAGTCTTCCAGCTCAGGTTACATTGCTGTGACTATTTTCTTTGGCATCTCCAGCTTAATCACACCCTTGTTATAATGTGCTGACCAGAACTGCACATAATACTGCGAATGTGACCAAGCCAACAATTTGTACACCTGCACCATACTATCCCAACTCCAGTTCTCAATGCTTTGGCTGATGTAGACAAGCATACCATACACATTCTGCATACGTTTGTAAGTTCTAGGAGCAGAATCAGGCCATTCAGCCCATCGAGTCTTCTCCTACATTCAATCATGGCTGATCTATCTTTCCCTCTCACCCCCATTCTCCTGCCCTCTCCCCATTACCCCAGACACACTAATCAAATTCTTAACCACTCACTGTACCTGAGTTGCAGAAAGGGACATAGGGAACTATTTGCTTGCACACTCAGATTTAGTTAATTTAGTTTAGTTAAGTTTAAGTCACGTGTACCGAGGTACAGTGAAAAGCTTTTGCTGTGTGCTATCCTGTCAGAGGAAAGACTGTATGTTATTGCAATCAAACCATCCACAGTGTAACATTACACGCCCTAGTGCATGTCAATCCAGAATAAGTCAACAGTGACACTTATCAAAGGGTCACCTGACAAATCATCCATGATCTCTTTCTCGTTTTCCCTCTCCACGGGATACTGCAGTGGTGTCACCAGTCCTTGGTATGGTTGCTGATAGTTTAACATCAGATCTATGAGGCACGAGAACTTCTTCGCTGGAACCCCTTTCTCTGTCTGCAATAAAGCACATTCACAACAGGCCACTGAGAATCATCAACTTCCTGCATTTCTGAACTTATTTTTTGAAATCATTATTATTTTCTGTGGGAAATTGTAACTGGTTTCATTGAGTAAGATATTTTAAAATATCAAAAAGGAGAGTTAAGGCAGCATGGTGATTGATAGACACTGGAGTAATTCAGCGAGTCAAGTGCATCTCAGGAGAGAAGGAATAGGTGACGTTTTGGGTTGAAACCCTTCTTCAGACTGAAGAACTCCAGCATTTTGTGTCTATCTTCGGTTTAAACCAGCATCTGCAGTTCCTTCCTACATACAGTAGATGATACTTTGCAATGGGCCCAGCCAGAGCAAGATTAACTTACACAAGGCCCAATGTATTATGATAGACCACGCATGTAACACATTTTGTGAAGAAAGTCTGTTCTGCCATTTCTAAGCAAGGGGAGTTTGAGGGAAAGAGAATTGACTGGGTGTTAACGAGGGTGTTGACAGCATCAGTAACTTCAGGCACAAAGGGGTATTGATGTCAGGAGATTCAGCACAAAGGAACAAAGGGCTTGTCCCACCAGCATGCGACTCCATGCGGTGAGCGCGACCAAACCGGCAGCGGGGGCCGCGCGGAGGTTGAGTGATCCCTGTACAGGGCCGGTCCCACCAGCATGCGCCTGCATGCGGCTAGCGCGACCAAACTGGCAGCGGGGGCCGCACATAGGTCGGGTGAGTGGCACGACGTGGCGCGAAGTTGGAGCGAAGTTGGAGCGAAGTCCGCAGTAAGTTCGCAAGGACAGAGAGGGACACACAGAGAGGGTCACGGAGGCACATATAGAGAGGGTCACGGAGGCACACAGAGAGGGTCATGGAGGCACATATAGAGAGGGTCACGGAGGCACACAGAGAGGGAGGCACACAGAGAGGGACACGGAGGCACGACGTCGAGGCGGTGCGTAATACATAATGCGGCTCAAGCGACCACGTTAGGTCGCGCTCACTGCATAGAGTCGAATGCTGGTGGGACAGGACCTTAGGGTCGTCAGACACACAAAAGAGTATCTGGAGGACGGTCAGCCTAGATCAGTCAACAGAGGGCAAAGCAGCCTTGATCAGCAAGGTGGTGGATACCTTTGGCTCAGGATAACAAAGCACTAAACCAAACTGAAGCAATCCCCTGCCCTTCTGATATCTCCAATCTGGTTGAGTTTAGTTTATTCACATTTGTACCGAGGTACACTGAAAAGCTTTTGGTGGGTGTTAACCAGTCAGTGGAAAGGCAATACATGATTAAAATCGAGCCAATACATGATGAAGGGAATAATATGAATAACGATTATTGCAGGATAAAGTCCAGTGAAGTCTGATCAAGGCTAGGCCGCAGTCTACAATGACGTGGATAGTGGCTCAGGACTGCTCTCCAGTTGTTGGGAGGATGTTACAGTCACTTGATAACAGCTGGGAAGAAACTGGAGGCGTGCATTTTCACACCTCTTGCCTGACGGGAGAAGAGTGAGTGGCCTCACATAATCAAGGTTAAGTGACTTAACCTTGATTATGCTGCAGGTATAAATGGAGTCAATGGAAGGGAGGTTGGTTTGTGTGATGGTCTGAGCTCCATTGATAATTCTCTGCGATTCCTTGCGTTCTTGGATGAAGCTGTTCCCAAATCATGCGGTGCAGGAAGTCCATCATTGAACATGTCCTGAAATCCACTTGGGATTTGTGTAATTTAGGAAGATCCAGAGGAACTCAGTGAAAGTAGAGTACTTGCAGGATTAAGATTGTGTTATGAGCCTGTCCCACATACGCAATTTTTTCGGCGACACCCGTCATAGTCGCAGCAGGTCGCCAAAAATTTTCAAAAAGTTGAAAATCCAGCAGCGACCAGAAAAAGGTACAACTCTTTGGGCGACTAGTCACGACCAAACAGGTGTCACCGTGCAAGTCACCGGAAAAATTGGGTAAGTGGGACAGGCCCTTTAGGTGTTCAGGTCCTGGATAAAATTCACTCTTGTGGCATAGTTGGGAGAATCTCTAGGCTAACAATGTGAACATTGAAAGCTGGGTTTGATCTTGGCTTCTTGGCAGACTGAATGGTCGTGTGCCATGAAAACAAGCCACATCTGCACAGATGATATCATGCCAAGGATGTATTTATTTTACAAGTCAACTGATACATGTTGAAGATTTCTCTCATGTTGCAATCCAACGATGTATACAGACCCTACTCCGTACAGCACTGCATGGAAATGTCAACTTGACTGCGATCACATATGAACCCATATTTAGTTGGTGGAAATGTTCAGTGGTCTTCTTGAATCAGATGCATAGGTTTAGTTTATGGTTGTCACTGGACCGAGGTGCAGTGATACTCTTTTTGCATGGGATAAACTATTAAAATACAATCAGGCCAAACTCAGGTACAAAGCTAAAGCGAAGGGAATGTGCAGAATATAGTGATACAGATATTGGAGTGTGTATAAGCATAAGGGCATCTTTCAGCACAGAGGTGTACCTTGTGGCTCACATTTTATACACTGATGCACCTGATATTGCTGTATAAAGTTTACTACCTATAATAAAATAATGCTGATCATTCGTTTTTTCTCTTCACTCTTCAGGGAGAAGATATGGGACCTTGAGAGCTTTCATGTCCAGTCTTACGGACCTCTTTCCCCCACTGTTATCAGACTCCTGAACCAATTTCCTCTTTCACACTCTCATTAGATAGTAGACTTGAGGGATATAACATGGAAACAGGCCCTTCAGCCCACCCAGTCCACGCTGACCAGCAATAGCCCTGTACACTAGCACCATCATATACACTAGGGACAATTTACAATTAACAGAAGCCAATTAACCTACAAACCTGTACATCTTTGGAGTGTGGGAGGACCATGCGGTCATGGGGAGAACGTACAAACTCCACACAGACAGTACCCATAGTCAGGATAGAAGCAGGTCTCCAGTGCTATCAGGCAGCAACTCTACTGCTGCACCACTGGGCCTCCTCTTGTAAGAAGTGCTCTTACTCTTAACTCTAACTAAATCATTTATTCTATTTTCCTACTTTCATTATTTTTTGCAGCACTTTGACTGCACTATAATCTTGCACCATAATGCTGATTTGGATTTATTACAGTTATCATTCATGTTTGTATGAATGAATGAAAGAATGAATAAGTTTATTGGGCAAGTATTCACATACAAGGAATTTGCCTTGGTGCTCTGCCCGTAGGTGACAACATGACATACAGTGACAGTTAGGAATGATACATAAAACATACTGTTTACTCTGTGAGTTTGAAGTGAAGAAGGAATTTCATTGCACGCTGCTGTATATGACAATGCACTAATCTGAATCTCTCTTGGTTGTCCTATCACTTTTTATTTACCATTATAAACAGCACTACAAAGGGCTGACATACACTGGTCTGGTATCACATTTTGGCTGATGTTATTTGAGAAAATAAAAGACAGTGACTGGCGTGTAGAAAATAGAGAGTCAAGCAGTGCTGATGCAGAAGAAATGGTGGCAAGCTCAGGTGGCAAGAATGTCATCTGGTACACATGACAATAAACTCTCTTGAATCTTGAATCTTGTGATACAAGAGCACTTAGCACTCATTCCTTGTGGAATGACCAGAGACGTTCCTGAGTCTGCTATGTTGTAGAGATCCTGGGTGGGAATTAGAACATTAAGACAATAACCAAGTCATCAATAACCAAGTAATAACCAAAGACAATATTGCCGCTGATGTTAAGGGGACAATCATATGTGGTTTATTTAGAGATACAGCATGGAAACAGGCACTTTGAGCCATTGCGTCATGCTGACCATCGATCATCTGTTCCCACTAGATCTATGCTATCACACTTTCTCATCCACTCCCTACACATTAGGGGCCATTCACAGAGACCAAACAATGAAAAAACCTATACATTTATTGGGGTGTGGGAGGAAATCCACACAGCCACAGGCAGAACGTGCAAACTCCACACAGATGGTACTTGAGGTCAGGACTGGTACCTAGGTCTCTGGCGCTGTGATGCAGAATCTCTACCAGCTGCACCACTGTGGTAGAGCTGCATCATTGGTAGTCTCCTGGAGCAATGAACTACAAACAAGATCTATATAACTGCATGGTAAGAACATAATGATAACCCTGATCCTTAATCCAGTGCCGTCAGAAGTCTTCAAGGCTCCAGGTTTGGCAAGTGCCGCAAGGGAATCGAGGAAACATGGTGAACGCATGGTAGGGTCAAAGAAGCTGAAAAGTGCAATTTCCAGATGCCTTTGGATCAGTTAACTGATCAGTGTGGGGACAGTGGGCGAAGTGACTGTGGATGAAACTATCCGATACGTTGGACCAGATTTGAGAGAATGTACAACGATAGCATTTAAACATGTGGATATTCCCTCTTGAAGCATGATTCAGAGACAAAGCAGGGACCTGCCGCCACAATGGCAGCAGCTTCTTCTCTGTACTCGAGCCTCATTGATATTAGTAGTGGGGGTTCAGTGGAAACTAGTAGATCACATGAACACCAAAGGTGTGATGATTGCGAATCACGTGGCTGTTAACAGTGGGAGGCCTTGCTAATGATATTATCACAGCTACCCAACCACAACATGCTCCATTACACTGTCACACTGCGACTGGAAACTACGGGTCAGCATGGTGGCGCAACAGCAGAGTTGCTGCCTCACAGCGCCAGAGACCCGGGTTCGATCCTGACTACAGGTGCTGTTTGTATGGTGTTTGCGCGTACTCCCCGTGACTAAGTGCGTTTTCCCGGGAACTCTCCGGTTTCATCCCACAAAGACAATCAGGTCTGTAGGTTAATTGGCTTCAGTAAAAAATTGTAAATTGTCCCTAGAGTGTAGGATACTGCTCATGCACGGGGTGATCTCTGGTCAGCACAGGCTCGATGGGCCGAGTTCCGCGCCGTGTCTCTAAAGTGAAACTATTACAGGTCGTCACACAAAATAACAATGGAAGTCAGTTTCAAACCAAGGACATTCGTACTGGGGTGTACCAGCACTGGTCTCTTTTCTACTCCGCTGCCCTGATATTGAGTCAATGGAGAATGGTGGAGAATGGGAATGTGGTATTCCCAGATGTGGATTTGTATTTGTGTGGATATATATGCAACGGATTTATAGAGCACATTGGGGGCTCTGTTTGTGTGTCATGGACTGTCAGCAAGACCTCGGCCCATGCCTTTCCCATCACATGTTCAGCAAATTAAACAGATATTGCAATGCAACAGCTGTAAGATACAAGAAGGAAACCTCACGATTACAGATGCAACCGTGTACAGTGGTTACGAGGCAGAGCAACAGAACAAAGCAAAATGCTGAGTGGGATCAACATAATAAGTCCATGGCCTGGGAGAAGCAGTCCATTATAAATAACTTGAAGCAAGGCCGGAAACAATTGGGTTTTGACACAACCATCGTCACACGGTGGAACTATTCACAAATGACAAAAACAAGCAATTCAAAGGAAGGGATTCACAAGGATCTGCAGATGTTGGAATCTTCAGCAAAAACACAAAGTGCCAGAGTAACTCAGTGAATCAGGGCAGCATCCACCTATAACCCACCCTCTGACTTTACATCTCACACCCTTCTCTCCTTAACCGACACTCGTTGGTCACTTTCTCATCTCCAGCCTTTGTCACTTACTCCACCAATTAAACCCCATCCACCTGTATCCACCCATCACTTGCTGCACTTTGTCCTGCCTCCATCTCACCTTTTCAGCTTTCGCCTCCCTACTACAATCAGTCTGAAGAAGGGTCTCGAGCTGAAACGTCACCTATTCCTTTGCTCCATAGATGCTGCCTCACCCGCTGAGTTTCTCCAGCATTTTTGTTACCAGGAATGAGTAGGTTTACTTATGATGAGCATTTGTCGGCATTGGGCCTGTACTCGCTGAAGTTTAGAAGAATAAGGGGGGACATCATTGAAACATACAGAATAGTGAATGGCTTGGACAGAGTGGATGTGGAGATGATGTTTCCACTAGTGGGAGAGTCTAGGACTAGTGGTCGTAGCCTCAGAATCAACGGACATTGTTTTAGGAAGGAAATGAGGAGAAACTTCTTTAGACAGAGGGTGGTGAATCTGTGGAATTCTTTGCCACAGACGGCTGGGGAGGCCATGTCAGTGGATATTTTTAAGGCAGAGGTGGATAGATACTTAACTAGTACAGGTGTCAGAGGTTATGGGGTTAGGAGAGAGATATATCAGCCACGATTGAATGGCGGGGTAGACTTGATGGGCCGAATGGCCTAATTCTACTATAACCTATGACCGTATGACCTTATGACCTACCCTGGACATTCTATGGCATTACTGTTGCTTAACCCGTTACCATTAAAATCCCATGTGTCACCATTGACTAGAAGCTTTATTGGACCAGCCACAGAAATACAATGGATACAGATCAAAGGTTGGAAATCCTGCACTGATATTTACCACCTGACACCTTAAAGCTTTCCCACTATTTACAAAGCACAATTATTTATTTTAACTTTTTAATTTAAAATAGGTGCAGGAGTAGGCCATTTGGCACTTCGAGCCAGCACCACCATTCAATATGATCAATGCTGATCATTTGTTAAAACAAATGTAGGTCCCTTACAGTCAGAAACAGGTGAATTGATTATGGGGAACAAGGACATGGCAGACCAATTGAATAACTACTTTGGTTCCGTCTTCACTAAGGAAGACATAAATAATCTGCCGGAAATAGCAGGGGACTGGGGGTCAAATGAGATGGAGGAACTGAGTGAAATCCAGGTTAGCCGGAAAGTGGTGTTAGGTAAATTGAATGAATTAAAGGCCGATACATCCCCAGGCTGCATTCCAGAGTACTTAAGGAAGTAACCCCAGAAATAGTGGATGCATTCGTGATAATTTTTCAAAACTCTTTAGATTCTGGAGTAGTTCCTGAGGATTGGAGTGTAGCTAATGTTACCCCACTTTTTAAAAGGGGGGGGGAGAGAGAAAACGGGGAATTACAGACCAGTTAGTCTAACATCGGTAGTCGGGAAACTGCTAGAGTCAATTATTAAAGATGGGATAGCAGCACATTTGGAAAGTGGTGAAATCATTGGACAAAGTCAGCATGGATTTACGAAAGGTAAATCATGTCTGACAAATCTGATGGAATTTTTCGAGGATGTAACTAGTAGAGTGGATAAGGAAGAACCAGTGGATGTGTTATATCTGGAATTTCAGAAGGCTTTCGGCAAGGTCCCACATAAGAGGTAAGTATGCAAACTTAAAGCACACGGTATTGGGGGTTCAATATAGATGTGGATAGAGAACTGGCTGGCAGACAGGAAGCAAAGGGTAGGAGTAAACAGGTCCTTTTCAGGATGGCAGGCAGTGACTAGTGGGGTACCGCAAGGCTCGGTGCTGGGACCTCAGCTATTTACAATGTATATTAATGATTTGGACGAGGGAATTGAATGCAACATCTCCAAGTTTGCAGATGACACATAGCTGGAGGCAGTGTTAGGTGTGAGGAGGATGCTAGGAGGCTGCAAGGTGCCTTGGCTATGCTGGGTGAGTGGGCAAATGCACGGCAGATGCAGTATAATGTGGATAAATGTGAGGTTATCCACTTTGGTGGCAAAAACAGAAAAGTAGACTATTATCTGAATGGTGGCTGGTTAGGAAAAGGGGAGATGCAACGAGACCTGGGTGTCATGGTACACCAGTCATTGAATGTAGGCATGCAGGTGCAGCAGGCAGTGAAGAAAGCAAATGGTATGTTAGCATTCATAGCGAAAGGATTTGAGTATAGGAGCAGGGAGGTTCTACTGCAGTTGTACCGGGCCTTGGTGAGAACACACCTGGAGTATTGCGTACAGTTTTGGTCTCCTAATCTGAGGAAAGACATTCTAGCCATACAGAGAAGGTTCACCAGACTGATTCCTGGGGATGTCAGGACTTTCATATGAAGAAAGATTGGATAGACTCGGCTTGTACTTGATGGAATTTAGAAGATTGAGGGGGGATATCATAGAAACCTACAAAATTCTTAAGAGGTTGGACAGACCTCCCTAACATCGGGAACAATCTTCCTGCATCTAGCCTGTCCAACCTCTTAAGAATTTTGTAGGTTTCTACATGATTCCCTCTCATCCTTCTAAACATCATTTTTCCTGCATCAACCCTGTCCAATCCTCAAAGAATGTTATATGTTTCTACATGATTCCCTCTCATCCTTCTAAATTCCAGCAAGTACAAGCCCAGTCGACCCATTCTTTTATTATATGTCAGTCCCACCATCCTGGAAATTAATCTGGTGAACCAACGCTGCACTCTCCTCAAATTAGGAGACCAAAATTGCTGCGGTCTCACCAGGGCCCCGTACAACTGCAGTAAGACCTCCTTGCTCCTAAACTCAAATCCTCTCGCAATGAAGGCCAACATGTCCTTAGTTTTCTTCACTGCCTGCTGTACCTGCATGCTTACTTTCAGTTACTGATGTACAAGGACACCCAGGTCCCAATTCATCTCTCCTTCTCCTAATCAGACACCACTCAGATAGTAATTTGCCTTCCTGCTCTTGCCACCAAAGTGGATAACCTCACATTTATCCACTTTATACTGCATCTGCCTTGTTTCTGCCAACTCACCCAAACTGTCCAAGTCACCCTGCCATCTCATAGCATCCTTCTCGCAGCTCACAGTCATCCAGCTTTTTGTCATCTGCAAACTTGGAGATGTTACATTTAATTTGCTCATCTAAATCGTTAATATATATTGTAAAAAACGTGGGTCCCAGCACCGAGCCTTGCGGCACTCCACTAGTCACTGCCTGCCAATCTGAAAAGGACCCGTTAATTCCAACACTTTGCTTCCTGTCTGTCAACCAATTCTCTATCCATGTCAATACCCTACCCTCAATACCATGGGGTCTAATTTTGCACACTAATCTCTTGTGTGGGATCTTGTCAAAGTCCAGATACACAACATCCACTGGCTCTCCCTTATCCATTCTGCATTTTGCATCCTCAAAAAATTCCAAAAAATTAGTCAAACATGATTTCCCCTTCATCCATGTTGACTTTGACCGATCCTGTCACTGCTTTCCAAATGCAATGCTATAACATCTTTAATAATCAACTCCAGCATCTTCCCCACTACTGATGTCAGGCTAACTGGTCTATAATTCCACGTTTTCTCTCTCCCGCCTTTCTTAAAAAGTGGAGTTACATTGGCTGCCCTCCAGTCCACAGGAACTGATCCAGAGTAGAGAGAACATTGGAAAATGATTACCAATGCATCCATGATTTCAAGGGCCATGTCCCTGAGTACTCTGGGATGCAGACCATCAGGCCCTGGGGTTTATCTGCCTTTAGTCCCAATAGTTTACCTACATCATTTTCTGACAAATGTGGATTCCCTTCAGTTTCACCAGACAGGGATGGTCACTGTTGCCCAAGGGGCCTTGCACAACAAGATCGCTAATTCATACTTCCTCATTACACAATACCTAGTCTAGGATGGCCTGCTCTCCAGTCGGTTCCTGTACATATTAGTTTAAAAGCCCATTCTGTATACATGGTCCAGCCCAGGCGTTGTTTATGACTGCCACGCCGACAGACTGCCTCAACTTTTTATTTTTTTGTTACTATGTAACTGTGTTTCTTGCATGTTTTAGGGTATCTATAGTCTTTATATTATGCAGCTGCTAGAGCCACTGTCTCACAGGGCCAGAGACAAAGGTTCAATCCTGACCTCGGATACTGTCTGTGTGTTGCTTAGTTTAGTTTAAAGATACCGAGCGGAAAGAGGCCCTTTAGCCCACCATCTCCCCAACCAGCGATCCCCGCACATTAACATAATCCTTCACACACTAGGGTCAATTTTACATTGATACCAAGTCAATTAACGTACAAACCTGTACGTCTTTGGAGTGTGGGAGGAAATCGAAGATCTCGGAGAAGACCCATGCGGTCACGGGGAGAGCGTACAAACACCGTACAGACAAGCACTCATAGTCAGTAGTTGTAATTTGTGAATAAGTAGTGTAGTTTACAAGTTCTCGCTGTGACTGTGTGGGTTTCCTCTGGGTGCACTGGCTTCCTCCCATGCCCCAAAGTAGTGCAGATTGTAGTTTCATTGGCATCTGTAAGTTACCCATAGTGTGTAGGGAATGGATGGGAATGGGTGATTGATGGTCGGTGTGGACTCTCTAAACTACACTAAACTATACAAAACAAATTAAACTCAACTAAACTAACTAAGCTGAACAATCAGGCTGAAGAAGGGTCCCAACCTTTTAGCCTTTGTCCACGTAGCTCCTTCACATCTACCCACTAATTAATTGCCAGACTTTGTCCCATAACACTTCTTCGTCAACTTCCCCCCCCCACTATAACCATTCTGAAGAAGGATTCCTTTTTTTGTTTTTTTTTGTTTTTAAAGTTAAATTTTATTAGAGGCATGTACATATCCTAGTCCGAACCACTACAAACTTTGTTAAACGTTTACATATTAAATATCCAGGATTCCAGGGACTCCGCTACCAATGTAGCTGGGGTCTTCATTTATCGGTTACATATTAACATTGACTCGAATTATTATTATTTTTTCAATAGATAGAAAAAATAAAGAAAACGAAAAGAAAATTAGAAAAATAGAATAAACTATCCATTATACAACTTAGGAGATGGGTCCGTAGGTAAGAAAGCATAACTATTCGTCTAGCCCTGGGTTCAAGCTTCCATCAGGTATCAGCGCCGGCCCATTCTACCCCTTCAAATAATCTATGAACGGAGACCATATTCTAGAAAATAATTCTGGTTTGTCAATTAAGACAAATGTAATTTTTTCCAGATTTAAGGTCTCCGCCATCTCCATAATCCACATTTTGATCGTGGGGGATGCAGGGTTTTTCCAAAATGTTAATATTAATTTCATCCCAGTTATTATACTATAATTAAGGAAATTTCTTTGGTTTATTGTAAGTTTTAGGTATTGTTCAGATACGCCCAGTATTATTAATTTAGGATCGGGCTCCAGTTGAGTATTAACCACTACGAAAATAATTAAAAAAATATCCACCCAAAATGTTTTAATTTTTATGCAACTTACAAAGATATGGATTAAATTAGCCTCAGAATATTGACATTTATAGCAGATAGCAGAAATATTAGGAAAAATTTTATTTAATTTTGTTTTAGAATAATGCAATCTATGTAATATATTAAATTGTATTAAAGAATGTTTGGCGTTTAACGAACATTGATGTATATGTTGTAGACTTTCATCCCAAATATCTTTCGTTATGGGTTGAACTAATTCATTTTCCCATGCTTGTCTATGTAATTCCGTCGACGGATTCTCACAATCTAAAAGAATATTATAAATGTAAGATATTAATTTGACTGTTTTGGGGTGTTTATTCAAACATTCATCTAGAATCTCTGGCTCTCTAGTTCTGTATTCTTGTGTATGTGATTTAACATAATCTTTCAGCTGTAAATATCTAAAAAAAATGTTTGAATGTAATCCATAATTCTGTTGTACCTCCTGAAATGAAAGGAACACACCTTTTCTATAAAGATGTCCCATCTTTTTAATTCCATAATTTTTCCAATGTGCAAACCCTTTATCCAATACTGAAGGGTTATTTGCAATAGGGAGTGAAAGTGATAAATTATCCAATTTTAATGTCTTTTTTATTTGTTTCCAAATTCGGATACCACTATGTATTATTGGATTTTCACTATAGATTTTTTAATTCAATTTTGTAGGAGTTAACAGAATTGGGCCAATTTCAAATGGCAGACAATCCTCCTTTTTCATCTTTAACCAGTCTGGTTGTTGATCCATATCTTCCAACCAGAAATGTAAGTTTTTGACATTGACTGCACAGAAATAAAATAAGAAATTTGGCTAATCCTCCACTCGTCTTGGGTTTACATAAGTGTTTTTTACTTATTCTGTGATTCTTATAATCCCAAATAAAACTTGTTACAATAGAGTTGACTTTTTAAAATAAATTTCTAGGGAGATATATCGGAATTGATTGAAAGAGGTATAGAAGTTGAGGAGGGAAAATCATTTTAATAGCATTAATTTTACCGAGCATTGAAAAGGGAAGTGTTTTCCAATATTGAATATTCTTATGCAATTTATTAAGTAAAGGTACAAAATTTGATTTAAATAAAGAAGTGTATTTCTTGGTCACATAAATTCCTAAGTAGTTAAATTTTTCATTCACTATTTTAAAAGGTGATTGTTGTAATATATATAAATTAGGTTCCATCATTGGCATAATCTCACTCTTATTCCAATTGATTCTGACGAAGGATTCCGACCCGAAACATCGCCTATCCATTCCTCACAGATACCGCCTGGCCTACTGAGCTACTCCAGCATTTTGTTTTATTTAAGGAAATTAAAAGCATTGGTGATTTGAAGATATACATGCCAAAGCATTTCAGAGAGTAGAAATCAGTTCATAGACACCAGCATTTCAAGGAGAAGTTATCACTTGATAAAATATCAAAACACAAGCAAGGAGACTCCCTGAGGAAGATTTTGGAGAAGAAAGAATTCAGGAGAGGAGATCTGGAGACGGTGCAAAATCCAAGAATTGGGACAACTAATACAAGGAAGGGCTGGAGACAAATTAATGAATCAGTCTACATCTAAATAGAGGAACCACCAAGTGGACTTTATTAAGAGAGATTATTAAAAATATACCCAGAGATTTAGTCAGATCGGTGTGGGCTTTATGGAAGAAAATTGGTGCGAGGGGGAAAGATGTTAAAATGAAATAAAAAAACTGCAAGTTTGAAATCTGTAAATAAATCAGAAAATGCTGGAAATGTTTAGCAGGTCAGGCAGTGTCTTTGGAAAGGGAAAGAGTTAATGTGCCAGAACCTTGATCAGAAACAAATCTGATGAGGAAACCAAAGCAAAGTGAAAGCATGACTCCCAATGTAACGGGAGACAACTTCTTCTGGGGTGAGAGGAACCACTGGGTCTCTGCTGGGGTTCCGAGTCTCCCGTTGGCGGAGGGCGGTCAGGCGCTGGTCTGTATTCATACCCAGGTGGCGGCTCTCCGACTCAGGACCCTGCGGAGGTACGTCTACTCAGACTACCCTCCTAAATGGCACGTGCTGGTGACGTACTTTTTCCGCCAGGGGCGCTGCCTTCAGGAGGGCTCACGGCTCCCAGTAGCGGGTATGAGTCGACGCGCTAGGCGGGAGTTGCATGGCTTTTACCGTGACCTCCTGAAGGCCAGGAATTTCGTCACCTTCAGCCAGGGCGCTGCTCCTCAGGGGGAGGGGGGTGTTGTGGGTGTGACGGTGGGTGTCCAGGAGAGGCGTGTGCGTGGAGCGATTCCGGATGAGCTTACCCCCGCTCCGTCGGAATTGTTCGTAGGACCCATGGCCCGGGTCCCTCCCCGAGAGCCGGCCCCTCGCAACATGAGCCGCCTTTCAGAGATGCCCAGCGTGCCGTTCCGTGAGGCGGAGAGGCGTGTGTTGTACAGGCTGCTCCTGCACACTCTCCACTTCCTCGCCCTCGTCTTCCGTCCAGACACACCCTGGCGGTCCGTGTTACCTGACGAGGGGAACGGTCCCCAGTGGAGGTCTCTCCACAGGGGAGTCCTTCCCCATTACATCGGGGACCTGGGGTGGAGAGTGTTGCACAAAGCCGTGGCCTGCAACAGGTACTTGAGCCGGTTCACGGACTCGTCCGCCGCCTGTCACTTCTGCGGCGAGGAAGAGACCGAGTTCCACGTCTACATGGAGTGTGAGAGGTTGCAGCCCCTGTTCGAGTATCTGAAGGAGCTGCTCCTCAAGTTTTGGCTCCACTTTAGTCCGACACTATTTATTTTTGGGCACCCAGTACATAGGGGGTAGAGTCGGGAGGGAGGAGAGGGTCTCCCTGTCGGTCTGCTCCTGGGCCTGGCCAAGATGGCCATTCACGGGTCCAGGCAGCGGGCAGTCGACGGACGCACAGCAGTTTTTCCTGGGTTACATCCGTGCCCCCGTGTCCCTGGAGAGGGAACACGCGGTGTCCGCTGGGACTGTGGAGGCCTTCTGTGAACGCTGGTCACCGCAGGAGGTCGAATGTATTGTTGATAAAAATGTTAATATTTTAATTTGATAACTTTGTTTAGTAAAATGCCAATATAGGCATTCTTTGATCGTGTTACTACTTTGTATTTTTGATTGTTCTGAATAAAAGCATTTTAATGGAAAAAAGAAAATGTAATGGGAGAGAAGACTGCAAGGAAACTACTGCAAGTGCTGGCAACATCCTTTGTCTCATGTCACACATGAACGATGAAGAGCCAGAGGGTTCCTGAAGTTTGAGCAAGAAATCATTGTTTAGTATAGTTTAGTTTAGAGATTCAGCACCACACATCCAGCGATCCCCTCACACTCACACACACTACCCTACACACACGAGAGACAATTTACAATTATACCAAGCACATTAACCTACAAACCTCTACGTCTTTGGAGTGTGGGAGGGAAGTGAAGATCCCGGGGAAATTCCACGCGGGTCACGGAGAGAACGTACAAACTCCGTACAGTCAGCACCCGTAGTCGGGATTGAACCCGGGTCTCTGGTGCCATAGGGAGCATCATCATGCTGCCATTCAATACCTGTGGGTTAGGCTATGTGAAGCAGAAAGGGAGTAAGGGAGAGGGCAAGATGTATAAAACAAGGGAAATGTGAATTTTCCAACCGGGAGATTGGTGTTTTAATCATTCACCTTTGGTCTACGATGTAGTCATTAATACAATGTTGTGTTAATAAAAAGACTGACCAATTTCATTTCAAAAGGGACCTGGAGCCGGTCTTGCACCTGAATCATTGCTGCATATGTTCGACATTTCTGGCAGGAAATGTCACAGCACCCTGACACAGTGCTAAACCCAAACTGCAAACTGCAAACCAAATACCAGCTCAACCAAATGCTGCAGTTCAGAGATAGCAAGAGTAGAACGGACCAAGTTTCATATCATCAAATCAAAAGAGGATTGCAGGGGCATCGAACCACCCTCAGTTATTTTTTTCAGGCTGCTGTTGTGACCAATGGAAAATGATTCATGTTAATAATGAGCTTTTGCAAAACATTTGTGTCCAGCTATCTTTTACACCATTTGAAACAATTCTGCATGAGAGCTTTGGAGATAAGCAACCGTAAACCCTGATCATTCTTGGTTTGCTAACCACATGTGGTGAGTGTGAGGGGAGGGATGTTCCCTCTCCTGGTCTCACATTGTGTTAACATTGGCTCAGTCTCACAAGGCTTTGGAACACAATAAGACTTTGACCTGAGCAATTAACATTGCACTAACTACTTGTGTGGGTGGAGTATCTTTTATGGAAAACATTTCAAAGGGCTTCAAGCCATATTTTCAGAAAAGTTTGACACGAATCTCATTGGAAAATGTGGCAAAAACTTTTGTTGGCAAGGTGGATTTAAAAGAAGCGAGCGGCAGCATATTGCAGAGAGGTGTGGAGATTGCAGAACCTAACACCAGGGATAGATAATGATGTAGATTGAGAAAAGATTGATGAAAGTCAGAGATATGTAGAAGACTTGAAATAGAGGTGGTTGAGAATCTGGAGAGTTTGCTAAGCCATAGTAATCTAATCTACATTACCTTGCTTCAACATCTCACCGTTTAAAATTCTAATATGAAAACAAAATGAGAATATTTCATGCTGAGATGTTGTTCTAATGCAAGACAATGCAAGTTGGTGGAAGCAGGAACTAGAAGCAAACAAAACAATTCAGTCAATGAGTGAAAGAACAGCGCAGAGGTGTGTGGAGTTATGGATGATCTTCAATGATGTAGGATGGATTACAGGAAGAATATTGAAGAATATTACATGGAAGAAGATTGAAAAGACTAGGCTTGTATTCACTGGAGTTTAGAAGGATGAGGGGGGATCTTATAGAAACATATACAATTATAAAAGGACTGGACAAGCTAGATGCAGTAAAAATGTTCCCAATGTTGGGCGAGTCCAGAACCAGGGGCCACAGTCTTAGAATAAAGGGGAAACGATTTAAGGTGAGAAAAAACTTTTTCACCCAGAGAGTTGTGAAATTGTTGAATTGTGGAGGGCATGGATTTAAGAGAGAGTTAGATAGAGCTCTAGGGGCTGGTGGAATCAAGGGATATGGGGAGAAGGCAGGCGCAGGTTATTGATTGGGGACGATCAGCCATGATCACAATGAATGGCGGTGCTGGCTCGAAGGGCCGAATGGCCTCCTCCTGCACCTATTTTCTATGTTTCTATGTTTCTAATAGGTGGGGTAGTCTGGAAAATCATTAGCCTGGCTTGGAGTGCAAGAGGTTGAGGGGTGATCTTATAGAGGAGCATAAAATCATGAGGGGAATAGATTGTGTATTTTGCCTACAGTAGGGGAATCAAGAACCAGAGGACATAGGTTTAAGGTGGGGGGGAGGGGGTGGGGGGGGGGGGGTGGGGGGGGAGGGGAAGATTTAATTGTCGAAATCATAATCATAATTGGAATTTATTAACCAATGTTTTGCAACATATGAGGAATTTGATTTGCCATAGTCATACCAAAAAAGCACCAAGACACACAACTACATAAAGATCCACCACAGTAGCTGCTCCACATTCCACATTGTGATGGAAGGTAATAAAGTCTAATCTTCGTTGCTCCTTTTTCTCCCATGGTTGGGACAGTCGAACCATCCGCAGTCGGGGCGATCGAAGCTCCGCAGCCGGCGATCGAAGCGGCGGGATGATGGAAGCTTCTGTGATCGGGGCGGTCGAAGCTCCTGCGGCTTGGGGCTCCCGAAGTCAGTCCCTAACCAAGTGACCATGAGCTCCACAATGTTAAAGTCCGCAGGCTCCCGTGGTTGGACCTCCCGAAGTCGACCCTTGTCAAAGGCATCACAAGCTCCACGATGGTGTCCGCAGGCTCCCATGGTTGGAGATCAGCAGCAAGAGACCGCCAGGTCCACGATGTTAGGCCGCAGTGCGGATGGAGTTACAACATGGAAAAAGTTGCATCTCCGTCGAGGAAAGAGATAGAAAAAGTATCCCTCTCCCCCCCCCCCCCCCCCCCCCCCCCCGGCGCCACCCACCACCTTATATAGAACTAAAAGTACACTAAAACAAACATTTTACAACAAACTAAAAACAACAAAGAAGGAAAAACATGAGACAGACCATTGGCGAGGCAGCCATGATCAGCGCCATCTGGTGGTCAGGTATTAGGAACCTTAGGGTAAATATTTTACACAAAGTGTAGTGGGTGTGTGGATCAGGCTGATGGAGGAGCTAGGTAAGGCACGTACTATTGCAATGTTTTATAAAACATCTAGACAGGAACATGGACAGGACAGGTTGTGGGCCAAAAGGATATGGGCCAAATGCAGCCAGAAGGAACTAGTGTAGACGGGACATGTTGGTCATGATGTGTGAAGGGCCTGTTTCGATACTGTGTGACTCTATGACTCTCTGGCTTATAAAGGCATAGGTCACGTTTCAGCAGTGTGTGTATTGGTAAATTTTACTAAGATAAAATTAAACAATATCAGCCTTGAAGAAGATGCATGATTCAAAACATCTTTGAAGATCAAGCAAGATGACGAGTCTAGTGCTGCTTGAAACATTGTTCGGAAATGATGTGGAGTTGGTGTTTAGGGAAACGAGCTTGTGACATGAGCTGTAGATAATGTTATCAGTCTTCCCAAAACCCAGGACAGATAGTTAGAGAAGACATTGTGTGAGCAACACAGTGGTGCAGCCAGTAGACCTCCTCACAGCACCAGAGGTCTGACTTTGACCTGACCTTCAGTGCTATCTCTATGGAGTTTGCATGTACTTCCTGTAACACATGGGTTCCCTCCAGATCCTCCGGTTTCCTCCCACATCCCAACGACGTGAGGGTTTGTAGGTTAATTGGCCTCTGTAAATTGCCCCTAGTGAGCAGAGAGTAGAGGAGAAAGTGGTATAACAGAAACAGTGAGATCGGGGAGGTCAGGGATCAATGGTCAGCGTGGACTGGGTGGGCCAAAAGGCTGGTTTCCAAGCTGTATCTCTGAACTAAACTAAACTAACAGGTGTAGAGAGGTCATGTCAGTTTCTGATGAAGCGTGAATAGATCGTAAGCAAACATGTCTGATAGATTCTGAACCGTGTTGCCAATGGGTCATATCAAATGTTCATAGGAACGGTCCTGTATGCTTTGAGGGAGCAACAGAAGTTCAAAGCTTCCTTGTACACGATGCCGTCACCATCCATACCAAATGCAGGTCAGATCAGTCACTCCAGATCAGTCACTCCATTTATGAAAACTAGCTGTACAAAACTCATGTGTTGGAAGGAACTGCAGATGCTGGTTTAAACCAGAGATAGGACGTCCCCCAGCCCCGACATCGGACTTACATCACCTCAGGGAGCTGGCCTGAACACCGGCCCGCCCGTTGCGGCGACTGCAGGGGGCTCGGGGAGGCCCCCGACCACGGTGGAACAGTGGGGAACACCAGGGGAAGAGACTGACTTTGGTGCCTTCCCACACAGTAGGACATTTTGACCCTGCTGTGGGGGGATGTTTTATGTTGAATTCTATCTACTTCATGTTGTGTTCTTATTTTTTTTAATGTATGGCTGTATGGCGATTTAATTTTGCTGTGCCAATTGGCACAGTGACAAATAAATGCATCTCATCTCATCATCTCACACAAAAAGCGAGAGTAACTCAGCGGGACAGGCAGCATATGTAGAGAGCAGGAACATTACTCATTCCTTCTCTCCAGAGATGCTGTCTGTCCTGCTGAGTTACTCCAGCTTTTTGTGTACAAAAATCATGTCCTGTTTGGCCAATATAATAATCACTGTGCTTCAAAGATAATTCACAATATCTTGTGGTATCTCCCATTGATGCAACAGTGATATCTAATTTGAAGTTCTTTCTATTTGAAACCATCTGATAATTGACTCTGAAATGAAACAAGGTGAGGTTTTATGGAGTCCCAATCCATTTCTCTTGGTGTTTGACCAAGGAGTGTTATCTAGTCAGGGCTTAACATCAATAGGGTGTACAGATCCACTGCTGTTACAAGATCCAAAAGGTCTCTTCAATACCCCGCAACACTGCTCTCTCTCCCCATCCCCCCACTCGGAACAAGGGCAGAGTCCCCCTAGTCCTCGCCTTCCACCCCACTAGCCAACACATACAACACATAGTCCTCTGTCATTTTTGCCACCTCCAATGTGACCCCTCCACTCGCCACATCTTCCGTTCTCCCCCCTGTCTGCTTTCTGTAAAGATCGCTCCCTCCGTAATTCCCTTGTCAATTCTTCCCTTCCCTCCTATACCACCCCCTCCCCGGGCACTTTCCCATGTAACCGCAAGAGATGCTACTTGTCGCTCTACCTCTCCCCTCGACTCCATTCAAGGACCCAAGCAGTCGTTCCAGGTGCGACAGAGGTTCACCTGCACCTCCTCCAACCTCATCTATTGCATCCGCTGCTCTAGATGTCAGCTGATCTACATCGGTGAGACCAAGCGTAGGCTTGGCGATCGTTTCACCGAACACCTCCGCTTGGTCCGCATTAACCAACCTGATCTCCCTGTGGCCCAGCACTTCAACTCCCCCTCCCATTCCAAATCCGACCTTTCTGTCCTGGGCCTCCTCCACGGCCAGAGTGAGCACCACCGGAAACTGGAGGAGCAGCACCTCATATTCCGCTTGGGCAGTCTGCATCACGGCCTGAACGTTGAATTCTCTAATTTCCAGTAGCCCTTGCTGTCTCCTCCCCTTCTCAGCTCTCCCTCAACCTTCTGGCTCCTCCTCTCCCTTTCTTCTTCTTCCCCCCCCCCCCCCCCAACCCTGCATCAGTCTGAAGAAGGGTTTTGGCCCAAAACTTTGCCTATTTCCTTCGCTCCATAGATGCTGCCGCACCCGCTGAGTTTATGTCTATCTTTGGGTTAAACCAGCATCTGCAGTTCCTTCCTACAACATCTTGGTGAATCTCTGTTTCACGCTTTACGTCCTAAATGTCTAAATGTTGTGGTTTCCATTTTGGTGTTCATGCCATTCACAACATCCAGGTAGTACACCGAAAATGCCAAATGGTCAACTCCCAGGCAAGAGTTTCCCAATTGTAGCTGGAAATCTGCAGCAAAAACCCCTGTGAACTCTCAACATATGCTTCAAACAGATGGACACACTAGGACAAGCAATTGTTTGACAATCCATTTCAGTTTTAACCATATTTATCTGAATTCTAAATTGTTTAGTTCTTATATAATTATCGCATTACTAATCTACAATTTGAGAGGGAGAAGGGTAAATCAGATGTGTCAGTATTACAACTGACCAAAGGGGACTATGGAGCCATGAGGGAGGAGCTGGCCAAAGTTGACTGGAAAGATACCCTAGCTGGGATGACAGTGGAACAGCAATGGCAGGTATTTCTGGGAATAATACAGAAGGTGCAGGATCAGTTCATTCCAAAGAGGAAGAAAGATTCCAAGGGGGGGGGGGGTTAAGGGGAGACTGTGGTGAAGATAACTAAAAATGCAATACAGGGAGAAAAGATGAGGCAAGGAGGTAAGCTAGCCAAGAATATAAAGGAGGATAGTAAAAGCTGATTTAGGTATGTGAAGAGAAAAAAATTAGTTATGACCAAAATTGGACCGTTGAAGACTGAAAGGTGAATTTATTATGGGGAACAAGGAAATGGCAGATGAGTTGAACAGGTACTTTGGATCGGTCTTCACTAAGGAGGACACCAGGGATAGATCTTCCTGAGATACTCGTGGACAGAGGTTCTGGGGTAACGGAGGAACTGAAGAAAATTCCCATTAGGCAGGAAATGGTGTTGTGTAGACTGATGGGACTGAAGGCTGATAAATCCCCAGGGCCTGATGGTCTGCATCTCAGCGTACTTAAGGAAGTGGCTCTAGAAATCGTGGATTCATTGGTGATAATTTTCCAATGTTCTATAGATTCTGGATCAGTTCCTGTGCATTGGAGGGCAGCAAATGTTATCCCACTTTTTAAGAAAGGTGGGAGAGAGAAAACAGGGAATTATAGACCAGTTAGCCAGTTAGTGGTGGCGAAGAAACTGGATTCAATTATAAAAGATGAATTAGCGGAACATTTAGATAGGATTAACAGCAGCAGGATCGGTCCGAGTCAGCACAAAGGGGAAATCATGCTTGACTATTTTTCTGGAATTTTTTGAGGATGTAACTCAGAAAATGGACAAAGGAGAACCAGTAGATGTAGTGTACCTAGACTTTCAGAAAGCATTTGATAAGGTCGCAGATGGGAGATTAGTGGGCAAAATTAGAGCACAGGGTATTGGGGATAGGGTACTGACATGGATAGAAAATTGGTTGGCAGATAGGAAACAAAGAGTTGGGGTTAATGGGTTCCTTTCAGGATGGCAGGCAGTGAGTAGTTGGGTACCGCAAGGCTCGGTGCTGGGACCGCAGCTATTTACAATATATATTAATGATTTAGATGAAAGGATTAAAAGTAACATTAGCAAATTTGCAGATGACACAAAGCTGGGTGTCTGTGTGAACTGTGAGGAGGATGCTATGAGGATGCAGGGTGACTTGGACAGGCTGGGTGAGTGGGCAGATGCATGGCAGATGCAGTTTAATGTGGATAAATGTGAGGTTATCCACTTTGGTGGCAAAAACAGGAAGGCAGATTATTATCTGAATGGTATCAAGTTAGGAAAAGGGGAAGTACAACAAGATCTGGGGGTCTTTGTTCATCAGTCACTGAAGGTAAGCATGCAGGTACAGCAGGCAGTGAAGAAAGTGAATGGCATGTTGGCCTTCATAACAAGAGGAGTTGAGTATAGGAGCAAAGAGGTCCTTCTGCAGTTGTACAGGGCTATGGTGAGACCACACCTGGAGTATTGTGTGCAGTTATGGTCTCCAAATTTGAGGAAGGATATACTTGCTATTGAGGGAGTGCAGCGTAGGTTCACAAGGTTAATTCCCGGGATGGCGGGACTGTCATATGTTGACAGAATGGAGCGGTTGGGCTTGTATACTCTGGAATTTAGAAGGATGAGAGGAGATCTTATTGAAACATATAAGATTATTAAGGTTTTGGACATGGGAGGCAGTAAACATGTTCCCGATGTTGGGGGAGTCCAGAACCAGGGGTCACAGTTTAAGAATAAGGGGTAGGCTATTTAGAATGGAGATGAGGAAAATGTTTTTCACACGAGGGTTGTGAATCTGTGGAATTCTCTGC
This sequence comes from Raja brachyura, assembly GCA_963514005.1. The sequence continues at coordinate 65,496,991 of OY740793.1, read as the reverse complement.
CTCAGAAGGCAGTGGATTCCAATTCTCTGGATGATTTCAAGAGAGAGTTAGATGGAGCTCTTAAAGATAGAGGAGTCAGGGGATATGGGGCGAAGGCAGGAACGGGATACTGATTGTGTTTGATCAGCCATGATCACAGTGAATGTCAGTGCAGGCTCGAGGGCCGAATCGTCTACTCCTGTACCTATAACCATATAACCATATAACAATTACAGCAAGGAAACAGGCCATGCCAGCCAACATGTAGATGGGACATGTTGGTTGGTGTGGGAAAGTTGCCCAAAGGGCCTATTTCTACACTGTAAGAATCTATTACTCTAATAATGGAAAAGGAAAAGGAATTCAGGACTGAACATTGGACTGGAGAGCCACTGAGCTAACACCTAGGTAGAACAGAAGAAGGTCTGTGGGTACTTCTGTTAGTTGGTGTATTATCTACTTTATTGATCTGAACACGTGGCAACACCCTACAGTCAGGGGATGTCGTCGAGACATTCAGACAATTATGCATGCATCTTTTCTGAAAAAGGAGCTGGATATATATTTGGGGAAATAAAAATTACAAGATACTTCGGATCTGTCTTCACTAAGGAAGACACAAACAATCTCCAGATGAACCGGAGGACAGAGGACCTAAGGGGGTCGAGGAACTGAAAGAAATGTTCATTGGGCGAGAAATAGTATTTGCGTAGGCTAATGGGACTAAAGGATGATAAATCCCCTGGGCCTGATGGTCTGCATCCCAGGGTCCTCAGGGAGGTGGCTCTAGAAATAGTGGACACATTGGTGATTATTTTCCAATGTTCAATCGATTCAGGATCAGTTCCTGTGGATTGGAGGATAGCTAATGTTATCCCACTTTTCAAGAAAGGAGCGAGAGAGAAAACGGGTAATTACAGACCAGTTAGCCTGACTTCGGTGGTGGGAAAGATGCTGGAGTCAATTATTAAAGAGGTAATAATGGGACATTTGGAGAGCAGTAAAAGGATTAGTCCAAGTCAACATGGATTTATGAAAGGGAAATCATGCTTGACTAATCTTCTGGGATTTTTTGAGGGTGTGACAAGTAAAATGGATGAAGGAGAGCCAGTGGATGTAGTGTATCTAGACTTTCAGAAAGACTTTGATATGGTCCCGCACGGGAGAATGGTTACTAAAATTAGAGCACATGGTATTGGGGGTACGGTAGCAGTGGCAAGTGGAGTGCCGCAAGGCTCGGTGTTGGGGCTGCAACTGTTTACCATATATATTAATGATTTGGAAGAAGGAATTAGGAGCAACACTAGTAAGTTTGCGGTTGACACAAAGCTGGTTGGCAGTGTGAACTGTGAAGATGATGTTAGGAGGTTGCAGGGTGACCTGGACAGGTTGAGTGAGTGGGCAGATGCGTGGCAGATGCAGTATAATATAGATAAATGTGAGGTTATCCACTTTGGCGGCAAAAACAAGGGGCAGATTATTATCTCAATGGGGTTAGGTTAGGTAAGGGGGAGGTGCAACGAGACCTGGGTGTCCTTGTACACCGGTCACTGAAAGTTGGTGCGCAGGTACAGCAGGCAGTGAAGAAAGCTAATGGAATGTTGGCCTTCATAACAAGAGGATTTCAGTATAGGAGTAAAGAGGTTCTTCTGCAGTTGTATAGGGCGCTGGTGAGACCACACCTGGAGTATTGTGTACAGTTTTGATCTCCTAATTTGAGGAAAGACATCCTTGTGATTGAGACAGTGCAGGTAAGTTCACGAGATTGATCCCTGGGATGGCGGGATTGTCATATGTGGAAAGATTGAAAAGACTAGGCTTGTATTCACTGGAGTTTAGAAGGATGAGGGGGGATCTTATAGAAACATATGCAATTATAAAAGGACTGGACAAGCTAGATATTTTTAAGAAAGGTGGGAGAGGGAAAACAGGGAATGTTGGGCGACTCCAGAACCGGGAGCCACAGTCTTAGAATAAAGGGGAAGCCATTTAAGACTAAGGTGAGAAAAAACTTTTTCACCCAGAGAGTTGTGAATTTGTGGAATTCCCTGCCACAGAGGGCAGTGGAGGTTAAGTCACTGGATGGATTTAAGAGATAGTTAGATAGAGCTCGAGGGGCTGGTGGGGTCAAGGCATATGGGGAGAAGGCAGGCACGGGTTATTGATTGTGGACGATCAGCCATAATCACAATGAATGGCGGTGCTGGCTCGAAGGGCCGAATGGCCTCCTCCTGCACCTATTTTCTATGTTTCCATGTTTCTAAGATAGCAAAGGAAGTCTATGAAACAGACTAATTGAAAAGCTAGACATAGTCTCCTATTGCACCATATCATTCTGTATCTTGCAGTTTATATGATCAGCGGAGTAGATTTGGAAAGACAGCTATAAATATTTTCTGAGCTGCAAGTGAAATGGAGGCTGAACAAGATGGAGTATTGTTCTGAAGATAGATGCAAAATGCTGGATTAACTCAGCGTGTCAGATAGCATCTCTGGAGAAAAAGATTAGGTGACTTTTCGTGTCGAGACCCTTCTTCAGACTGTCCTGTCAGGATTACAGATCAGCATTACTACAGTGGCTGAATTGCCGTTCCTCAATAATTGCATTTCTATTTCAAATAATTACGTTGTCGGTAAATATAATAAGCTTTATTTGTTTACGTTTGTTCAGAATTTCCTTTTGCACTATGGAAAAACGCACATAGACGCACCCTGACTCACACACACTCTCTCACATAATGTTAAGTGGACATAATGGTTACCTATAAGAGATAACCATCTCGTCGTGACCATACAAGAACATTCAGCCTACCTGGACAGCCAGAAACCCTTCCTCATCCTGTAAGATTCGATATGTATAAACTTGCTTCTGATATCTGTATGAGTAAAGGTAGAAATGCAAGTTGTTAGCAAACTATTCGTCATCTAGGATGTATTCAATTTACAAATGAGGGTTGTGATAAAGACTAGTGGTGGAATGTGTTTCCTAATGCCCCTATCCAACCTGAACTGATACCTCTGGAGACTTTGCGTCCCACCCAAGGTTTCCGTGCGGTTCCCGGAGGTTTTTGTCCTCTGGCAACCATCTTCAACTAGCATCGCAACCGGCTTCAACTAAAAAATGACCGATTTTTAAAACGGAAACCACTTTCAACCATTAGGGAGACTGACAAAAACCTCCGGGAACCGGACGGAAACCTTGGGTGGGGTGCAAAGTCTCCAGATGTTTCTGTTCAGGTTTCCTAAGTGGGACAGGGGCATTACCACCTGTGATCAGAGGCTGGCTTGCTGATGGTTCAGATTCTTACCTTGTCGGTCTCTTCCTCCTTCCCTTCATATAACTCTTTATTTTTTTTAAAATTAATGCTCTTCAATTCTGTTTGATTAATGTTCCAAGTTTAACTATGTTCTATGTTCATTATTCCCTGATTTTTATTGCAAGTATGAACTTTTCCTTTATCTTGCATGACTTTATTGGTATGTCTGTACGGTAAATCAAAGAGTAAGATTAAACGAGAACTTACCAGTTTGAAGTTTGATCTTTATTTTATGAGGAGTTGCGATGAGGGATTTCGTGAAGAACCCGCCAGCACGCATGCGCGACATCTCTTCAAAGCAGCGGTGTGGAATCACAGAACCAACAAACCAAAGGAAATGACTTGTGATAGTAAGATTGAAGAGACTCTAGTTACCAGTTGACTTTATGATCGAGGGTTGGGAGCGGAGGGCACGAAATCCCTCATCGCAACTCCTCATAAAATAAAGATCAAACTTCAAACTGGTAAGTTCTCGTTTAATCTTACTATTTCATTTCGGAGTCACGTGAGTGACTTCGTGAAGACTTCAAAGCTCTGTGATTACACGCCCTGGACAACGTCCATGCTATTACACACGCCACGATAAGGATGGACAGGAGTATCAAAAATTTTCAGACTGATAGTTCTGAAAAATAATAATATTTATTAATAATAACAAAAGAAAAACCCCCTCACTGGGGAACAGCCGAATGACCTCGGCCTGCATTCAGTACAGCTTCTGCAAACATTCCAGGAGCAGTAATAGGTTTATTATAAAACCGTTGAAAGGTGGCTTCACTGGCCCATCCCGCTGCGGCTAGAATATGGTCCATGGGCACCTCCATGACCTTTGCCGCCGACGTAGATGCAGCCCTGGTGGAATGGGATTTAAATACATTAGTATCTATACCTGCTTCGTTCAAAACGATTCTGAGCCATCTGGAGATAGTCTGTACCGTCACTCTATGGTGAGGTCTCTTATGGCTGATTAGCAAGTATTGCTCCATTCCCCTTAATTTCCGCGTCACTTTAATATAGTGGCGGATGTGGGTGGCTAAACATAGCCTGGCATCAGCGGGGTATGCTGGAAACACCAGCTGCAGACCTGTAAACCCAGGCCTGTGCTGTTTAAGCAATTCATCAATAAAGAAAATAACCTTTTCTGGGGTAGAGATCATTCTATCAATCTTGATCTTATGAAGAGTCTGTACCCTTTGTGCCGAAGTAAGTGCCAATAACATCACCAACTTCAGGGTGAGTCTGTCCAATTCAAGCCCAATCATGGGCGACCACGTCCTGAGCAGGGTCAGTACATTCCCAATATCCCAGGTAACGTTGTAACGCGGTCTAGGCGGATTGGAATTAAATATTCCCCGCATCAGTTTGGACACCAACTTATTGGATCCTACCTCCAAATTGAGGTAGTATGATAGTGCGCTCCTGGCGCTGTTGATGGCACTATAGCTGAGGTGTTCGTCATGATGTAACCCCGCAAGGAACTCCAGCACATCTGTGATTGACACGGAGTCATATGCAATGTCCAAGCGGCCGCAGTAGGTTTCCCATTTCCTGATGTGCGATAAATATTGCCGTCTTGTGGACTCCCTGCATGATGCTCCTATGGTGTCCATGGTCCTTGATGATAGGCCATACTGCAGTAATGGCCTGTTCAAATCCTGCAAGCCAATAAATCCAAATGACTATGGCAGGGATGTGGTTCCCCTGTAACGGGGTTCGTCACCAATATTGGGCAACCCTCCAAGAGGACCCATGGTTGACTGATCATCCCAAGGACCACCGGATACCATGACTGAGTAGGCCAGTCGGGTATGATAAGGATGCCATTAGCAGCATCTAGCTGGATTTTCCGCAATACCCGACTTATGAGGCAAAATGGGGGAAATGCATAGAAAAACCATTTCCCCCAGTCTAGCGAGAAAGCGTCCATCGCTATTGCCCCAGGATCTGGTTCCCATGATACATATGTTGGTACCTGATGGTTTAACCATGACGCAAAAAGGTCAATATCCGGCTTGCCAAATTTGGCTGTAATTTGTTTGAATATTTGGGAATTCAACATCCACTCGATGTTATCATTGAATTTCCGTGACCTGGTGTCCGCCACTATGTTGAGCTTACCTGGTAAATAGGTAGCTGAAATCCAAATATTCCTTTGAATACACCAGAGCCAAATTGTATTAGCCAATTCATCACATGAAATTGACCTGGTACCACCCATATGATTTAGATATGCCACCGCAGTGGTGTTGTCTATTTGGAGACGGACATGAGTGTCAGTAAGGTTTGAACAATAAGCTCTAAGTCCGTGGAATGCCCCAAGCATCTCCAAATAATTTATCCCTTGTGTTAACAAAAGGGTAGATTCTAGTGAATCCCATCTGCCCCCACAACTAGTGTTGTTGTCCGTAGCTCCCCAGCCATGGGAGCTTGCATCTGTTTGTAAGTATACCACCGGACGAGGCACAATGATGGGTTTAAATGAGTTATGGATATTGTCAATCCACCATTGTAACTCAATTTTTGCCTTTAGTGGCAGCTGCATAGGTCTATCAAAATGTCCAGCATTCAATTTCAATGCTGAAATCTTGGATCTTTGTAAATTTTGATAATGTAAAGGTCCGAATTGAGCAGCTGGAAAAACTGCTACGATTTTCCCAATTACCTTAGCAGTTTGTCTGATTGATGGTATACTGGCGCAGACCAGGTTCTTGCATGTTAGAATGACATCCCCAACCTTGTTAGTTGGTATGGTGACAATCATGTGATTGGAATCTATCGTGAACCCCAGATAGTCCATGATCTGTGAAGGACAGAACTTTGATTTATCTGGATGGATAATAAATCCCATTTTTTGGAATATTTCCACGGTGGCTGAAACTGCCAATTTTGCTGATTCCAATGTGTGCCCAATAATGAGGATATCATCTAGATAAGCCATGACCGTGTGATTTGCCCTCCTCAGTGTGGCTAACACTGGTTTAAGTAATTTGGTAAACAATCTAGGGGCTGTGGTAAGCCCATTGGGCAAAGCTTTATATTGCCAAAGTTGATCCATCCAAATGAATTTCAAGAACTTCCTGTGATGTTTCTGAACGGATACTGAATAGTATGCATCTTTCAAGTCAATGCATGCCATGAAGCAGCCCTCAGAAATCAAAGATTTGGCTGTTTCAAACGTGTCCATTTTGAAATAGGTATATTGTACAAAGGTATTCAAATGGGTTAGATCTATAATGACTCGACATCCACCATCTTTTTTGGTTTTAGTAAATATATTGGAAACAAACTCAATCGGCTCATGTGTGGTTCTTTCTATCACACCTTTCTCTAGTAGCCTTAATATTTCAGCATAGCCTACTGCTGTTTCCTTCCTGGAAAGTGCAAATCTGCGATTCGGCATATGCTGAGGTGGAGGAATTTGGCCATTTGTGAACTCAATCTCATAACCCTGAATACTTTGTAAAATAAACTCATCCGAGGTGATGTTTTCCCATGCATCCTTGAACCCCCGTAGCCTACCCCCAACATGTGAGGTTAGACATGCCAGCGCATGAAACCCAGACCGCCTTACCTTCATGGTTATCGGTGGTCCCTGGCGTGTTTGGTGGGACGTGGAGGTGCTGGGTTGCGCTGGTAGTAAGGAAACCGCATTTTCCATGCTGGCCGTTGAGGGCCTAGCCCTAAAAAAGGCCTGGGCTGTTGAGGCTGTTGGTGCATAGGAGGCGCCGGAACGTAGGTCCTTGCTGGCCTTTCGGTATGACCTCGTGGCCTGAAAAAAGGTGTTTTCTTGGCCGTCTGTCTGGTCATGGTGTGTGACCTCATCAGACCCACTGTTTTTGCATGGTCATCTAGCTCTTTGACCTGCTTCGGGAGGTCTTCTCCGAATAGCTGTCTGGGTGGTGGTGTTGGAGGTGCTCTACATATTCCCGCAAATTTGGGGTTTAATGTTGGCTTAATAATGCTTTTTCTAAAAGCATTAATTTCGTATTGCGTGTTGCAAAGTAGAGCCAGGGCATCCTCCTGTTCGGTGTTTAGATCCACTCCATCCACCGACCTTGCAAACGCGGTTATCCCAGATGTAAGCAACTTCAGGATTCTTTGTAATTTCACTTCCTGAGTTCGAATGCCTGGGCTAATATTGCCCCAAATAGGCATGTTGACTATAGGCACATTGAGCGAATTGCAATTGCCCGGCGCCTTATGTCTATCCATGGCCTTTGCAAGGACCTCCTCCTGTAGCTGATGGTTTGTGAGGAAATTTATGGTAGCGGCCAACTTGGTGTCGAGGGGTTGTCCCGTTGATATGGGTAATCCAAACTTGGCTGCCACATCCAGGAGTTCTTCCTGGGGAACTTCAGGTGCAACTGGGGCATGTACCAAGATTTCCTCCTCTTCTGGCCTCATGCTACCCATAGATGATGGGGATATGTTCATGAGTCCCCTGGAACTGTGAGTTTCCTGTCTTTGATTGAGCAGGAGTTGTTCCATGATCCTCTCCATCCGGTCTATGCGCCCTTCATCGTGCGTGAATGGGCGGTTAGAGTCCTCATGCCCGAAGGAACTTCTGAGGCTCCTATCATCGGCCCGTACCTCATCGAGGTAATGTCGGTGCCGTGACGATAAGTCGCTACCAGCCTCCTCAGCGAAACTGAACGACTCCCGCGCGGATCTGCTCATACGCCTTCTTTTGGCTGAGCTGTATCCGGCTGCCTCTGAGGGCATAGGCGGCGAAAAGTCGGCACCCGACGCCTCGACGTGGTGACCCGACATCCGCGCGGGCTTGCCGACTGTCCTTTTCCTGGACCCAGACGGCGTACGGTCCCGTCCAGCCCCCAGCGGGGGAAGCGGTGACCGTGGCGAGACTCCACCTGTGTGACTGCTCCTGGCCCACCTAGGTGGTGAGTCTCTACTGGCCCTCCTTGGTCTGCCAGTGGACTCAGGTCTCGTTGATGCACCAGGCCGCAATCTAGCGGCTCCTGGTGAACCCTCTGCCCGTAAAGGGCTGGGTTCTCGAGCTCTATCCCTGGCTCTGCTATGAGGGCTCAGGGAGAAGGGCCGTGCAGCAGCACGTAAACCCTTTTTGCTCACCTCTGCCAATGATCCAGTTGGCGAGAGAGAAATGGAGTCAGGGTCCACCTGCTCCGGCGCTGTTCCGACTCCTTGCTCTGCGGGAACTCCGCTAGAGCTCAGCTGTGTCGGTGATTCGGGTCCTGTGACTACAGGGCTCCCCGATTTTCGCGCCTTTTTCCCGGTCCTTCCAGCAGGTGCTGTAGAAGGGAGCTCCGGGCTCGGTGGCCGACAGGTCCTAGCGGATGTCCTGCGGCTCTTACTCCTTTTGTCCATGGTTTTCTGTAGGGAAAAATACACAAACAGACAAACCCAACCAGCTCAAGGTTGGTTATACTTACCTGAGTTGGTCCTTTTGAGGGCTGGTGGTGAGCCGCGCTCCTCCTCCAGCCGTCGACTGCAAATGCGAGCGACGATATGTCGCGCATGCGTGCTGGCGGGTTCTTCACGAAGTCACTCACGTGACTCCGAAATGAAATTCCTCGTATGTTGCAAAACATACTTGGCTAATAGAGTATGATAATGCTAATAATAATGACATGTGGATGGCTTGATTGGAATCATTTATTGTCTCTTCTTGGATTATATAGGTCACAACAAAAGCTTTACATTGGACTTTGGTACACATGACAATAATAATAAACTAAACTAAATTAAACATTACAAATAAAACAAAAAATGCTGGAAATACACAGCGTGGTCAGGCCACATCTGTGGGAAGAGAAGCCGAGTTAAGGTTTCAGGTCAAAGACTCCTTGTTGGAACACTGTTTCTTTTCGTGCAGTTTGGCCCATTGTATATTTCCAGCATTTTCTGATTTTCTTCTAGGTTTCCAGCATCGATAGTTTTTATTTTTTGATTTTCATTATAATTACAAAATTGTAACAATAATTTTATGCACATTTTCTGAACATACTTTATCGCTGTGAAGTAGTTAGTTAGTTTAATTTAGTTTATTGTCACGTGTACGGAGGTTCAGTGTTGCGTGCTGGCCAATCAGCAGAAAGACAATGCATGATTCTAATGGAGCCATTTACAGTGAACAGATACATGATAAGTGAATAATGTTTAGTGTGAAATAAAGCCAGTAAAGCCTGATCAAAGATAGTCCGAGGGTCACCAGTGAGGTAGATAGTAGTTCAGGACTGATCTGTGGTTGTGGTAGGATGATCCAGTTGCATGATAGTACTTAGGAACATCAAGAAGGAGATGAAAAATGCAAGGCTTTATTTATGCAAAACTTTATATTTATCACTGTGTCGTTCTTGGTTATTGAAACAAGCATGAACAAAGAGTTCAAATCATACATAATCAGACAATGTGCATTGTTTGGATGAAACTACATCATGTTGGTGCTAGTCAGCAACAGGACAGCAACCAGTTCATTTGGTTTTATATTCTGTTGAAGGTAAACACATTATAAATATTATTCTGAGCCTGTTACTGGTGGAGGTTAAAGCTAAGGGGCATAAATTTAAGGTGAGAGGGGAAAGGTTTAAAAAGGAGCTGAGGGTCAAAGTTTTCACACCGAACATGGTGGGTGTATGGAATGAGCTTCCAGAGAGAACTGTAGAGGTATGCACAATTACACAGTTTGAAAGACATTTGGACAGTTAGATGGATAGAAGAAGTTTAGGTGGATTTTGTTATATTCTGGACGGCAGAATGAATAACAACTTACACACAAGTTGCCTGGATCACGAGAGAGAGAGATTTATTACCCAACATTCCCTGCTTATATTGAACACCAACTTATTAACATATACATGAATATGTATGAATACATTACAGATATAAACCACATGCAAGCCAATGGGATTATCTCAGAGATTTTGTGGCCAGCACAGACAAGTTGGACCAAAGGTGTATCTACGCTGTATAACTCTATGACCCTTTTTCTCACAAATGCGACAGAGTTGGAGCTATACAACACAGAAACAAACCAAAAACGTGTTATGCCAATGGTGACCTTCAAACATCCATTTTATCCTGACCTACATTAATGCAGGACCATGGTCAATTCACATCTTTGCGAAGTTGAATGAAACTGGAGCCTCCAGAGAAAACGCACGTGGTTACAGGGAGAACGTGTAAATTCTGCACAAACAGTGCTGAAGGTCAGGATTGAGTCCCGGTTTCTGCCGCTGTGAGTTAGCAGCTGTGCATGTGCTGCCACATGTCAAGAGAATAGTAAGATTAAATGAGAACTTACCAGTTTGAAGTTTGATCTTTATTTTATGAGGGGTTACGATGAGCGATTACGTGAGGAAGCCCGCCAGTCCGTATGCGCGTCAACCTTGAAAGCAGCAGTGTGAAGTCACAGATAACAGTTGTTGAACTGAATATAGTAAGATTTGAGAAACTAGAACGACCAGCTGACCTTTATGAGGAGAGGGTTGGGAGCGGAGGGCACGTAATCCCTCATCGTAACTCCTCATAAAATAAAGATCAAACTTCAAACTGGTAAGTTCTCATTTAATCTTACTATTTTACTTCGGAGTCACGTGAGTGACTACGTGAAGATTTCAAAGCTCTGTGAATTCATGCTGTAGACACGAGTCCATGCCACCACTGTATTAGTTGACAATGAGGAGTAAATTGATAATGCATTCAGACATGACATAGCTTTAAACATGCTGATGCTTTAATGGACAAAATTAACAATAGTAACCCCTCTCACCGAGAGAAAACTATAAAACGGAACTTAAAATGGAGTTTGCAAATTCCCCTGGTCTGACTATGGGTTTATTATAGAACGTCTGAAAAGTGTGCTTGTTTGACCATCCTGCAGCCGCTAGGATATGGTCCAGCGGGATGTCCATCACCCTCGCTGCTGACGTAGTTGCAGCCCTGGTGGAGTGAGATTTGAAAACGTCAGTATCTACACCTGCATAAGTCAGAACCTGTTTTAACCACCTGGAGATGGTCTGTACTGAAACCTTCTTATGAGGTTTCTTGTGACTGACAAACATTGCTAGTTCTGACCCCCGAAGGCTCTTGGTGATCTTAATATATTGTTGGAGGTGCGCGAGTACACATAACCGGAGGTCCAAGGGGTATGCCGTAAACAGCAGTTTGAGTCCGGAAGTACCTGGTATACTCTGCTTAATTAGATCATACACATAAAACGTTATACTATGGGCAGATGTGATCATCCTATCCAGCTGCAGCTTATGCAACGACTGGACACGTTGCGCTGACACTAGTGCCATGAGCATCACTACCTTGTCAATGAGCTGGGCCAGGGACGGGGATGTTGCTGGAGCCCACCAGCGAAGCAGCGTTAGTACCACGCCTACATCCCATATTTCCGAGTATCTGGGCCTGGGAGGATTCGAATTGAAGATACCGTTCATGAACCGGGATATCAGAGGGTGAGATGCAACAGAGTGGTGGCCCGACCCTGGCACCAAGTATGATGGCAAAGCACTCCTGGCACAATTTAAAGCACTGTAACTCAATCTCTCATCAAAATAAAGTTTGGAGAGGAATTCCAATACATTTGTTATGTGTGCTGTCTCATACGAAATATTAGACTGTAAACAAAACACTTCCCATTTCTTAATATAGGAGATGTACGGTTTCTTGGTACTGTCTTTCCAGGCCATAATGAGCACGCCCACCGTACGATCAGATAGTCCGAGCCCCAGGAAAGGTCTTCTTAGAGTCTGCAAACCAACAGATTGAGCCGATCATGCAGTGGATGATTCTCCCCAGTCACGGGGTGAACCAGCAGATTTCTGCTTTTGGGAACTGCCATAAAATGTTCTGTGATCATTCCCAGTATGAGTGGAAACCATGGCTGTGTAGGCCAGTCAGGCACTACCAGAATGCCTGAGGCAGAGTCTTGCTTGATCTTCAGCAAGCACCGACTAACGAGGCAGAATGGGGGGAATGGGGGGAATGCATAGAAAAACATTCCTCCCCAATGTGGCGAGTCCCGGGTTTGGCCCTGACTACGGGTGCTGTCTGTACACAATTTGTACGCTCTCCCCGAAACCACGTACGTTTTCTCCGGGTGCACTGTTTTCCTCCCACACTCAGTTTGTAGATTAATTGGCTTCAGTAAAGATTGTAAATTGTCCCTAGTGTGTAGGATAGTATGCGGAGATCGCTGGTCGGCGCATCTAAATGGGCCGAAAGCCCTGTTTCCGCACTGTATCTGTAAACTAAACTAGAAGTAGCTGCCAAATGCATATTTGCTGGCTAGAACTCTTCCATCCTCCGTGTACAGGTGCTGGATTGTTCAGAAAATATGTTCACTCAGAGTTCAGCATGATTGTCCTCTTGGTGGGCCTTTTCTGTGGGTGGGTGTCAAGATGGCTAAAGTGGTCCATCCTGGAGTCACAGACTTTGGTGTGAACTTGCTGGCGGACACACCTGTGCATGGCATATTTTAATATGGGGAGACTGGTGCACAGACAGCCACCACAAGGTCCTTTACAGAGCCAGACCTCGGTGCCGTGGCATGGACTCCACCATGGTTGGGAGTCTCTCCCTGCTGGAGCCTTCTTCCACCTTCTCAGCCATTGTGGTGCTCCACCTGCTGGCCAGACACCACCCTCCACGACTGCTTCACCACCGAGGCCAAATGTGCCTTAGAAGAAATAATATGTCAGTGACAAGACCAAGGGGTTTGGGGATGGAAGGTGGGGGAAATGTTGATAGCTGCAGCATGCCAGACAAACACAAGTTCTGAAACTTCACTCTTCTCAGTAACTTGATCTGAACGAGTGTTTTTTTGTGGGTAAGTTCAAACCTAGCATCGAGCTGGTGAGTGGGTTTGAAATTCACTGCTTCAATAATTGAGATTAAATGGAATTTATCAAACAACTGAAATATGATGTGCTCTCTAGATAACAACTCGCCCTTCTCTTGCATTTACTGGAGAAATAAAACCTAATAGTGATAGCAAGCAGATTTTTCTGCAAAATATTTAACAGCACAAGGAATCATTTTGCTGCATTTAAAAAGGAATTGGTTTCTTATTATAGTCCTTCCGCTTATGACCTTATGAATGGCCTTCTGAGGTAATTTGGATTGTCACCCTCGCCCTTCCTGAGAATATAATGGACAGCACAGTGCTAAATCTTCCTGGGAAAGATGGTCTGATTCCATGCACAGGATAATATGCACCCATCTGCCATCAACAGGTGGAGTTGAAACAAAACCACTGACACAAAGGCCTCAGCCACAGTATAGTCAATTCTGTACATCCATTTCGGGGAAACACTTGTCGTGGGTTTCCTGCAGGAAATTGCTGTCAAGCTTAATCATTCTTGTGTAAAGTAAAAGCATAGGTTGCCCAGTGCCTGTGTTTCAGTGCTGCCTCCCCCCCTCTGGACTTTGCACTTAGACACACTGAAACAGGGTCAGCAAACAGCCCGACACACATTTAATTTGACATTGTAAACTAATATTTACACTTTTAACAGTACTTTATTCCGATTTCAAAATAATAAACAAGCTGAAAAACAACTTAGGACATAGACTGTGGAAAAATACAGCACATAAACAGGCCCTTCAGCCCACAGTGTCTGTGCCTAACTTAATGCTGAGATAAACTAATTGCATCTGTCTGCACATGATCCATATCCCTACCATCCTGCACATTGAAGTGTCTATCTGGAAGCCTCTTAAATGCCACTATTATATCTGCTCTACCACCACTGTTAGCAGTTCATTCCAGGCACACACCACCTCCGTGATGTGCGCACATCTCCTTTAAACTGGCCCCTTCTCACCTTAAATGCATTGCCTTTCGTCTTTGACATTTGCACCATAGGAAAAAATTCTGACTGTCTACCCTATCTATGTGGTTGAGAGGGAAAAATAGATCAGCCAAGATTGAATGGAGTGGCACAGTGGTGCAGCGGTAGAGTTGCTGCCTCACAGCACCAGAGTCCAGGGTTCGATCCTGACTACAGGTGCTGTCTGCACAGAGTTTGTACGTTCTCCCCGTGACCACCTGTGCCCCGGTTTCCTTACACGTTACAAATACGCACAAGTTTGTCGTTTAATAGCAAGATTAATGAGAACTCACCAGTTTGAAGTTTGATCTTTATTTTATGAGGAGTTACGGTGAGGGATTACGTAAAGAAGCCAGCCAGCCCGCATATGCGTCAACCTTCCAAACAGCGGTGTGAAGTCACAGATAACAGTTGTTGAACTGAATATAGTAAGATTCGAGAAACTAGAACTACCAGCTGACCTTTATGAGGAGAGGGTTTGGAGAGGAGGGCACGTAATCCCTCATCGTTACTCCTCATAAAATAAAGATCAAACTTCAAACTGGTAAGTTCTCATTTAATCTTAGTATTTTACTTCGGAGTCACGTGAGTGACTACGTGAAGATTTCAAAGCTCTGTGAATTCATGCCGTAGACACGAGTCCATGCCACACACTGTATTAGTTGACCAAGATGAGTGAAATTAATAATGCATTCAGACATGACATAGCTTTAAAAATGCTGATGCTTTAATGGACAAAATTAATAATAGTAACCCTACTCATCCGAGAGGAAACTATAAAACAGAACTTAAAATGGAGTTGGCAAATTCCCGTGGTCTGACTATGGGTTTATTATAGAACGTCTGAAAAGTGCACTCGTTTGACCATCCTGCAGCCGCTAGGATATGGTCCAGCGGGACGTCCATCACCCTCACTGCTGACTTAGTTGCAGCCCTGGTGGAGTGAGATTTGAAAACTTCAGTATGTACACCTGCATAAGTCAGAACCTGTTTTAACCGCCTGGAGATGGTCTGTACTGAAACCTTCTTATGAGGTTTCTTGTGACTAACAAACCATATAACCATATAACAATTACAGCACGGAAACAGGCCTTCTCGGCCCTTCCAGTCCATGCCGACCATTTATTTTCCCCTAGTCCCATCTACCTGCACTCAGACCATACCCCTCCATTCCCTTCCCGTCCATATACCTATCCACTTTACTTTTAAATGTTAACATCGATCCTGCCTCCACCACTTCTGCTGGAAGATCATTCCACACAGCCACCACTCTCTGAGTAAAGAAGTTCCCCCTCATGTTACCCCTAAACTTCTGTCCCTTAATTCTCATGTCATGCCCTCTTGTTTGAATCTTCCCTACCCTCCACGATAAGCTTATCCACGTCAACTCTGTCTATCCCTTTCATCATTTTTAAAGACCTCAATCAAGTCCCCCCTTAACCTTCTGCGCTCCAAAGAAAAAAGACCTAACTTGTTCAACCTTTCTCTGTAACTTAGTTGCTGGAACCCAGGCAACATTCTAGCAAATCTCCTCTGTACTCACTCTATTTTGTTGACATCCTTTAGGCGACCAAAATTATACACCATATTCCAGAATTGGTCTCACCAATGCCTTGTACAATTTTAACATTATTTCCCTACTCCTATATTCAATGCTCTGATTTATAAAGGCCAGCACACCAAAAGCTTTCTTTACCACCCTATCTACATGCGATTCCACCTTCAGGGAATTATGCACAGTTATTCCTAGATCCCTCTGTTCCGCAGCATTCCTCAATTCCCTACCATTTACCATGTATGTCCCATTTTGATTTGTCCTGCCAAGATGTAGCACCTCACACTTATCAGCATTAAACTCCATCTGCCGTCTTTCAGCCCACTCTTCCAAATGGCCCAAATCTCTCTGTAGACTTAGAAAATCTACTTCATTATCCACAGCACCACCTATCTTAGTATCATCTGCATACTTACTTATCCAATTTTCCACCCCATCATCTAGATCATTGATGTACATGACAAACAACAGTGGACCCAACACAGATCCCTGAGGCACCCCACTGGTCACCGGCTTCCACCCTTACAAACAGCCATCCACCATTACTCTCTGGCATCTCCCATTCAGCCACTGTTGAATCCATCTTGCTACTCCGCCATTAACACCCAAAGATTGAACCTTCTTAACCAACCTTCCATGGGGAACCTTGTCAAAGGCCTTACTGAAATCCATATAGACAACATCCACTGCTTTACCCTCATCAATTTCCCTAGCAACCTCTTCAAAAAATTTGAGAAGGTTTGTCAAACATGACCTTCCAGGCACAAATCCATGTTGACTGTTCTTGATCAGACCCTGTTTATCCAGATGCTTATATATATTATCTCTAATTATCCTTTCCATTAATTTGCCCACAACTGACGTCAAACTAACAGGTCTATAATTGCTAGGTTTATTCTTTGAACCCTTTTTAAACAATGGAACAACATGCGCAGTACACCAATCCTCCGGCACTATTCCCGTTTCTAATGACATTTGAAATATTTCTGTCATAGCCCCTGCTATTTCTACATTAACTTCCCTCAATGTCCTAGGGAATATCCTGTCAGGACCTGGAGACTTATCGACTTCTATATTTTTCAAAAGTGTCCGTACTTCCTCCTCTTTGAATCTCATAGTTTCCATAGCTACACTACTTTTTTCCCTTACCTCACAGAGTTCAATAGCCTTCTCCTTGGTGAATACCGAAGAAAATAAATTGTTCAATATCTCCCCCATCTCTTTTGGCTCTGCAGATAGCTGTCCATTCTGGCTCTCTAATTGTCCAATTTTATCCCTCGTTATCCTTTTGCTATTAATATAACTGTAGAAACACTTTGGATTTACTTTCACCTTTCTTGCCAAAGCAACCTCATATCTTCTTTTAGCTTTTCTTATTTCTTTCTTAAGATTCTTTTTACATTCTTTCTACTGATCTAGCACCTCATTTACTCCATGCCTCCTATAATTATTGCTAGTTCTGACCCCCGAAGGCTCTTGGTGATCTTAATATATTGTTGGAGGTGTGTGACCACACATAACCGGAGGTCCAAGGGTTATGCCATAAAGAGCAGTTTAAGGCCGGAAGTACCTGGTATACACTGCTTAATTAGATCATACACATAAAATGTTATACTATGGGCAGATGTGATCATCCTATCCAGCCGCAGCTTATGCAATGACTGGACAAGTTGCGCTGACACTAGTGCCATGAGCATCACTACCTTGTATGTGAGCTGGGCCAGGGACAGGGATGTTGCTGGAGCCCACCAGCGAAGCAGCGTTAGTACCACGCCTACATCCCATATCTCCGAGTATCTGGGCCTGGGAGGATTCAAATTGAAGCTACCCTTCATGAACCGGGATATTAGTGGGTGAGACCCAACCGCGTGGTGTCCCGTTCCTGGCAACAAGTATGACGACAAAGCACTCCTGGCGCAATTTAAAGCTCAATCTATCATCAAAATACAGTTTGGAGAGGAATTCCAATACATTTGTTATGTGTGTGGTCTCATACGAAATATTCGACAGTAAACAGAACACTTCCTATTTCTTAATATAAGAGATGTACTGTTTCTTGGTACTGTCTCTCCAGGCCGCAGTGAGCACGTCTATCGTATGATCAGATAGTCCGAGCCCCATGAAAGGTCTTCTTAGAGTCTGCAAACCAACAGATTGAGCCGATCATGCAGTGGATGATTCTCCACAGTCACGGGGTGAACTAGCAGATTTCTGCTTTTGGGAACTGCCATAAAAGGTTCTGTGACCATTCCCAGTATGAGTGGAAACCATGGCTGTGCAGGCCAGTCAGGCACTACCCGAATGCCTGAGGCAGAGTCTTGCTTGATCTTCATCAAGCACCGACTGACGTGGCAGAATGGGGGGAATGCATAGAAAAACATTCCTCCCCAATGTAGCGAGAATGCATCCACTGCCACTGCCCCTGGGTTTGGTTCCCATGCAACATACTTTGGTAACTGGTGATTCTGTCTGGATGCAAACAAATCTATATCCGGTGTTCCATACCGAGTGATAATATCATTAAACACGTTATGATTCAACATCCATTCTGTGTTGTCATTGAATTTCCGTGACCTGGTGTCCGCCACCATATTGAACCTACCTTGCAGGTAGGTAGCTGAAATCCAAATGTTTTTTGCAATGCACCAGTGCCAAATGAGGTTAGCCAATTTATCACAGGAAACTGACTTGATTCCACCCATGTGATTAATGTAGGCCTGAGTGCCTGCTCCTTTGCACGTTGTAAATGTTGATAATACAAAGGCCCAAATTTTGCAGCTGAAAAAGCAGCCACTAATTTGCCAATTATACTGGCTACTTGTTGAATAGAAGGTTGCTGCTTCACAATGAGATTGTTGCAGGCTTCTATTAATTCCAATCTCTTGCCCCAAGGCAGAGTTACAGACATGTGAATAGAGTTAATGGTAAATCCCAAATAATCCATAACTCTAGATGGTGTATGCTTCGATTTAACTGGATGGATGTGAATCTTTGAGATCGATGTATGCCATATAACATCCCTTGGAAACCAGTTGTTTGGCAGTAACAATGTTTTCCATTTTGAAATGACCCCTTTTGTAAATAATGACTGAATTTCAGTCTGTACATCCAAACCCTCCTGTTGTGAATGAACAAAGGTTCGGTTTGGTGTATGCTGGGTGGGTGGAAGTGAATCAGAAATGAATTCAATTTGGAACCCATCTATACAGTGCAGTATAAACTAATCTGATGTTATCCAACGCCATTTATTCAAAAAGAAGTGTAACCTCCCACCAACTTGTGACTGACCCATACACCTTATGTTCCGGAAAGAACCAGACCCCCTACCTCCATCGTTACTGGTGGATTTGTGGTGTCTATTTCCGCTCCCGATGTTTGGGGGATAGAGCTGCTGGAGTGAGCGAACTGCGCATCTTGGACGAGGGCCGGCCTGAGCCTTGCCCTAAAAAAGACCTCTGCCCAAAGCGTTCAGTATTCGTGCTGCCACCAATTTCTGTGAATCGTTTGGTACTAGTGGAAGCGTAGGGGTGCTGCCGCCGGAATGACGAAGCTCTCGTTGGTGGAGCTCTGATTAGCCCCACAGCTTTTGCCTCATCATCCAGGTCTTTGACCAGCTTTGGCAGATCTTCCCCAAACAAATAGTTTGGTGGCTGTACGTTGCTGGCCCTGCATAATCCCGCAAACTTGGGATTCAGGGCAGGGCGGATGGCATCCTTGCAGAAGCAATTAATCTCAAATGTGTGTTGCACATTAATGCCAGCGCATCTTGTTGCACATCCGACAGGGAACTTCCATCCACTGACCTGGCAAAGGCCGTGATGCCTGAAGCTAGCAAGTTCAGGATCCTCTGGAATTTTACCTCCTGGGTTTTGATGCCCCCACCAATGTAACTCCAGATCGAGCTGTTTACAGCCGGCGCTCTGAGTGAAGCACAGTTGACAGGCGTATGGTACCTCATGGACGTTTGCACCATTACCTGCTCCTGGAGCTGATGTGAAGCGAGGTAATTAATGCTGGCCGCCAATTCTTCATCCAGCGGCTCATCAAGTTGCGATGGTATCGCAAATTTGGATAGCATAGCAGGTAATTCTGCTTCACGCAGCTCGTGCATCGGGGTGTGCTCCCCGGACATACCACCAAACTCCGAGTCAGCCCAAAACTGACCTCGTATGCTCCCCTCCTCAGAGAGGGAGACATTATGCAGCCTGCACCAGGTGCTGCTGCAGGCCCCTGAGATCCGCGCTGATATGACTCCATTCCTTGGAGTATATCGTGATGGAGAATCCCTTCCATTAGATTCTCCATCCGGGATAGACGTCCGAAGATGCTACCCAATGTAGGAAGCGTCCCGTCCTGGCCCGACTCGTCCAAGTCGATAGGCCTATTAGACTGTTGTTTGGCTTTTCCACCTCTCGGGGTAGCCAAGGTGCTCTCCATTGGCACCAAGTCTGACGTAGCTGGCTGCCCCGCCAGTGACTCGGATGGTGAAATCAACGGCCGCCCGCTAACCGCACTCCTGTGGTCTTCCATAGCGGGTCTCCCCACGGCCCGTCTGGACTTCACCCTTGATTTGTCCATCACTGTTCGTACTTGAAGTGCTGCAATCAAGATTTAGCGAATAAACGACCTCAGAACAAGTGCGAGAATTTAACTGTGGGTCCTTTAAAGTTACCGCTGGAGGAGCGACGCACCTACCAGCCAGTTGTGGCGCCATGCCGTAGATGTATTGACGCGCATGCGGGCTGTTGGGCTTCTTCACGTAGTTACTCATGTGACTCCGAAGTAAAATTGGCCTTGGTATGTTGTAGAATCATCCCAGTATGTAGGACGGTATCAGTGTACAGGGTTGGCTGGTTGGCACAAACGGGCCGGCTTTGCCACTGTATCTGTACCCGGCCTGTATCTCTGAAGTCTAAAGAATGGCAAAGCAAACTCAATGGTCCAAATGGCCTAATTCTACTATTTCTATTGCCTTTCATAATTTTAAATATTCTATCAGGTCTCCCCTCAGCCTCTGGCATCCTGGAATAACCAATCCAAGTTTAAAACTAAAAGATTGCACATGGAACCAGAAATCTACAAAGACATTTACACAGCCAACTAAACCGGCGATATGGAACATCCAAAAAGTTTGTCGTTCTAAATCAAACATGACAGCTACTCACATTTTCTTTGCATTATGGTGGCATTAAATGGAGAGAAGATCGTGCAGGATAGTTCACACCATTAGATTGTGTGATTTGTTTCTTAGCATGGTGTCTGCCACACTCACAGCTCATATCAGAGTTTTTCTGGAAAAACAAGGCACTGGAATCTGGAGCAAAACTCAACTGCTGGAGGGTCTCAGCAAGTCAGGCAGCACCTGAGTTCTTTCAGCAGTCTGTTTTTGATCAGAATTTATCAGTGGACAATCTGACAGTGGGGTCAAGGAAAGAGAGTTCACGTCGCGACCCTGTTTCCACCAATCTTTCCACCACCTCGCACAAGAAGCAAGACAGACACCATTGTGTGCAGATGGCGGGAAGTGTCTTCAGCTCTGGCTGAACAATTTCTAATCTTGTGATGTGGACTCGATAAGAAGAAGAATCTGACAGCCGGCAACTTAATGTTCAGAAAACTCAAAAGCTGTTTTTTGTTCTCAAATTGACATTAAGGCTTACTAAATTGCAATCATTTTCACCATCTTCTCATGCTGAACAGTTAACACATCTTTAGAATGCTCATGCAAATGAGTTTGAGCTGGTGCAAGCATTTGCAAATCTGTGGGTTTCCTGTGGCAATCGTTCATCGTGCTAATGAATGAACGCTAGTCCTTCAGAGCGGTATTTCCGTATTCACTGCTACATTCATGTACAGCGCTTGTCACAAATTCATTGTGGTCACACTGTGGTGTGCGATGTGGAAACTTCCATTGTATTTATCCAAGCTACCAAATTATGAATACATCTACCGGACCAGGAATGCACATGCTCTCATTCAGAGACAATGCCTCTGCAGATCATAGAAGCAATAGATAGTCAAGCCTAGACTTTGAGGCCAAGTGTGCAAAGAGATTCTGTTCAAGATTAATTAATAGGATTGTACTGTCTCCTAGCAAGAATACTGGTGGAAGATCACTGCCAATGCAACCAGCCGCATTCAAGAAAATAAATGGCAAATGTATAGAAAAGGGCCTTTCCCACTTGGCCGTCATTTACGCGACCTGCTAGCGTGTGGGTAGCGTGTGGGTAGCATGGGACGAACGCATGGAGCGGTGTCCAGGAGTGTGGATTGGCGTGGAGGAGAGTGGACTTCGTCCTGCACAAAATCTTCATGCACCACCGGTCTGTCGCGGAACTGACGGCCAAAGTGGGACAGGCCCAAGACCCCGGCGCGACGCAACGTCTCACCTCCAACAGCAGCAGAAGCAGGCAAACGATCGCCGAGCTCTGGAGACTGGGGATTGGAAGAACCGTCCCTTAGTCTGGCCAAGCAACAGCCCAAGTAGCAGAGCTTGGACATTAGACTTGTGATTACCATGGATGGGGTATCTTGGTTGGTACGGACACGTTGGGCCAAAGAGCCAGTTTTTGACTCTATGACTCCAACTAGGGAGAGTCTAACTATTTGGTCTCAGCATTACCATCTCTGAGACCCCACCTTCAACATTTTGGGGATCACCATCAACTTAAATAGACCAGCCATATAAATACAGTGACTGTAAGAGCATGTCTGAGGCCAAATATCTTGCAGCAAGTCACTCGTCTCTTAACTCCTCAAAGTTTTTCAAATCTACAAAGCAGAAATTATACCTACACTGGTCCCTGGATCAATGCAGTGCCAGTAAATCTGAAGAAGCTCAGCTCCATCCATGATGAAACAGCCTGCTTTATTGGCATGTTGTCAGAAAGTCTGGGAATTAAGGGTTATGGGGAACTGGTACCAATGAGAAGATGAAACCTTGGACAGATCAGCCATGATCATATTGAAGGGCATGACAGGCTTGACAGCAGTGACCTACTCCTACTCCTATTTAAAGCACATAACTAGTCTTTGGGTTTATTTAGGTCCCACTCAAGATTAATTGCACCTTTAATTGACTCTGTCACATTCAATTCTCTAGCTTCATAATTTGCAACTCTTATCCTTTTTGTCTCACACCTTTTGTCCGCACGCAACAAAAGCTTTTCACTGTACCTCAGTACACGTGACAATAAACTAAACTGGAACTGCAACCTTTTGTGTGTTCATCTCTGGCCTTTGTCCAACCATCTGGCAATCACCTACACCCCCCCCCCCCCCCCCCCAGCCTGTGTTCACCTATGAGCTGCCATGCTTTGTCCTCACCCTCCACTCATCTAGCTTTCTTCCTCCCTCCCCCTGCAGTCAGTCTGAAGAAGGGCGCTGAACCAAAACGCAAATGATCCATGTTCTCCAGGGAGGCTGCCTGCTTGCTGGTGTCTTTCCTTAGTAACAGTTTCTCCACGTCACTGTTTCTACTGCCTGAACAACATCTGTAAGGTGGCAAATTCTGTATTCTCTCTTTTCTTTAATGCTTCCTCTGAATCCTCCATTTGATTTCCCAGTGACTATCTCACATTGCTCTTTCCTGCATGAAATCATCCTGGAGATAGACACAAAATGCTGGAGTAACTCAGCGGGAAAGGCAGCAACTCTGGATAGAAGGAATGGGTGACGTTTCGGGACTGTAAAAGGGTCTCGACCCGAAACATCATCCATTCCTTCTGTCCAGAGATGCTGCCTGTCCCGCTGAGTTACTCCAGCATTTTGTGTCTATTGTCGATTTAAACCGGCATCTGCAGTTCCTTCCTACACATGAAATCGCTCTGGGATAGAAAGTCTTCTGCTCTGGGTGAGTGCACTAATGATGTGGTGCGCAAGAGCCAACATACACTGTGAACAGGGATTCATTGCTACAGAGTTTCATCGTGCATGTGGTCTGATAAGATCAGGACCAGGAGCAAATTATCTGTCATCCAACACCATTGAATGGGCCTAGACAGCTGCATACTGCACGGCCTTCATACAGAGGACCAGGTGTATCACAATGAGTGTCCACCTAGTATTCTAATTACATTATATTCTGTAGTGCATAGAAACATACCAGCTTCAATCAGAAGTTATCTTCTTGAACCCTCGATCGCAACATTTCGCCATTTTAAAGATCTCCGTAGTTTAAATGTAGGAAGGAACTGCAGATGCTAGTTTACACCGAAGATAGACACAAATGATGGAGTAACTCAGCGGATCAGGCAGCATCTCGGGTTAATACACTTCTCCAGATTGAGAGTCAGGGGAGAGGGAAAGCAGAGGTATGAAAAGGTACAGAACAGATCAGGGCCCGCACTGATGACCCAGGAAAAGTGGAGCTCACAATGGTCCATTGTTGGCAATGGAAGAGGTTTAGTTTAGTTTAGAGATACAGCGTGGAGACAGGCCCTTCGGCCCACCATGTCCGTGCCGACCAGCGAGCCCTGCACATTAACACTATCCTACACCCACTAGGGACAATTTTTACGTTTATCAAGCCAATTAACCTACAAACCTGTACGTCTTTGGAGTGTGGGAGGAAAGCAAAGATCTTGGAGAAAAGCCACGCAGGTCATGGGGAGATCGTACAAACTCCGTACAGACAGCGCCCGTAGTCGGGATTGCTGTAAGGCAGCAACTCTACCGCTGCGCCACCGTGCCACCCAGGTGATAACAAAGGGATAGGAACAGTGAAACTAGCAGGATGACTAGGGTGGGGGAGGGTTGAAGAGAGAGAGGATGTAAAGCTAACTGAAAATTAGATAAATCAATATTCACACCACTAGCGTGTAAGCTGCCAAAGCGAAATATGAGGTGCTGTCCCTCCAATTCGTGTTTGTCCTCACTCTATATGTTAACTTGCTGCTCTTTTCAAGATGGAAGAGACTAGGAAGAGACTATCAAGTCTCTTCCCTCATGGCTGAGAAGTATGGCTAATATTACAATTATCCACTAACAGCTGATATTACAATTATCCACTAACAGCTGATGACACTGTGGTTGCTTTTCCGTTCTTATGTAGATATGATCAGACTTGTCCAGCATCCATCTTGGAATCACTGGTCCAGTTCTCTCTCCCTCTCAGTGACAAATCTTCACCACACTACATCAGATTATATTATAAAAAACACATCGGAAGCTTAATTGGGAACTACAATATGCGTACATGGAATTGACTTCATCTTGTGCTTCTAATCCAGCTACAATCTAATTTCATTTTATTTAATTTTGGTTCCTTTCCAGTGAAAATGAGTGTGGTTGTAGGAAACAGATTGGGCTGTAATTTGAAACTAATGCAATCTGTAAAATGCATGCAAGGGAAGAGGCTAGAGTACAATAAAGGCCCAGGCTGTGGCAAGTTTCCCCCGTTGATGTACAATGTTTAGGCCCACTCCAAAAAGCATTCAGTGGCAGTTTGCCATCAGTCGATAGTTATGTACTCGCACCTGTCGCGGACATGCTCTCCCCGTTGCTAAACACTTTAACTCCCGCTCCCATTCACACACTGACCTTTCTGTCCAGGGCCTCCTCCCCTGGCAGAGTGAGGCCCAATGCAAATTGGAAGAACAGCACCTCATATTTCGCTTGGGTAGCTTACACCCCGGTGGTATGAATACAGACTTCTCTATCCAAGTAACCCTTGCTTTCCCTCTCTCTCCATCCCTCTCCCATCCTAGTTCATTGACCAGTGTGACTGTCTTTGTCTCTGTATGCTTCGTTGTCACCTTTCCTTAGCTTACATTAATGTAGTCTACATTTTACTTGAACTTTGTCTCATTTGGTGTCTCATTTTCACACCTTACTCTTCCTTATATCTGTGACTCCCAGTCTGAAGAAGGGTCTCGACCTGAAATGTCACCCACCGCTTCTATCCAGAGATACTGCTTGTCCCGCTGAGTTACTCCAGCACTTTGTGTCTATCATGGAGGTTGCACTTTGCTTCCTGAAACCCGGTTCTATTGTAGGAAACAAATGGCAAATCTCGGAAGAAAGTACAAAGCACAGCAAATGCTTTACAATGTACTTCATACTATTGCCCCAGGATATGTTTCCATTGCCTCCTAACAGGAATACCTGCCGCCGAGTTGCCCACCATATGTTCTGCGCTGAGTATGAGGTCATGATCTTCAAACAGCTTTTTCCTCAGATATTCAAAGATTATAACAATGACAAATTTCATCCTCCAGGTTTCCTTTTGTAGAAATATGGGTCCTGAGATAAGGGTAGTGGTACTTGTGTATTCATACTCCACAAAAGACCTCTTATGTTTAGTTTAGTTTAGGGAAACAGGCCCTTCGGCCCACCAAGTCCACACCAACCAACATTCCCCGCACATTAAAACTAGCCTTGACACACTAGGGCCAATTTACATTTATACCAAGCCAATTAACCTACAAACTTGTTAAAGAAGGAACTGCAGATGCTGGAGAATCGAGGGTTACACAAAAAGCTGGAGAAACTCAGCGGGTGCAGCAGCATCTAAGGAGCGAAGGAGATAGGCAACGTTCCGGGTCGAGACCCTTCAGACCCTTCTACAAACTTGTATGTCTTTGGAGTGTTGGAGGAAATCGAAGATCTCTGAGAAAACCCACGCAGGTCACAGGGAGAGCGTACAAACTCAGCATGGACAGCACCCATAGTCAGGATCAAACCCGGGCCTCCGGCGCTGTGAGGCAGCAAGTCTACTGCTTGCGCCACCAAACCGCCCAATCTTTATGAAGTAGCTTTGAGCACATGCCTGGAAATCCAGAAGGCTGTGAATGGTTAACTTAGAACACAGGAGTGAGCAGCAAACACTGATAGGCAGCAGCTGACAAATACAGTATAAGGAAGATACAAGCAATCTTATACCGGAATAAATCTACAGAAGAAGAACCGAGAAAAGGCACCATGAAATGATTTGTTGCTAACAGTAATTTTGCAAAAAGGAACCTCAAAACGAGCATCAAAGTGAAACTATTTCTCAGTCCATCTCAAAGATAGACACAAAATGCTGCAATAACTCTACGTGTCAGGCAGCATCTCTGGAGCCTGAAGAAGGGGCCTGACCTGAAACATCACATATCCTCTGGAGAAAATGGGCAGGTGAAGTTTCGGGTCTGGACCCTTCTTCAGCCTCCTGAGATGCTGCCTGACGCTCTGACTTACTCCAGCATTGTGTGTCTATCTTTGCTATAAACCAGCATCTGCAGCTTTTTCAGCCCTCCTTATTTGACTCCTTAGTGAGCCTGTGACCCGAGTCAACTGCCCCGACACGGGAGTTTCGATCACCTCGACGGGGGCTTTGATCGCCCCGACTGCGGATGGTTTAACTGCCCCGTCCGTGGGAGAACACAGAGGAAGAAGATTGAACTTTATTGCCTTCCATCGCAGTGAGGAATGTGGAATCCACTGTGGTGGATGTTTATATTAAATTTTATGTGGTTGTGTGTCTTGTTGCTTTTCACTTAGTGTGGCTGTGGAAACTCACATTTCACTGTAGCTTAACTGGTACATGCGACAATAAACGGGCCTTGGCCTTTGTGTAAAACAGTTATCTCCTCAGATTCCCATTAAATCTTTTTCCTTAAACCTATGTGCTCTAGTCCTTGATTTAATTTAAATGTTCCCAAATATTAGCTGCGACTGCCTCTGTGGCAAAGATTCAGTGGGGGGGACAGCATTTTTAAGCTGTGTTCTGGACAGCTTTTAGATGCAATATGTAGGTGGATCAACAAGGGAAGGACCATTACTTGATTAGTACGAATGTCAGAGGTTATGGGGAGAAGGCAGGAGAATGGGGTTAGGAGGGAGAGATAGATCAGCCATCATCACAATGAATGGCAATGTATAGTTGATGGGCTGAATGGCCTGATTCTACTCCTATCACTTACGATCTTATGACATGATTATTGGGCCTTATCTTGGGAATGTAACGGGTTAACTAAGGGTATGTCAGTGAGGGCTTAGTTTAGAGATAGTGACCATAACTGTATATTTTATGGTGTTGATGGAAAAGGAGAGGGATGGACCAGTAATAAGGGGATTAAACTCGAGAAGGTGCACACACACACACACACACACACACACACCCACCCACCCAGCGGGGGGAGCGCTGTCTGAGTGAAATTCACACGGTGCAAAGCCAAGGTGATACAGACACACACCGCGATGAACAGGAAGATTGGCACTATAATTAAGGGAGCTAGTGTACGGTCAGTCCTTTGAAAGAGGGGGGAGAGGGGGGAAGAGGGGGGAGAAGGAGGGAGAAGGAGTGGAGGCAACTTTTAAGAAACCAGAGATACATGGCTATGAAGATCGGCGAACATTAACATTACCGGTCGATTATCCTTCGTTCAGCACCGGCTACAACCTGCGAGAACCTTCGACCTCCTGGCGACCCACCTACGGCACGAGAATTCTCGCAACTCTCCATGGCGGCTTCACGCTGATCGCCACTAATTTTTCATCATGTTGAAAAATTCACGGCGACAATAAAGAGGCCGTGACTAGTTGCCAGAATGCGGGAACTCCTCACGACCATGAAGGCGACTCCCCGATAAGATAAGATGATAAGATCAGGACCAGGAGCAAATTATCTGTCATCCAACACCATTGAATGGGCCTAGACAGCTGCATACTGCACGCCCTTCATACAGAGGACCAGGTGTATCACAATGAGTGTCCACCTAGTATTCTAATTACATTATATTCTGTAGTGCATAGAAACATACCAGCTTCAATCAGAAGTTATCTTCTTGAACCCTCGATCGCAACATTTCGCCATTTTAAAGATCTCCGTAGTTTAAATGTAGGAAGGAACTGCAGATGCTAGTTTACACCGAAGATAGACACAAATGATGGAGTAACTCAGCGGATCAGGCAGCATCTCGGGTTAATACACTTCTCCAGATTGAGAGTCAGGGGAGAGGGAAAGCAGAGGTATGAACCCGCGAACATGTGGCGACCATGTGGTGACCACATAGTCTCCTGCAGTCGCCTAAGTGGGACAGGTCCATCAATCTACATCTCACTATGGAAGTTTTCAAAGAGAAACAACAAGAGTTCGTGGATATTTTCCCATAAGGATAAAAGCCAAGGGTGACAAGTATAGGAAACCGGGATATTATGGAATATTGAGGGGTTTATAACGAGAAAAAAGGAAGCATATGATAGGCATAGAGATGGAGAGGCCTGTCAAGAATATTAAAAAGGGAGGTGCTTATAAAGGAAATTTGCAAGGTTAAGAGGGGTCACAAGAAATCACTGGTTGCCAGGATTTAGGTAAATCTGAAGCTAATACGGTAAATGTACAAAGCACAAAAGAATAACCAGGGAAAAGGTAGCATCCATGAGAGTCCAAAGGGTATTGTTCAGGTTCAAGATTAATAGTTTTCATTGATTTTGGATAAACTTTGTACTAAGAAGTGTTGGTGAAGATTTAATACACTTGTCTGTAAACAAGAAGAGGTATTTGTGAGTGACTTAGGATTGTCAGTGTTGTAGATAGTGTGGAAGGCAGTGTTAGGCTGCAGACACAGCAATATACTGGTGAAATGGGCTGAAAAATGATGGATGGTTTAATCCAAATAAATGAGAGGTAATGTTAATACTTGTGCTTGGACATACAGCACAAGTGGTAGAGTCGTGAGGAACAGAGGGACCTTGAAGTACTGGTCCAGATATCGCAGAAGGGGACAATACAGGTACAGGATTGGGCAGCTTACAACCCAGCGGTTTGAATATTGATTTCTCTAACTTCAAGAAACCACTCTCTACATCCCTCCCCCACCCAATTTGTTGTACTATCTTGTTGAGTCTCATTGTCTGTAACTCGTTTTCAGCTAGTCCCTAGCTAACAATGGCCTGTTTCCTTTATCATAGTTACTTTCTTGCACATCTTCCATTCATTTGTTTTATACCTCTCTAAATCATCGTCTAAATCTCTTGTTTCCCTTTCCTCTGACTCTCAGTCTGAGGAAGGGTCTCGACCCGAAACGTCACCTATTCCTTTTCTCCAGAGATGCTGTCTGACCCGCTGAATTACTTCAGCTTCTTGTGTCTATACAGGTAGACAACATGGTTAGGAATGCATATGGATTCGTGGTCGGGGCAGTGAATACAGATGTCGAGAGGTTATGCTTCAGCTTTATAAAAAGTTGGTCAGGCCTCAGGTGGAATTCTGCGTGCATTTCGAAAGACCACACTATACAATGGATATGATGGTACTGGGGAGGGTGCAGAGCAGCTCAGTTAGGAGGAGACACTGGAGAAGTAAGGTATGTTGTCTCTGGAGGAGAACATTGAGGTGTATAAAATCCTAAGGGGTCATTTAGGACAAACTTCAGGAAACATTTCACCATATCAGAGGTAGATAATGCTAGAGGACACAGATTCGGAGTAAGGGGGAAGACATTTATATGGCTTGCGAGAGGACCTCTGCTCCCAGAGAGTGGTGGATAACTGGGATGCACTGCCTGAGAGTGTGGTTGAAACCTACAGCTTTGAAACGCGTCTGGATGAGTTCTTGGGTCTCTTGGTACAGAAGGGCCATGGACCAAGTGCTAGGAAATGGGATTAATATTCAAGATGCTCACTGGCCAGGGTGGACGTGTCGGGCCGAATGGCCTGTTTGCATGTTGCAACATTCTGATTGTATGAGAAGGCGAAGGACAAGGAACACAACTATCAGTGTTCTGTCAGACACTTTACCAATTAAGGGTGATGTTCAACTCTGGTCAGTAACTGTATTACTCAGCATTTACGTCTCCATATTGCTTGCCGCAATCCACCCTCATTCATATAACCATATAACAATTCCAGCACGGAAACAGGCCCTCTCGGCCCTTCCAGTCCATGCTGACCATTTATTTTCCCCTAGTCCCATCTACTGCACTCAGACCATACCCCTCCATTCCCTTCCCGTCCATATACCTATCCACTTTACTTTTAAATGTTAAAATCGATCCTGCCTCCACCACTTCTGCAGGAAGATCATTCCACACAGCCACCACTCTCTGAGTAAAGAAGTTCCCCCTCATGTTACCCCTAAACGTCTGTCCCTTAATTCTCATGTCATGCCCTCTTGTTTGAATCTTCCCTACCCTCAATGGGAAAAGCTTATCCACGTCAACTCTGTCTATCCCTTTCATCATATTAAAGACCTCAATCAAGTCCCCCCTTAACCTTCTGCGCTAACTTGTTCAACCTTTCTCTGTAACTTAGTTGCAAAACTTCTCCACTCCCTTACAGCATTTCTGTCCAGATATTTTTATTTTGCAACTACTGAACTCAGTAAGTTATACATAATAGAGGAAGCTTTGAATATTTTTTCCTTAAGATTGCCAGGGTAGTTTCCTTCCCATTTTCTTCTCTTTGACACCGACTAGAATTTTAAAATTTCCCCTTTATCATTTAGTATGAGGAGAAAAATGTTTCTCTTTTCTAGTTTACAAATTTAAATGAAGGTTCAAATACCGCCGTTAAAAAGAGGTGGAAACTGAACTGAAGGCTCCAGCCCAGCCCTGGCTGTGCTAAATTGCAGACTCAAAAATGGATCATTCATAATGGGCCTGTCCCACTTAGATGATTTTTCAGGCCACTGTCAAGTTGCCGGCAGTCGCCTGAAAAACTGGCAACTGGAACGGAGACAGACAGACAGACAGACAGACAGAATGAAATTCACACGGTGCAAAGCCAAGGTGATATAGACACACATCGCGATGAACAGGAAGGTTGGCGTTGTAATTAAGACGGTGAAAGCACAGTAAGTCCTTTAAAAGAGGGGAGAGGGGGAGAAGGTGGGAGAATGAGTCGAGACAACATTTAAGAAGCCAGAGATACACGGCTGTGAAGTTCGGCGGACATTAACATTATCAGTCGGTTATCCTTGGTTCTGAAAACTACTGCTTACTTTTGTTTTCCCAATGAGCCAATGAATGAGAACCCACTTGAACCTCCTGGTGACCCACCTACAGCACAAAAATTCTCGCTACTCTCCATGGCGGCTTTATTCTGGTCGCCGCTAATTTCTCAACATGTTGAAAGATTTGCGCAGACCATAATGAGGCCGCGACTAGTCCCCAGAATGTGGGAACTCCTCATGGCCATGAAGGCGACCACCCGTGAACATGTGGCGACTGCATAGTCTCCTGCAGTTGCCTAAAAAGTCGCTCAAGTGGGACAGGCCCATAACTTGGTCGGCGCCAGATACGTGGTGAATCTTTGCATACTTTGCGCATCGCATGCAAAAACAAGGAATTTCACTGTAGCTAGGTACATTTCGGAATAAAGTACAACTGAATCATTGATTCACATTCATATAAAGTCAGCTCCAGGTTCCATTTGTTCACAGTAAGATTCACTCCCGAGAGGAGGAACTGTGTTGTTAGCAGAGGCTGACAGAATGGCACCGTACTTTCTGATGATAGACACAAAATGCTGGAGTAACTCAGCGGGAGAGGCAGTATCTCTGGAGAGAAGGAATGGGTGACATTTCAGGTCACGACCCTTCTTCGGACTCCAGCATTTTGTTTCTATAGAAACATAGGTGCAGGAGTAGGCCATTCGGCCCTTCGAGCCTGCACCGCCATTCAATATGATCATGGCTGATCATCCAACTCAGAATCCCGTACCTGCCTTCTCTCCATACCCCCTGATCCCTTTAGCCACAAGTGCCACATCTGACGCCCTCTTAAATATAGCCAATGAACTGGCCTCAACTAACTTCTGTGGCAGAGAATTCCAGAGACTCACCACTCTGTGTAAAGAATGTTTTCCTCATCTCGGTCCTAAAGGAATTCCCCCTTATCCTTAGACTGTGACCCCTTGTTCTGGACTCCCACAACATCGGGAACAATCTTCCAGCATCTAGCTTGTCCAACCCCTTAAGAACTTTGTAAGTTTCTATAAGATCCCCCCTCAATCTTCTAAATTCCAGTGAGTACAAGCCGAGTCTATCATTGGTGTAAACCAGCATCTGCAGTTCCTTCCTACACCATACTCTGTGGTTTGGAAGAATGAAAATAGATCTCTTTGAAAGGCATAGAATTATTTGAGATATTCACGCAAGTTGTTTGGAGTAAAATAGACAAAAGTCCTGGCGTAGCTCAGCAGGGCAGGTGGCATCTCTGGAGAACATGGATAGGTGATGTTCAGCCTGAAGTAGGGTCTTTTGACTGTTCCATGTATCCCAGATTTGACTGCACCATAATTCCCATGGTCTGAGGAAGGATTTTGAACCCGAAACATCACATATCCATGTTACCCAGAGATGCTGCCTGACCCATTGAGTTACTAAAAAGGACACAACGCTGGAGTAAATCAGATTCGACAGTTCCTTGTTACTCGATGCAGAAAAGCTATTTCCCGGGGCTGGAGAATCAGCAAGTGCTAGGTTAAGGACTTACCATTTATTACAGGGGTGAAGAGAGGATTGTGAATCTATGGAACATATAACCTCAGAATGCTATGGATTTCAATGCTATGGATCACATATACTCGTGATTGAGTATTGGACACCATGGGAATCGGGGACTACTGGGAGAAGGCAAAGAGGTTTAGTTGACAACAGAGTCATGGTCTTACTGAATGACAATGGGGTCAATGGGTTGTTTGAGACAGACTATTCCTATTTCTTCTGTTCTAATGTTCTAGTTTAATGGACAATCAAGGGGAGTACAAAGCATATCACAGGCATAAACCCTTGCTGAAAGTAATTCCATCCTTGTGTAGGAAGGAACTGCAGATGCTGATTTACACCGAAGATAGACACAAAATGCTGGAGAAACGCAGCGGGACATCCAGCATCTCTGGAGAGTTAGTTAGTTTAGTTAGTTACTTTAGTTTATTGTCTTGTGTACTGAAGTACAGTGGAAAGCTTTTGTTTCATGATATCCAGTCAGCAGAAAGACAATACATGATTACAATCGAGTGTACAGATACAGGTTAAGGGAATAACGTTTAGTGCAAGGCAAAGCTAGCAATGTCCAATCAAGGATAGTCCAAGGGTCACCAAAGAGGTAGAAAGTAGTTCAGGACTGCTCTCTGGATGCGGTAGGATGATTCAGTTGCCTGATAACAGCTGGGAAGAAACTGCTCCTTAATCTGGGGAATTCCATTCTTGCCATTCATCTGTAATATTTGCCAAGTAAAAGAAAAAGATAGAAGGGGTCAAGAGCTTCAAATTCCTGGGCGTGCACATCTCTGAAGATCTTTCCTGTTCCGAGAACACTGATGCAATTATCAAGAAAGCACATCAGCGTCTCTACTTCCTGAGAAGATTACGGAGAGTCGATTTGTCAAGGAGAACTCTATCTTCTACAGGTGCACAGTAGAGAGCTTGCTGACCGGTTGCATCGTGGCTTGGTTCGGCAACTTGAGGGCCCTGGAGCGGAAAAGACTACAAAAAGTAGTAAACACTGCCCAGTCCATCATCGACTCTGACCTCCCTTCCATCGAGGGGATCTATCGCAGTCGCTGCCTCAATAAGGCTGGCAGCATCATCAAGGACCCACACCATCCTGGCCACACAGTCATCTCCCCGCTACCTTCAGGTAGAAGGTACAGGAGCCTGAAGACTGCAACGACCAGGTTCAGGAATAGCTACTTCCCCACAGCCATAGGCTATTAAACTTGGCTCAGACAAAACTCTGAACATTAATAGTCCATTATCTGTTTATTTGCACTTAATCAGTTTATTTATTTGTGCGTATATATTTATATAATGGTATATGGACACACTGATCTGTTCTATAGTCAATGCCTTCTATATTCTGTTGTGCTGAAGCAAAGCAAGAATTTCATTGTCCTATTAGGGACACACGACAATAAACTCTCTTGAATATTGAACTTCTATTCCACTCAAGAAGAAACCATTAACGGGCAGTTCAGCCGATCTCCGCTGCCTCATCTGTGCAATAAATAGACACATGTCCTTCCGTTTGACATAATCTGATGTTAAACTGGAAATGCTGAAGCTCACTGGATGGATATTCAGCTGATTCTTGATGGACATATCATGTATAGCATCATGAGTTGGATGTATTGTATTGGAAAGGTTTTTTTCAGTCCAGTTCTTTGTGGATGAACAATATCTATGTACTGGAGAAACAATGATCTCTTTGCACAGTAAAATTGCAGCCAATTCCTGTCCACCCATGTAGGAACTAAAATGGACACAGTACAGCACAGGAATCTCTTTGGCCAGAGGGTGCTGAATCTGTGGAATTCATCGCCGCAGACGATAGCGGAGGCCAAGTGGTTGAGTATTTTTAAAGTGGAGATTGATTGGTTCTTGATTAGTAAGGGCATTAAAGATTACGGGAAGAAGGCAGGAGAATGAGAAGGAAAATTAGGTTAGCAATAATCGAATGTCTAGCAGACTGCATGGGCCGAATGGCCACATTCTGCTCCTGTGTCCTATGGTGTTATAGGACCAGGCCCAACACCCCACATTGTCAGTGTCGTACATGATCCCAAGGCCAACACGGCCTGCATATAATCCATATCCGTTCATTCCCTGCATATCCATCGGCCGATTATCGTACACGCCTTCACTTTCACCGCAAGTGTGTACCAGGCACCCACCATCCTCTGTGTAAAATACTGCCTCTGCACATCTCCTTTAGACTTTGCCCCTCTCACCTTAAAGCTCTCTTGTAAATGATATTTCCACCCTGAGAAAAATATTCGGATTGCCTACCCTCTAATAATTGTATATACTTCTGCCAGGTCTCCCCTCAACCTCCCGTGTTGCAGAGAAAGCAATCCAGGTTGGTCCAACCTCCCCTTATAGTTAATTCCCTCTAATCCAGGCATAATTGTAGTAAACCTCCTCTACATCCTTTCCAAAGCCTTCACGTCCTTCCTGCATTGGGGAGACCAGAATTACACGCATTTATAATGACTGTGTAGGATGGAACTGCAGATGCTTGTTTACTCCAAAGATAGTCACAAAATGCTGGAGCAATTCAGCGGGTCAGGCAGCATCTCTAGATAGATGGAATGGATGACGTTTCGGGTCGGGTCCGAAGAACGGTCTCAACCTGAAACATCACCCATTCCTTCCATCCAGAGATGCTGCCTGACCCGCTGAGTTACTCCAGCATTTGTGTATATAATAACAGTGTCAGTGCTAGAAATGGTATGGATTTTAGAGCTCACTTGCTACTTGCCTGGCAACATTCACCTCCTTGCCAAAGTATTGAGTGCAGGACTTTGCTACCAGATGGCAGCACAGTGGCCAGCAGCGGCGTGCACCACAGCCTGGGCTGATCTAGAGTGGAAGCATAATTTTCCCAGCGTGATCCAACAATCTGCCCTATAAAGTTGAGCAGGTTAACTGTTGGAAACAGCGATGCTTTTAGAAGCTGTCAATTAGCCAGCTCTAGCTGAATCAATGTGTCCTGGACTAGAATAAGGGAAATCCACTCTGACGGCCTTGCAAGAGTCCACAGAGAGGTTAATGATTGTTTTAAAGTAGTGTGCGCTGCCAATTACTAATGTGCAATAGAGTATTTTCTTCCATTTCTGTTATCATAGAGCAATTTTAGTTATCGGTGGATGTTGAGAGTGGTTTAACAGTGTGAGGTGAAGTCACACTATGACCTTTTTTCATCTTTCACCATGTGAGACAATGCAGGGGCATCCAGTGTTCTCTGCAGCAATACGTTTACTCTGACTAAAAAGATTTATTTGTCAAAACATTAAAAGCTTATAAAAATCTGATTTACGGCACAAAAATGCTATGCAAGGGCAATGGCTTCAAAGAAAGAGGACAAACGTGTCATGATAGGAGCAGAATTAGACCATTCGGCCCATCAAGACTGCTCCGCCATTCAATCATGGCTGATCTATCTCTCCCTCCTAACCCCATTCTCCTTCCATCTCCCCATAACATATAACCATATAACAATTACAGCATGGAAACAGGCCTTCTCGGCCCTTCCAGTCCATGCCGACCATTTATTTTCCCCTAGTCCCATCTACCTGCACTCAGACCATACCCCTCCATTCCCTTCCCGTCCATATACCTATCCACTTTACTTTTAAATGTTAAAATCAATCCTGCCTCCACCACTTCTGCTGGAAGATCATTCCACACAGTCACCACTCTCTGAGTAAAGAAGTTCCCCCTCATGTTACCCCTAAACTTCTGTGCCTTAATTCTCATGTCATGCCCTCTTATTTGAATCTTCCCTACCCTCAATAGGAAAAGCTTATCCACATCAACTCTGTCTAACTGTCTAACCCCTGACACCTGTACTAATCAAGAATCTATCTATCTCTGCCTGAAAAATACTCAATCACTTGTCCTCCACAGCCTTCTGTGGCAATGAATTCCACAGATTCACCACCCTCTGACTAAAGAAATTCTTCCTCATATCCTTCCGAAAGTATCGTCTTTTAATCCTGAGGCTATGACCTCTAGTCCTAGACTCTCCCACTAGTGGAAACATACTCTCCACATCCACTCTATCCAAGCCTTTCACAATTCGATAAGTTTCAATGCCGAATTGAACTTTTAAACTTCATCCTCATCCTTTTAAACTTCAGCTAGTACAGGCCCAGTGCCGTCAAACGCTCATCATATAAACATTGTTGTACTGTAACCCCTCCAGAGCCAGCAACCCCTCCAGAGCCAGCACATCCTTCCACAGATTTGGTGCCCAAAACTGCTCACAATTCAGAAATGGTGCCCAGAATTGTTCACAATGGGTATTGTGACCAGAATTGGTGACAATTTTGGATTTTGGAGGTGAAGCCCTCAACAGAAATGAACAACAAATAGTGGTAGCAGGCATTCTAAGACAGAAAGATATGAAAACATGGCTTGGGTTGGGGGGGGGGGGGGGGGGGGGGGGGGGTCAATAGAATGGAATAATCAGCATGCAAAATTTAAGGGAGTGATTTGAGAATATAAAGAGAAAACTGAACTGAGGTATATATACAGCATTTTTCTAAGCTGGGCTTCAAACCACATGTTAGTGGAGATTAGAGTTACAATTTGTCCTTGTCTTTCCCCCTGGCCTCATCTAAACGGCAATGTACATCAGCAACGCTGCCATCATTGCCTCCCTGATCCTTTATCTCATTGAGCACACTGGAAAATGAGCTAGGAAATGACTTCTCTCCACTCTGCGCTCAACTCTTATCAATATTCATGCAAGCTTCAATTTTATTTGTAACAGTTTGTCACCATTGAACCGCCAAGCAGATGGTTTTGTTAAACTTGTTGAACTTTTCTTCTCATTTTAGATTATTGTTTTTCCCCAAATTCACATCCAAACTGATTACAAAGTAAATTAATTTATCTCTGTGTTAACAGACGGGGAAAGCAACATCAGAGAGAAGGATACATTCTTTCCAAATTTGAATAAACATATTCAGTCACTTCCTCTTCACTGAAACTAACTGCCATGTTAAGCCACAAGCATTGACACGACTGACACACGGAGTGACTCCAGCTTTTTGTATCCATCTTCGGTTTAAACCAGCATCTGCAATTCTTTCTTACCCATTTACATCTCGTATTTGGAAGTTGCTAAGAATTAAAGAGCAGTGTGTTTGGACTTGGAACATGATTTTTTCAGGATGCTGTCTTTGAGATGTTTGATGAAAAGGAAGCAGTTTTTCTGCGTATGTCAAAGACCCTGCCACAGACCAGCATGCTCTCCTGCTTTCAGCTGACATCTTTCAGCCGATTGTACCATTTTGCTGCTTTTGAACCACCGCCTTGCTTGCTCCCCTCTCACAGCTGCACATATTGCAACTGAAGAATAACACAACGGCTGTAAATCTGCCGGGATTGGTATAAGATTCAGCAGATTTGGAGGGGGGGGGGGGGGGGGGGGGGGAGAATTATAAAACAACATGCCTGCACATAAAGGACAAAATGATTTACAAATGGGAAGCTGCTGCTTGCAAACGTTTGAGGAAATACAAAGAAACACTGGCGATGACAATCTCTGTGATGTACAGGAAGTTTCAGACATGAAAAACTGTCAACACTACATGTAATGAGCAGTTAAAACTAGGTCAAGACATTTTCTCCTGTGGCAAGTGATTTGTAGAGCAAATTACAGCTCAGGCTACAAAATGAAGTTAAAGGTTTTAGTTTCTCAAATAAAATACTTAAGTTGACTGAAATTTGTGCTACATGTGCGAAGCGAACAGATGGTTGGACTATGAACCTATAAGAGCCTTCCTGCCTGTTTATTTATAGGATGTGAGAGACGTTGGCATTGCTTATCTCTAACTGCAGGTGGGAAGCTGATAGTGAGCCTCCAGCTATAACCCGCGCACCTGGTGGCTGCTATGGCAGGTGGGCATGAAACCAAGTGCAATATGCCAGCCTTGCTGTGGGAGGTCAGTGGGAGCAAGACTCCAGCTGTGTGGGAGGATGTGAAGGTGCCAACCAAGGGCGTTCTTGGTGCTTGTTCATGAGTTCAGTGATGAGACATTCTGCCAAAGGGACTTTGACACTCTGCTCAGGGAACTATAACAACCTTCTTCTTTGGAGCTCCTAACGCACCCCATGCTGACCATTTCCTGGTGATTTTGTGGTCAATGATGGTTTTCTGCAGAAACATTTTCAAAAGATGCATTTGGCAACAGTATTAAGTCAGAAGGAACTGGAGAATCTGGTTTAAACCGGATAGACACAAAGTGCTGGAGTAACTCAGCTGGACAGACAGCATCTCTGGAGAGATGGAATGGGTGACATTTCGGGTCGAGATGTCTGAAGAGGGGTCTCGACCTGAAACGTCACCCATTCCTTCTCAACAGAGATGTTGCCTGTCCTGCTCAGTTACTCCAGCACTTTGTGTCTATTTTCAGGCCTCCTTGCCTGACAGTACTTCACAAACCTGTGACCTTTGTGACCTTGGCAGCAAAGATCACAGGTTTGTGAAGTACTGTCAGGCAAGGAGGTCCAGTGGACCTTGTGGGTGGTGTACGCTGCAGTCACACTAAAACTATATCCTATCAAATTTTTAGTGACAATTTTTATGAAACATTCACAAATCTAAATGGAATGGAACTCAATTGAAGCGTTATCATGAAACAAATCTTTAACACAATTTATTTGTTGATGAGAAAGTTACATTTTTCATTCCACAATATATGGATTCAGAACAAAATTGACTGCCACGGCTTATACCTGGTGTGGCGGAATGCCTTCTAATGCATTATGTACAGTATTTAAACACAGATTTTTAAGTGTATGGTTGATTGCTGTCAGTAACTGCTCATCACGTTCTA
This sequence comes from Raja brachyura, assembly GCA_963514005.1. Next base: position 65,457,053 of record OY740793.1, on the reverse strand, counting down.
CAAGAATTACACCATCGCAGTTACGTTTATGGACTCAGGGTCACATAGCACAGAAACAAGCCCTTCAGCCCATCATTTCTATGCTGGCCATCAAATACCGTACTATAATGGCAGCACGGTGGTGCAGCAATAGAGCTGCTGCCTTACAGCGCCAGAGACCTGGGTTCAATCCAGACTACTGGTGTTGTCAGTGTGGAGTTTGCACGTTCTCCCTGTGTCCCTGCATGGGTTTTTTTCCAAGATCTATAGTTTCCTCCCACACTTCAGAGGAAACAGGTTTGTAGGTTAATTGGCTTAGTATAATTGTAAATTGCCCCAAGTATGTGTAGGATAGTGTTAATGTTTGGAGATTGCTGGTCAGTGTGGACTCGGTGGGCCAAAGGGCCTGTTTCAGCGCTGTATCTCTTAACTAAAAAATCAAAACTGTATTAATCCCATTAACCAACACCTAGTCCTGAATCATCTCCGTTTTGGTGTTTCTATCCTTTCATGTGCAGAGTTAGATATGAGTAGCTGGATATCTTCCTATAATATTTCACTGCAATGCAACCCAATCAAAGGGATGTCAGCTGCAAATGAAGGCATGTGTTTGGAGTTCATTGCACAGCCAACATGGCCCCTACTGCATCCATCGCTGCTTCCTTTATCCCACCTGAATCATGGAGAAGGCAAACCCCAGATCCCCAACGAAAAGCCCCATGTTCTCAAAGCTCCAGCAGGAAGAATACAGGTCAGGCTTGGAAGTGGCAGCTTCTGTTTTGTTTAATTTAGGGATACAACATGACAACAGGGCCTTTGGCCCAGCATGTTGTTGCCGACCAACGATCACCCATACACTAGTTCTATCAGATTCACTGGGGACAATTTCTATGCCAATTAATCTACAAACCTGCACGTCTTTGGTCAACGTTGGACCATGAATAGTAATGGGAAAGACAAATGGATGCAAAGTGAGCATTTGTACTCTGCAGTACGCAAAAGACAAAGGCGATGTTAAGGGTCTGTCCCACTTGGGCCTCATTTGCGCATCATTTACACGGCGTCATTTACGCATCACGACGCGTGCATTACACGAACATGGCGCGTGGTGAGGCGTGGTGACGTAGGCAGTGACGCACGGCAGCGCCCGGCACCCCAGGATTTTGGGATCCTCAATATCCTGACACGCCACCTGCGTGACGCGCAAATGACGCCCAAGTGGGACAGGCCCTTTAGGGTTTCGGTAGAGATTAAATAACAACAGTGATTTTACAGGTAGCCTTGAGTATTGGGAATCAATTTCATGAGAATAAAATTGGAAAGGAAACTTGCGCTACTAGGATTGAAGGATTACAATTACTGAAGAATTCCCTACACTGTTGGGAGAGAGAAGGATTGAATGAGTAGGGAACTGCAGATGCTGGTTTACACCAAAGATAGACGCAAAATGCCGGAGTAACTCAGTAGGACGAGAAGCATCTCTGGAGAGAAGGAATGGGTGACGTTTCGGATCAAGACTTCTTCAGACCTTCTTCAGAGAGATTGAATGATTTTTACACTCTTTACTGCTGTTCCCAAATCATTTACTTGACTCATGGTTAATTGTAGACAGACAATTACTTACAGAGAAAGATGAGACCATAAGCCCACTGTACTCATAAAGGAAATAGAATAGTGTCATTGGGGGCGAGGAATGCAAATTATTTTTGTCCAAACATTTGCAAAACTATGTCCAACATTTTTATTGTTCATCTTTATCAACCACTTCAGTTGCATTTTAAGATTGTTTTCAACCTCATCATCAAAACCAATAATTGTGGAGAATTCTGCATCAAACCGCCTTCTCCAGAGAGACAGTACACCGTAGCACACTAATAGATTGAAATAGAATACCTTGGATCCATATTTTCTTCATACCTGTGATATTCCCAGGGTGTTTTCTACTCCCCAGTTGTTATCAATAAGCTGTGTAGATGCTGCTCAAAACCCACAATTCTCTCTGTTTCACCATCTTGCCATTGGGTGCTTTTTTTAACTGACTAACCATCCATTCTTCCTGTATTTCCTTTTTTATTTCTTCTTCTTAGTTTTAGGGATACAGCATGGAAGCAGGCCCGTGTAGGAAGGAGCTGCAGGCGCTGGCTTACACAGAAGAAAGACACATTTGCTGGAGTAGCTCAGTGGGACAGGCAGCATCTCTGGAGAGAAGGTGACCTATCAGGCTGGAACTCTTCTTCAGGAACTCTTCTTCTTCTTTTTGAGGAAAACATTCTTTACACAGAGAGTGGTGAGTCTCTGGAATTCTCTGCCACAGAAGGTAGTTGAGGCCAGTTCATTGGCTATATTTAAGAGGGCGTTAGATGTGGCACTTGTGGCTAAAGGGATCAGGGGGTATGGAGAGAAGGCAGGTACGGGATACTGAGTTGGATGATCAGCCATGATCACATTGAATGGCGGTGCAGGCTCGAAGGGCCGAATGGCCTACTCCTGCACCTATTTTCTATGTTTCTATGTTTCAGCCAATGTAAACAAAACCATAGAATTGATAAGCCACTCTGATATTTCCCCTTAATGATCATTTTCTGTTACATTTCAAATAATAATGGCAATTATAAGCATTCAAGCAGTTGTAAACATATCAGAATATTTGTTACAGGAGTCTCTCATAGAATGATTAGTCCTCTCGTGTTCACCAATAGATACTTACAACAGGCAAAGTGCATAGGCTCCAACCACTGATTCACTGCCTCTCACCAGGAAACTCCCATCCATTCCAGCTTTAGCAAGCAGTTCCTCGGCTTTGGCTCGGCTGATGTTCAAGTGATACCACGGTGGACTTGCTGTGGCCATCGTGATCACGCCCCAGTGATCAGTGAAGTCTTGCAAGAAATAAAAGAATCATCGTCAACAATGTCTCAGTCTTGCTCCATTGATAGATCCGTCGCAACCAGTCAATAGGTCCTGGATTCAACTTCTACACCCGACACCCGAATACGAACTCGAGTTTATTGAGGGATTACCGTCAGATAATTTGTAAGAATCACAAGACTACTGTCCTGCAATTATCCCTAAACCGATAATCACTTAAAGCAGTTGTTCTAATAATGGTCACTTCTGCTTCTGGGATCTCAGAATAGACAAAGATAATGAGGAACTGCTTCCCTCAGAAGGTCATGATCCTTGAGATTCTCCGCCCAAGGAAACAGGGGAGGCTGAATCATTAATTCCATTCAAGGGCGAGACATGGATTGTTGCTCTGTGGGGGAGGTACGAGATGTTGGGAACTGGTAGAAAAATAGCCCGACAATCAGCCAGGAATTTGTTGCATGGCAAAATAAGCTAAAGGAACCATATGACTCCTACTTCTTAACTATAAACTATAAATTCTTATAAACTATTTCAGAGTTTGTAAATAAAGACTCGGGCAACAATAATAAGCTATCCTAAACTTGTAGGAATCAGTGGCGAGGTCACAGCGGGATATTATGTTCATTCTGGACAGCTCTCTCTGCTATGAATTGCTGAGTGCTTGGAGATAGTGCAGAAGAGATGACCTGGGCAGCACACTGGTGCAGTTCACAGCATCGGAGTCCTGGGATCGATCCTGACCTCGGGTGCTGGAACTGGTGCAGAGAAGATTGACAAGGATGTTGCCAGGACTCCAGGGCCTGAGCTACCGAGGTAGGTTGAATAGTCTAGGACTTTATTTCTTGCAGGGTAGGTCGATGAGGGTAATTTATATAATTATACAAGATTATGCTTGAGACTAATAGATCAGGTAAATGCACAGAGCCGTTTACCCAGAGTAAGGGAATTGAGAACCAGAGTAAGGGGGGAAAGATTTAATAGGAACCCGAGAGATAACTTTTTTCGCAAAGGGTTCTGGGTATATGGAATTGAGCTGCTGGAGGAGATAGTCCAGACAAATGTTTAAGAGCCATTTGGACAGGTACGTGGATAGGATAGATTGAGAGGAATGTGGGCCAAACGCAGGCAGGTGTGATTAGTGTAGATGGGGCATGTCAGGCAAGTTGGGCCGAAGGGCCTGTTTCCACATCGTATGACTGTAGGACTCTATGAGTAACCTTGTATGAACTAACAGTAGTGGCCAGCTAAATCTCAAATGCTGATGCTAATCTCAGCATTTACGTATTGCTAAGTTTTTACTAACTTTACATCATAAAGGTCGAGGCCCAGTAGTTCTATCACACACCTAACTGTCTTATGTACCACATTATCAAATGTTAAATAAACCTTGGCAACTAAAAGAGTACATTTGGAATGATTAACACAGTAATCTTCTCATGATCTTGTAGCTCTCTGAGCATGTAGCATACGTGAACAAGCAGAACATATCAACATGCATACACTGCACACTTGACATCAACTGTAGTGATACACCCGAGTGCTTCACAAACAGTGGACCATAAACATTTGAATAGACTTTAACAGAAGACTGGAGGTCAGGTTTAGCCCAACTTAAAGGGTCAATCTTTACCCGAGTTAGGGTTTTTGTGGCAACAGAGCAGTGCAGCGTTCAGTCAGGTTAAGGTTAATGATTCAATTACTTTAGCTGCAGGTCCCCAATACTTGTCATCCCTGCCCCTGGTGGCTGCAGCAAATATTGCAATGACCTCATGGTGGTCAGATATGCATGGCTGCCCGCATGTCAGTCAAGGGCAAACCCACCCCTAAGTGGAGAAACTCGCTGAAGGAAATATAGAAACAAGGAACTGCAGATGCTGGTTTACCAAGAAAGATACAAAATGGTGGAGGAACTCAGCGGGTCAGGAGGATCCCGGGAGCATTTAGATAGGTGGCGTTTTGGGTCGGGAGCCTATTTCACACCCTTCTTAAGAAAGGTCCTGACCTGAAACGTCACCAATCGATATCCTCCTGGGATGCTCCTGACCCGCTGGGTTACTCCAACACTTCTCAGCTGGCCCGCCGGCTGGGCTTTGTGTGCAGTCCAGCAGTCGGGCAACTCATCATTCACCAAGCCACGGCTGAGTCGGTCAACAAATTGCCGTTGGGAATTTGTCCCTTATTTGGATCTTTTGTCCCTTATTTGGGAGTGAAAAAGGTGGCAACCATACTTATACAATACTTTCACCACCCAACACACAATGTGTTCACAGGTGGAAGAATCTGCTATCATCCTTGGAGTAAATTATTATTATTAAACTTTATTTCAGACTCAAGGTCCAGACTTTTAAGAGATGACATTACATAAAATACATTGCATATAAAAACACCATAAAATACATATAAAAGCTTAGTATATCATATAACTTGTAAAACTCTGTTCTTGAACGTGTGTGTGGGTGTCTTTTCATATATGATTCACATCTCCTTGAAAACCCGAAGCTGTAACGGTGACATTTTTACATATTCCGGTAGAGATTTACCTTGTGATTTCAAAATCCTCTCCTGAAAATTTGATTCATTATTTCATTCTGGTCCATGCCGGCCGCAGCCTAGTTCGGGCCCGGCGCCTGATGGAGAGGCTTGTGCCCTACGACTTGGGTAGGTGCTGCCTCTACCCGCTCCCCCTCCCCGGGCAGAGAAAGAGAGAGAGGGGTGGGGGGTGGGGGGGGGGTGAGAGGGGGGGTGGGTGAGAGAGGGGGGAAGAGAGGGGGGTGGAGGGAGGAGGGGAGAGGGGGTGGAGAGGGAGGGGTGGAGGTGGGGGATGGAGAGGGGGGAGGAGGGGGGGATGGAGAGGAGGAGGAGAGGGGGAAGAGAGGGGAGAGGAGGGGGGGGTGAAGGTGGAGGGGGCCCTTCCTCTCCACCACCCACCTCTCTCTGCCCCCCTCCCTCTCTGCTCCTTCCTCTCTGCCCCCCTCTGTCTCTCTGCCCCCCCCTCCCTCTCTGCCCCCCCCCCCCCCATCTTCACTGCCCCCCCTCCCTCTCTAGGGAGTGGTGAATATTGGGGCCTATGGGTGAATGGTGGAGTAATGCGTTCGAGAACTAGCCCTCCCCTGTGACACCCCCCCCCCCCACCCCTTAATCTTTACCCACCACCCTCTCCACCCCCCCCCCCCCCCCCAGCCGTGCCTGCACAGTTGGGGGTTATGCATGAGTGGATTGGGCGGGGGATGGGGTAAATGGAGCTAATTCATCATTTTAATACAATATCAAGGGGGGGTTAGTGTGTGTGAGACGCCGAAGGCCGCCTCCCCCGCAAACGCGCGTTGAGGGGACGGGACCCAATGGGTCCCCCTGGGTCTAGTTACTTATAAAAACATCATAAATTATATACAAAAAAACACAATACATGATTTAAAATCCAGAATAAAAAGGAAGATCAGTGTCCTACAACAAAACAGTGATACCAGTGTCTCCACAACTGCGATTTGTAACGTATAGTGCTAAACCTCCTGTTTGACATGCCACAATAATTACATTTTTAGAGTCTTTTATCCTGCAAATGAATTTATGATTTCTTAGGACAGCTTCTAAGGCACTGACTCCTGCAGCCACAAACATGTTACCAGCTACACCATCTAGGTTTCCTTAGCAGTGTTCTCATGACATCATTATAGGCCACCTTTAGTCTCTGCAAACTTGTCTTTCTGTAGTTTGACCACAGGTGTGCAGTATAGAGAGGTGTGCAATATGCTCTAAACAGAGACATCTTCACCACATCTGTACACGCACCAAACTTACGCAAGAGAATATTCGCCCGTACATACAGCATACATCGTTGCCTATAAATATCCTCATCATCTGTCATTTGTTCTGTAATAAAATGCCCAAGATATTTTACTTTATTACAGACACTAAGATTATTGTCAGACAATTTAAAATCAGGAAATGTTAGACATTTATCCTTGTCCTACAGATCATAACAGCACTCTTACTAGCATTATATTTAATGTCATGTTCCACACCATACACGGGACATGTAGTAAGGAGCTGCTGGAGACCAGCGCTAGATGGACTAAAGACCACAAGATCATCTGCATACATAATATGGTTCACTAAAATATTACCAATCGTGCACCCAGTATTACAGGTGTTCCATTGCTTACACAGATCATCAATATATAGATTGAAGAGGACGGGGGACAAAATTCCCCCTTGTCTAACACCATTGCTAACCATAAATGGGGCTGAGACCCTATTGCCCCATTTTATTTGCATCGTCTGGTGGGCATACCAGCAGGCCAGAATTCTCACAATGTATTTTGGCATCTCCTCTTTGACTCATTTTAACAACCAACTTCCTGTGATTCACACGATCAAAGGCTTTGGAAGCATCAATAAAGCACATAAGGATTGAAGAGTTTTTGCCTCTATATTTGTTTACTATCTCCTTTAGGGCATATATGCACAAGTCAGTGCCATGTTTAGCTTTAAAACCAAACTGGTTATCTGTGGAGTTAACAAACTCATTTATCCTATCCAGCAGAACTCTTTCTAAGACTTTTGACAATAAGCTGGCTAAAGCTATGGACCTGTAATTATTTAGACTGCCTACTTTACCAGCTTTGTCCTTAATGACCGGCACTAACAGAACAGACAACATTGAGTCTGGTAACTAGCCATGAATCATAAAGCCAGTAAAACAAAGAGCAAGGAGAGGACAGATCCTCATACTCGCATACTTAAGACGTTCAGCAGAGATATGATCCAAGCCACTTGCTTTGTTGTTGGACAGCTTATTCATGGCATGATACACCTCATGTGACATAATCACCATCGAGTCATTACTCTCAATATTGTCCACCTTATACAAGTCCCCTTGGACACAGTTGAATAAAGTGCTATAATGTTGTCGCCATAACTCCGCGATATTAGCTGTTCTGGACATTCCATCTACAGTGCATGACAGAGATGTTTTGCAACTGTTAAGAGCTCTCACTTCTTTCCAAAAATCAGTGGCATTGTTACTTAGCAGCTTCTTAGCCATGGAATCAGCCCTCATAGCTTGCTCATTATTACAGATGAAGCGAACAGCATACTTATATCTTGCTTATATCTTATACTTATATCATGAGCTTCTTGTGCTCAAACACAGGCCCCTGTCTGTGACTACTTGCCATAGCCCATGATTCAGTGGCTTCACGGGCTTCAGCATGATACTCAGCTACATACTGATTGCAGCCAGGCCTGATTTTTATGCTTGCAGTAGGACTTACTGCCTACATATAAACCCTTACTATATCATTATACATTATACAGATACAAAGTTCAATCCAGGCTTCAGAAGTCATTTTGCATTGAAAACTTGCAGCCATAGCAAGGAAATACTTCCCCATCAGGAGACTTGAGCAGTTATCAGTAACCAGAACTGAAGTACATTAGGGGGAAAAGGGTAACTCGAGAGAGAGAGTGGGACTTCTCAGGAATCAAAGCGGCCACCTCTGTGTGGAGCCAGAGGAGATGGGCAAGGTCCTCAATGAGTATTTCTCCTCTGTATTTATTGAGGAGAAAGACAGTAGGACGGAGGAACTTGGGGCAGTCACTGGAAGTGTCTTGAGAGCAGTCAGTGTTACCGTCGAAGAAATACTGAAGGTACTGTTGTGTATGAACGTAGTCAAATCTCCAGGGCCTGATCAGATATATCCGAGGGAAACTAGAGAGGAAATTGTGGGAGCCCTGGTTGAAATTTACGAGTGGTCCTTAAATACAGACAAATGTTGAGCCTCTTTTCAAGAAGGGCTGCAGGAAAATGATGGAAACTATACGTCGGTAAGCTTAACGTCTGTAGTTGGTAAGTTACTAGAGAGTATTCTAAGGGATAGGTTATACAGGCATTTGGATGATGGTGGAAGGTTGCTTCTCAGACTGGAGGCCTGTGACTAGTGGTGTGCCTCAGGGTTCGGTGCTGGGCCCGTTACTGTTTGTCATCTACATCAATGATTTGGATGAGAACATACAGGGCAAGATTGGCAAGTTTGCTGATGATACAAAAGTGAGTGGTTTTGTAGATAGTGAAGATGGTTGTGAACGATTGCAGCAGGATCTGGATCGATTGGCCAGGTGGGCGGAGGAATAGCTGATGGAATTTAATACAGAAAAGTGTGAGGTGTTGCATTTTGGGATGTCGAACAAGGGCAGGACCTACACAGTGAATGGTCGGCCTCTGGGTAGTGTTGTAGAGCAGAGGGATCTAGGAGTATAAGTACATGGTTCCTTGAAGGTCGAGTTGCAGGTAGATAAGTTGGTCAAAAAGGCTTTTGGCACTTTGGCCTTCATCATTCACAGTATTGAGTATAGAATAGAAGTTGGGAGATTATGTTGCAGTTGTATAAGATGTTGGTGAGACCGTATTTAGAATATTGTGTTCAGTTCTGGGCATCATGTTATAGGAAAGATATTATCAAGCTTGAAAGGGTTCAGAAAAGATTTATGAGGATGTTGCCAAGACTAGAGGGAGTGAGCTATAGGGAGAGGTTGAGTAGGCTGGGTCTCTATTCCATGGAGCGCAGGAGGATGAGGGGTGATCTTATAGAGGTGTATAAAATCATGAGAGGAATAGATTGGTTGATGCAGAGTCTCTGGGGAAGAGACTCTAAGAGTCTTTTGCCCAGAGTAGGGGAACCAAGGACCAGAGGACATAAGTTCAAGGTGAAGTGGAAAAGATTTAATAGGAATCCGAGGGGTAACATTTTCAACAAAGGGTGGTAGATGTATGGAACAAGCTGCCAGGCAGTTGAGACTGGGACTATTCCATCGTTTAAGAAACAGTTAGACAGGTACATGGATAGAAGAGGTTTGGAGGGATATGGACCAAGCGTAGACTAGTGGGATGTGTAGCTGGGGTATTGTTGGCTGGTGTGGGTGAGTTGGGCCAACAATTGTTGGCCGGTGTGGGTGAGTTGGGCCGTAGGGGTTGTTTCCACACGGTATCACTGTATAACTCTAAGTAGAGTTCATGCACAAACTGTTCAACGTTCTAGTCAGACCACACCTTGAATATCACATCAAAATCTAGTCCCTGGCATGAAGAGGAAACGTCCTCTTGTTTGCAGCTCAGAGTAAAGCCACAAGCCTATTGTAAAAACTCACGTCCAAAGCAAAGAATAGCAAAACGTGTTGGTTTTCTACAAATTTGAAAAACCTGCAGGAATTGTGGATCTGATTCACCAATTAAAAGATAAACAGAATTCAGCAGATTAGGCAGTATCTGTGGAAAGGGAAACAGAGTTAAAAGGTCATGGTTAGACACAGAGTGCTAGAGTGGCTCAGCGGGTCAGGCAACACCTCTGGAGAAAAGGGGTCGTGCATCGCTTTTCTCCAGAGCTGCTGCCTTATGCACTGAGTTATTCCAGCACCCTGTGTCTACCTTTGGTACAAACCAGCATCTGTAGTTCTTTGTTTCTAACATTTCAGAGTGAAGACCCGTCATGAGAATTGGTGTGTGTGTGGAACAAGCTGCCAAAGGTGGTAATCGAGGTAGATTTTATAACAACATTTAAAAGGCATTTGGACAGGTACATGGTCAGGAAAGGTTTAGAGGGATATGGACCAAACTCGGGCAGGTGGGACTAGTGTAGATGGGTCAGCTTGGCCGGCATGGGGAAGTTGGGCCGAAGGGCCTGTTTATGCACTTAATAACTCTAATTGAAAAAGGGTGGAAAAAGCCATTGGACTTGCAGTTGGTATACGATGTACTGGTGTGGGATGGAGATTGAACGTATAGAGTTAAGTAAGACAGTAAATAGTATGTAATTGTTATGTCTGTTAAGCCATCTCAGACTAAATTGTCAAAGCAAAACCTGGATAACAGATATGAACCAGCAAAAAGGGTCTCGACCCGAAACCCTTTTTCATCCACCCATTCCATCTATCCAGAGATGCTGCCTGTCCCACTGAGTTACTCCAGCATTTTGTACCTACTATAGATAGGCATCACTGTCGGCATGGGCAAGGTGGGTGTAAGGGTCTGTTTCTGCGCTGTATGATTCTATAAATCAAAATTAAGAGAGATCATAAGATCACAGGAACCTACAGCTCAGAAGGAGCCATTTGGCCAGTTGTTGATGTCAGCCAAAAAAGGATCATTTGGTTTTGCGTCACTATCCAACTCTCGATTCACTATCTTATTATAAAATATCAAGAACGCAGTCAGGATTTTTTTTAAATTGTTATTCTCCAAACATGCTTCCAGCAAATGAATTCCAGGCCCCCACCTTAATTTGTGTGAAAATATTTTGTCAGCACTTAATTTAATCTATTAACATATAAAAGAAAATCATTTAGTTATTGGCCTTTCTGACCACTGAAATATGACCGTCCAAATCAATCTGCCCAAATGATGCAACAGTTCTACCCAGTCTATTGTGTGCAGTTTTGGTCCCCTAATTTGAGGAAGGACATTCTTGCTTTTGAGGGAGTGCAGCGTAGGTTTACAAGGTTAATTCCCAGGAGGGCGGGACTGTCAAATGCTGAGAGAATGAAGCAGCTGGGCTTGTACACATGGAGTTTAGAAGGATGAGAGGGGATCTCATTGAAACATATAAGATTGTTAAGGGTTTGGACATGCTAGAGGCAGGAAACATGTTCCCAATGTTGGGGGAGTCAGAACCAGGGACCACAGTTTAAGAATAAGGAGTAAGCCATTTAGAACGGAGATGAGGAAACACTTTTTCTCACAGAGAGTGGTGAGTCTGTGGAATTCTCTGCCTCAGAGGACGGTGAGGGCAGGTTCTCTGGATGCTTTCAAGAGAGAGCTAGATGGGGCTCTTAAAAATAGTGGAGTCAGGGGATATGGGGAGAAGGCAGGAACGGGGTACTGATTGGGGATGATCAACCATGATCACATTGAATGGCTCGAAGGGCCAAATGGCCGACTCCTGCACCTATTGTCTATTGTCTTTCTTAAATTTTTCCAGGGTTTGTCATATTCTCCGAATCTCTATCCATCCATTGATCCATGGAAACAGAAAGTTTTCTTTTTCTGAAGAAGAATCAGTCTGATGAGGAGTCCCAACCTGAAACATCGCCTGTCCACTCAGTCTATAGAAGGGTCCCGAACTGAATTATCACCAAACCGTTCCCTCCACAGATGCTGCCCGACCTGCTGATTTTCTCCAGCACTTTGTGTTTTGCTCAAGGTTCCAGCATCTGCAGTGTCTCCAAGTCTACTTTTTACTGTGCAGGAAGGAACGGTAGATGCTGGTTTAAACTGAAGGTACACGTACGTGTGCTAATATTATGTTGGAAGGAACTGCAGCGGCATGAACATTGACTTCTCTAACTTCAAGTAACCCTTGCTTTTCCTCTCTCTCCATCCCTCCCCCTTCCCAGTTCTTCAACCAGTCTTACTGTCTCCAACAACATTTTATCTCTAATTGCCTTCTTGTTGTTATCTTCTCCCAGCTAACATTGATTTATACTACATTTTCCTTGATCTCCATTCCCCTTTTTTCTTATTTTCACACCTTACACTTCCTTATCTATGTATCTATCTCTCCCCGACATCAGTCTGAAGAAGGGCCTCGATCCGAAACGTCACCCATTCCTTCTCTCCAGAGATGCTGCCTATCCCACTGAGTTACTCCAGCATTTTGTGGCTATCTTATGCTGATATCAATGCAGTACACACACCCCAGTATACATTGATGGTGCCCAATTAGAGATGGTTGAAAGCTTCAATTTCTTAGGAATAAATATCACCAGAAATTTGTCCTGGACCAGTCACATCAAAGCAGTGGTCAAGAACACACACCAATGCCTCTACTTCCATAGAAAGCTTAGGAAGTTCGGCATGCTCCCAAGAATCCTCATTAATTTCCAGAGATGCTCCTTAGAAAGCATTCTATCGCTTGCCCCACAGGCCTCCCAGGGACGGCGGAGAAGCTGGTCGGCGGGGCCTGTCTAGGCCGAAGGAGCATCAGCGAAACCTCGGTGGCGGTGGGGCCTCGACATAGGCGGCGGTGGGGCCTCAACTATATCAAGAAAATCTATATAATTAACCCTCTTAAATCACCACTAAGCACGAGTCAGACTCATAGTCATAGATTAATACAGTATGGAAACTGGCCCTTCGGCCCAACTCACCCACACCGGCCAACAATGTCCCAGCTATCCTAGTCCCACCTGCCTGCGCTTGGTCCATATCCCTCCAAACCTGTCCTATCCGTGTACCTGTCCAACTGTTTCTTAAATTATGGGATAGTCCCAGCCTCAACTACCTCCTCTGGCAGCTGGTTCCATACACCTACCACCCTCTGTGTGAAAGTACTCTGTGTGTAAGTACTCAAAGTTGAGCATAAATCTGCAAAGGAAACCTAACCAAGACTTTGGGAGTTTTGCATCATTTTCTTACGAGTCCCTTAATATAAATGCCAAGTGTCCATGACTACTTCTCAATGATACTGCATGAACACATTGACTGTTGGTGCTCACTGCTGGGGACACCACATCTCTTTGCCCCTCCACAATTCTTGGTCTTCCTGCCAGTAAACCGTGATAATCAATGTGACCTGAAGACACACAAGATTGCAGACGCTGGAATCTGCGGCAACAACAAACTGCTGGAAGAACTCAGTAGTCAAGCAGCATCTGTGGAAGCAAAGGGACGGTCACATTTTTAGGTCAAGACTTTAGATTAAGACTGAGAGCGAGGAGGGCAGAACAAAATCTGGAGCAAAACACATCACCCATCTCACCCCTCGCTCTCACCCCTTTATGGGGTGGCACCGTGGTGCAGTGGGTAGAGCTGCTGCCTCACAGTGCCAGAAACACGGTTCAATCCTGACCTCGGGTGGAGTTTGCTTGAATGGGTGATCAATGGTCGGCGTGGACTGGTGGGCCAAAGAGCCTGTTACAATACTGTATCTTTAAAACTAAACTAAATATCTTTTCTTTGCTAGTGGTACAGTGGCGCAGCGGTAGAGTTGCTGCCTGCCATACAGCGCCAGGGACCCGGCTTTGATCCTGACTACAGGTGCTGTCTGTATGGAGTTTGTACGTTCTCCCCGTGACCGCGCGGGTTTTCTCTGGGTGCTCCACTTTCCTCCCACACTCCAGACATACAGGTTTGTAGGTTAATTGGCTCTGGTAAAATTTGTAAATTGTCCCTGTGTGTGCGCAGGATAGTGTTAGTGTATGTGGGGGGGGGGGGGGGGGGAGCACTGGTTGGTATGGATTAGTTGGGCTGAAGGGCCTGATTCCACGCTATACAGGTTCGCATCCCTCCACAGACCTGATGCAGGACTCGACCGAAAATGTTAACCATGACTTTGCCTCCACATATGTTGATTATCCCACCGAGTTCTTCCAGCAGATTGATTTTGGTTTATCTTCCTTTGCTAAAAAAAGGTTTATCGACCTTGGTTAAAAATGAAGCCCTCACACATTCCCCGCGGCAACCTGATGCCACCAGAATGCCCTCCATTCACTTGCCATTCTCATCTATTGTTTCAATTTGTTTAGTTTTAGTTTAGAGATACAGCGCGGAAACAGGCCCTTCGCACTGACCAGCGATCCCCGCACACTAACACGATCCTACACCAGGGACAATTTATACAGTTATACCAAGCCACATAACCTACAAACCTGGACGTTTTGGGAGTTTGGGAGGAAACCGAAGTTCTCGACGAAAATTCATGCGGTCATGAGGTGGGTGTGTGATAGGCAAAGACCAGGGGTACCAAATGTACTAAAGATACATTTGTGTATCTTTAAAGATACAGTAGCAAGATCCTGATCCTGCTCCTGATTGTTTACTGGAGTAACAAAGTGTGGGCTATTAACCAGTCTCAACCGGCCAGGGATCCCCGCACATTGAAGGGGCTGTCACACTTCGGCGACCTAATCTGCGAGTTTCGAAGAATTTGCTCTGGACTCAAACTCGCAGCATGGTCGACACGAGGTCCTAGGAGGTCGTATGAGGTGACTGGAACTCTCCTTCCTGTTCGAGGGAGCTTCCCGCCTACTCGCGGCCTCAACTAGGTCACGGAAAATGTTTCAATATGCTGGAAACTTTTCCGCAACCTATTTTTGGTCAGCATGGGTCTTTTTCACTCGTAGTGCAATGGAGTGGGGTCACTATGACATACAGGCAGTCGAGGGTAGGCCGTAGGCAATCTCTTTCACTGACCAGCCATTTTGATTGGCTCATTGGAGTTTCACGACGAGTACCGGTAGGTAAAATGCCCGCTAAACTTTATTAAACTTCGTAAAATTGTCTCCACTCCTTCACCCCCCCCCCTTCTCTCTCCCTTCTTCCCCCCCCCCTTCTCTCTCTCTCCCCCCCCCCCCCCCCCCCCCCGCGCTCTCTAAAGGACTTACCGTGCTCTGTGGCAGCCGTTTACCTTCCTCTTCATTGTGCAGACAGCGCTCCTCCGCTTTCCCTGGCCCCCACCTTTGCGATGTGTGTGTGTGTGTGTGTGTGTGTGTGTGTGTGTGTGTGTGTGTGTGTGTGTGTGTGTGTGTGTGTGTGTGTGTGTGTGTGTGTGCTACTCTTCTGGACTCGCGGATTAGGTCGCCCAAGTGAGACAGGCCCTTAACACTATCCTACACACACTTGGGACAATTTACACTGACATCAAGCCAATTAACCTACAAACCTGTATGTCTTTGGAGTGTGGGAGGAATCCGAAGATCTCGGAGAAAACCCACGCAGGTCACGGCAGGGGAGAACGTACATACTCCATAAAGACAGCATCCGTAGTCGGGATCAAAGCCAGGTCTCCGGCACTGCAAGTGCTGTATGACAGCAACTTTACCACCTTGCCAACATGCCGCCAGTGTCTGTGCATAACATGATGCCAAAACCCATCTCTTATCTACCTGCAGATAATGCATATCCTTGCATACCCAGATGCCTCTTCAAATGCCTTTGTATTGTCACGAATGTACCTGCTTCAACCACCGCACCCAGCAGTACGTTCCAAGCACTCACCACCCTCAATGTAAAAATAGTTGCCCTACACATCTCTTTTAAACTTTGCCCCTCTCACCTTAAAACTATGCCCTCTGCTATTTGATTTTTCCACCCTGAAAAGAAAACTTCTGACCGTCTACCCTATCTATACCTCGCATACATTTATATATTTATAACAACCTCTGGTGTTCCAGGGAAATCTATCCAACTCCGTCTAACCTATCTCTGTAACTAATGCCCCCTTATCCAGGTATCATTCTGCTAAACATCCACTGCACCTGCCACATCCTTCCTCTAATGGTGCGTCCAGAATTACACACTATATTCCAAACATTGCCGAACCAAAGTCCAATAAAGCTGCATGATGGCATCCTGACTCTTATACTCAATACTCTGACCTATGAAACTAAGCAAACCAAATACCTTCCTTACCACTCTATTGACTTGTGCTGCCTCTTTCAGGGAATAATGGACTTGGACCCCGAGATGCCTCTGAACATCAGTGCTGCCACCATTAGTTGTATATTCTCCTTACATTTGACCTCCCAATCACACTCTTTCTCTACCTGTTTCTGCAGCTGTTCTATGCACCGCTCTACCCCTCGACTGCCTTCCCCACAATCCACCACCCCAGCAAGCTTTGTGTCATCTACAGTGGAGTTTAGTTTAGACATACAGTGCGGAAACAGGCCCTTCGCCCCGTTGAGTCCGCGCCGACCAGCGATCCCAGCACACTAACACTATCCTTCACACACTAGGGACAATTTACAAATATACCAAGCAAATCAACCTGCAAACCTGTACGTCATTGGAGTGTGGGAAGAAACTGGAGATCTCAGAGAAAACTCACGCAGGTTAAGGCGGGAACGTACAACTTCCGTACAGACAGCACCCGTAGTCAGGATTGAACCTGGCACTGTAAGGCAGCAACTCTACCGCTGCTCCACGATGCCACCCTATAATACTGCAAACTGAATAAACAACCCGTCTCCGTTTACGTCCAGGTCATTTATTTATATATATCATAAACGGCAGAAGCCCCAGCACGATCCCTGCAGAACTCCACTTGTCACAGTCTGAAAATATACTTCCACCACAGTCCTCTATCTTCTATCCGGAAGCAAGTTATGAATGCATGTGACCAAGTCACTGTTAATCCCATGCATCAGCCTACCATGGGAGAGTTTATCAAATCCATCTCTAAAATCTATGTACACTAAGTCCACCCTCATCAATCACCTTTGTAACCTCTTCAAAGAACTTGATATTTCCCACTAAACTTGACCATGAAGGAGAGCTCATAGAGTGATACAGCGTAGAACCAGGCCCTTCATAGAGTCATAGTGTGATACAGTGTGGAAACAGGCCCTTCGGCCCAACTTGCCCACACCAGCCAACATGTCCCAGCTACACTAGTCTAACCTGCCAGTATTTGGTCCATATCGCACCAAACCTGACCCATCCTCTTAGAATAAAGGGGAGGTAATTTAAGACTGTGGTGAGAAAAAACTTTTTCACCCAGAGAGTTGTGAATTTATGGAATTCCCTGCCACAGAGGGCAGTGGAGGCCAAGTCACTGGATGGATTTAAAAGAGAGTTAGATAGAGCTCTAAGGGCAAGTGGAGTCAAGGGATATGGGGAGAAGGCAGGCATGGGTTATTGATAGGGGACGATCAGCCATGATCACAATGAATGGCGGTGCTGGCTCGAAGGGCAGAATGGCCTCCTCCTGCACTTATTTTCTATGTTTCTACCTGTCTAACTGTTTCTTAAATGATGGGATAGTCCCAACGTCAACTACCTTCTTTGGCAGCTTGTTCCATACCCCCCCCACCCTTTGTGTGAAAACGTTATCCCTCAGGTTCCTATTAAATCTTTTCCCCTTCACTTTGAACCATTGTCCTCTGCTCCTTGATTCACCTATTCTGGGCAAGAGACTCTGTGCATCTACCCGATTTATTCCTCTCATGATTTTATACACCTCTATAAGATCTCCCCTCATCCTCCTGCACTCCAAGGAATAGAGACCCAACCTGCCCCAACCTCTCCCTATAGCTCAGACCTTCTAGTCCTGGCAACATCCTCATAAACCTTCTCTGAACCATTTCAAGCTTGACAATGTCTTTCCTATAACATGGTGCCCAGAACTGAACACAATACTCTAAATGTGGCCTCACCAACATCTTATACAACTGCAACATGACCTCCCAACTTCTATACTCAATACTCAATTGTTTCCCCCATTGTGTCTCAATTATACCCTGAGTGAAGGTTTCACTTGGCCCAGTGCCACTGCTGCACTGAAAGCTATCCTGCATGCTCCAGTGAACAATAACATGTCAAAATGTCTTCTTGAATTACCTCAGTTGCCAATCCACAGGTTCCACAATCCCACAGCAGCCAACCTCAAAGTGTCTGAAAATGGCACTACTATAGTCTGACCGCAGTTACCAAACGTCTCTCTTGTTGCTCATGCTAAACTTGTCATTCTCTGAAAGCTCTGGTTAACACCTCCCTTCCCTGTTTTCACCATGTCCTTGCCAGGCATCATCTGTGGTTGGTAGTGTTAGCAAACTCAGCGAGATCTCGCAGATTTGGGCTCCATGACCAGTAATGAGATCACCTTCTACGCTTGACTGAGTGCCATATTTTCCATTGAGTGCTTCCCCTTGACCTTTAATAGTGCTTCCCTTCAGGTACTTCACCACTCATTCCTGCTCATTTCACTGCACCACTCATTCGGCTGAAACTATTAGTATCTCAGAGTTCCTTGGCACATTTGCCTTTTCCACTGCTCTCGTTCCCACTTACTGCAGTGAAAGCCTCCATTTAACCTTACATTTAATTACTACTCCTTCCAGCAACAACTTTGTTGCTAATAGGGGCTGTTATGCTGTTCACTAAGATAAGTAACAAGGATGGAGACATTGTTAAAATGCCTCTTGCTGATGACAAACAACACTGAGCTAACAGAAGATAGACACAAAAAGCTGTCTTCTGGTGATTTGGATTCAGAACTGGCTTACTCGTGGAAGGCAAGAGAGTTTGGGGCAGAGAAATGGCAGATGGAGTGCGCCACATGTGAGATGTTGCTCTTTGGGAGGTCAAATGTAAGGGGAAAGTATATAGTTAATGGCAAGGCCCTTAGCAGCATTGATGTACACGTCAATCTTTGGGTCCAGCTTCATAGCTCCCTGAAAGTAGATACAGTGATAAAGCAGGCATATGGGATGCTTGCCTTTGTTGGTTGAGGCATTTAATATAAGACTCAGGCTGCAGCTTTATAGGACTTTAGTTGGGCTGCATTTGGAGTACGTTTTCCAATTCCGCTCATCGCATTACACGATGTGAAGGCTTCGAAGAGGTTGCAAAAGACGCTTAGCAGAATGCAGCCAGGATTAGAAGGTATTAGCTAGAAGGAGAGGTTGGACAAACTTGGATTATTTTCTCAGGAGGTTTGTAGGTTGAGAGGAGACCAAATAGAAGTTTATAACATTTTGAGAGTCATAGATAGAGTAGACTGTCAGAACCTTTTTCCCCATGGTGGATATGGCACAGGCTAGAGGGCTTAGCTTTGAGATGAAAGGAGATGTGCAGGGCAATTTGTATTTACAAAGAGAGGTGGATACTTAAAATGCACGGCCAGGGTTGGTGATGGAGGTAGATTTGATAGCGGCAGGTATGAAGTTTTTGCAGAGGTGCATGGATATGCAGGCAATGGAGGGATATGGATCACATGCAGGCTGAGGTGATGGGTTTAACTTGGCATAATTATTGGCACAGACATTGTGGGCCGACGGGCCTGTTCCTGTGCTGTTCAGCTCTATGGTCGATGGCAAATATACACATGGGAAATGTACATTTGTGTCTAGTTGTATTTGAACATCTCTGGATATTTATTGTGCATCCCACCTGGAAGTCATAATGCCACATTCGGGCTATGGACTGCACAGAAACCATGTTGTAATATGAAACGCATGATTCAAGTTAAAGCTAAAACCCCGTTTATTTGGACACTCTCCTGTTTCTGATTTTTAAACATCCATTTGTTGACACTGAATGATTGGTGGGATTTAAAGGCTCTATTTGCAAAGGCTATTAGAACCTCAGTGATATCAAGTTAAAAATGTTGCATGTCCAACATGCTCCTCATTTAGCAAATTAAGATCCCTTTCACGTTCCTCTCCTATTTTGGCTAATTTGTTTTGTCTGATGCCCACAAATCTAAGTCACTTTAATGCATGTCGGATGCAAGGAAATTGTTGGGTATGAGAGGGGACAGTAAAGATCTTTGCTCAATGTACTACCCGAGTGGCGATCACACACTACAGGACATCATTCTGCCCATCTTGTCTGTGTCACATCAACTTTTCTTTTAAAGTTTCACCTCAGGGATGTCCAGTCTGATGAGAGATTTACTGCCCTTGCCCTGCTGGAGATTTCCTGAGGCATCTTAGGCTGGGCTAGTCATAAGTCATAAGGTTATAAGTGATAGGAGCAGAACTAGGCCATTCGGCCCATCAGCTACACCATTCAATCATGGCTGATTTATCTCTCCCTCTTCACCCCATTCTCCTGCCTTCTCCCCATAACCCTCATGCCCGTACTAATGAAGAATCTATCTATCTCTGCCTTAAAATTATCCATTGACTTGGCCTCCACAACTTTCTGTGGCAGAGAAAATTCCACAGATGATTCACCACCCTTTGACTGAAGAAATTCCTCCTCATCTTCCTAAAGGAACATCCTCTAATTCTGCAGCTGTGACCTCTGGTCCGAGAGTGTCCCACTAGTGGAAACATCCTCTCCACATCCACTCTATCCTAGTCTCTGGGATCTTCTGGTTTGTAGGGCTCGGTACCATTGAATAAACTGCAGATATGTCAGCTAAACGCTGTGGAGTGAATCTTGACCTTGCTTGATACTGTAACACAGGTGATAGCGAGGCTTTGTAGAATTATTCGTTACACAATAGACGTGGGATTGGCCTACTGTGCCCACACCCGTTAAATTACAATCATCCATCTAATCCGTCATTGCAGCCCTTGGTCCATGTCCTCCTAGAGTCATGGCTTTTCATGTCCAAGTGTTTCTTCATTGTGATCGCCCCCTATCCACATTTGTGAACCCATTGCCATTAACGAAGATCATTTTATTGCCAACTTTGCACCATCACACCAAGACAGAACAAGAACATGTTTTGCTAGCTAGTGCGATCAAATTGCACAATAAGATAAATCATATTGCAATCCATCAGCACATCACAAACCATTTCAGTCATTATCAACTCAAGATTTCAAAATACAATGAACTACAAGGTCACAATTGTTTCATAAAAGCTAATTTTAAAATTGGTTTGATTATTGTTTGGGTGTTATCACAGCACCCTGCAACAAACAACATTTGGATGGGAAGAGGAACCAGCCAGTAAGTGTTGAATTCTTTCTATTCATAGGCCATGTTTTGCAATGTCAATGAGAGGTGAGACGTGTGGAAAACTAGCGAGTGGTAGCAGACCACACATGGGCTGCAGCACAGAGCCTCGCCCAACAGTGCAGGCCTTCCACAGTTCTTATTAACCAACATGGTGGGTCGGGTCATTGGTTGAGGAGAGAGAGGGGCAAAATATTGGCATTTTCAATTTAACTCCTTGGTTCACTTGCTTTCAGAATGACACTTTTTTTTACCCAGTTTACCACGGCAAATCTTTTTTAATCCAAAAACCCGCTCAAAGAGGACAAAACAAAGTGAATCGCAAACTCATCAGGTCTTACAAGTCTCGGTTAGGCGTCTTCATTAAAAACTGCTTGAACATAAATAGCACATTCTACTCTTTTATGTTCTTTATCTCAAAGTAAATATGTATCAAAATTTCAACAGAACACCAGCCTCGTCTATGAGCGCAGACTCACCTTTCTGGACGTGTTGCTGGGAGGCAGAGCAGACTGTTGCACTGCAGCCTCAGCTTGAGAGGTACTGACCTACTCTCTCTCTGCGTGTCATGTAGTTTTACTGCAGTTTGCTCCTGTATCTGTGCAGTGCAAGATGCCCAAAGGCCTGCGTGTTGCTCAAGCCCTCTAGTGGTGAGACTCCCGAGTGGCAACATCAGGCAAAGCAAGAATCCCTGAGGCAACCAGTTGCTAGTTTTATGATCTGTAATTACAAATATTGAAACTAGAGTGTTCAGCTTTGGAAAAATATAAGAGGTGACCACATTGTATTAACCATCATAGAAGCAAACAGAAACAGGCCCTTCAGCCCACCATGTTCATGACGACTTGCAGGTGTGTGTAGGAAGGAACTGCAGATGCTGGTTTACACCGAATGCTGGAGTAACTCAACGGGACAGGCAGCATCTCTGGATAGAAGGAATGGGTGACATTTCGGGTTGAGACCGTTCAGACACAACTAGCAAGTATCTATCATTACTAATCCCATTTATCAGCATATGGTTTGCAGCCTTCCACACCTTGGTGGCTCAAGTGCTCAGCGAGATGTGCGAGGCTAATTGTTTCTTCCACTCACTCAGGCAGAACCTTCCAACTTACAACCACCTTCTTGGAGAAAAGAAATGAGAGATCCAGTTTTAACTCCCGCCATGGCAACCGTGTGATTTGAATTCAGTTCATAATCTGTAATTTGCTAACAAAATAGGTGGCCATTAATCATGTTAAGCATGAAAATACCCACATTATTCTAAAACCCATTTGGCTTCCTTTAGGAATATCTGCTATCTCTTCCCAGTCTTGACTCTGGACCCTCACCAAAGTGGTTGACAGTAATGTCCTTTGAAATGGCCCAACAAGCCAGTCATATCTTTAGATAATAAATGTTGGATTTGCATGCAATGATTTTAACCTGCAAATATCTATATGACTAAAAGTCTCATCTTGACAACTTCCTGTCTATGCTGTGAATTGATTTTAGAAAAAAACGCTACCCTATATCGCTATGATTTTTGGCCATCTTACTCACAGTCCTCCTTCGCTGCAGCAGCCCAAGGATTTTTCCGATCGCTAAAAAATTAAAAAGTTATGAATCTTTACAAAATCATGAGATCAGCTGATTGGTCCTCTCTACTGTCAATCACAATGATGAAGGTAACGCCCCTTGCGGGGGGGGGGGGGGGGGGGAGGCAGGACTATAAAACCCCGGATGCCTGGATGTGAGTCAGTCATTCTGGAAGATCGTGAGGGAGAAGCCACAACTTTGATTCTGCTGTGAGTCTATTGAACTGTGAGTGTATGGCACTGTGAGTCTACTATGTGCTTGCAATAAATGATTTGTTACCCTGCAATGTGGTTGCAATAAATGATGATCGGTTAACCCTTAATGTGCTTGCAATAAATGCTTTGTTACCCTGCAATATGGTTGCAATAAATGATGATTGGTTAGCCATTAAGGTCTTTGCAATAAATGGTTTCTCACCCCACACTGTGTTTGCAAGGAATAAATGGTCTGTTAGCCCCCACTGTGTTTAATCCAAAGGTCCCACTCATTCTGTAAATTAAGCTGAGTGGACAGGTTGCGCAGGTTGCCTAAGTTGTGCTAAGTGCAGAGGTCACACTGATTGTGCAACTTCCGTTAAATGCAGAGGTCACACTGATTGCGGAAGGTGCCGCTGACTAGGGAAGCCCCACAGTGGGGAGGCCGCGTTCAGCTATGTGAGTAGATTCAAGAAAGTTTCACTGTCATATATATGGTGTGCGAGTCTGTGTGTGTGGCCGGAGGGTGGAGGGTGTGTGGATTGACTTGGCCTGACTTGAAATGGATTGACTTGACTTGGAAGCTGTGAAGCTGGGACCCAACGGGTCCCATTTAGTCTACTACATTATAAACCTAAATAGAATGCAGAATTCTCAAGGGATGTGGGAGATGCTAAACTGATTTATTCACACGGTGAGCCCTGGACCCTCAACAAGGCGATCCCCGGTAAGGCATCGCCCCGCTCCGCGATGGTAATTCAGTGCTGCGCCACCGCTGAAGCGCTGGCCGGTCTCTGGCAAGAAAGGCCGCGCCAATCCAGATGGTAAGCCGCGAGGGAAGGGGGGGCAAAGATGCGACTCGGAGAAAAGACGCATCCTTGACCAGGAAGTGACTGGGGAACGGTTTCCTCTTCCCCCCCCCCCCCCCACCCCCACCTCTCCCACGTTAAAAAAGTCTAAGAAACCTCCAGGAACAGGGGAAAGTCAGAGAGAGAGAGAGAGAGTGAGTGAGAGAGAGAGAGAGAGGAGAGAAAAAGGAAAGCGAGGATAGAAAGAACAATTAAAATAAAGGGAAGGCTTTTTAAGACTGAGGTGAGAAAAAAACTTTTTCACCCAGAGAGTTGTGGAATTCCCTGCCACAGAGGGCAGTGGAGGCCAAGTCACTGGATGGGTTTAAGCGAGAGTTAGATACAGCTCTTGGGGCTAGTGGAGTCAAGGGATATGGGGAGAAGGCAGGCACGGGTTATTGATTGGGGACGATCAGCCGACTGCCGTATCAGGTCACCGACAAAGTGATGCGGTGTGATGACGTATTGATGTGTGGTGTATCCTCAAGTGGCGCAACATTTTGTTTGTCGCTGCTGGGTATTGAAATGTTCGAAATCATTCAGCGACCTGATACGCCAGGTGGGACAGGCCCTTACGGGTATCAAAAGTGACTTGGAAAAGGCAGGAGAATGGGTTTGAGAGGGAATAATAGATCAGCCATGATCGAATGGCAGAGCAGATTGATGGGCCGAACGGCCTAATTCTGTGTCTCTCTCTGTCTCTCTCTGTCTGTCTCTCTCTGCCTCTCTCCCTCTCCCATGTCTCTCTCCCTCTCTCTTTCCTAAATCTCCTTTTTCTCTCCCCCTCTTTTCTCCTTTGTGTCTACATTGATAATGTTCCCCACAGTGCCCTCCACAGGAATAGTAGGTACTGCAAGTGCTTAGAATGGGGCAGAAGTGTGCCTTTAGCTTTCGGAAATGAATAGACATCAATGTATAAACTGCCGCTATGATCCCTTTCTAAACAAAATAGATTGCAATCCATGATAACTCGTTTCATGTGAGTGATTACCTACTGCCTGATTAACATTAATAACCAAAGATGAATTTCTATTCCAACAAGTATTCTATAAAACCAAACCTTACACTGCAGACACACATGGTGGTGGATATAAAATGTAGCCCCTTTTTCAAGACACAGAATGCCTTCTGATTCTGAATTAAACAATCCTACCTGCTCATTCTACCTTCTAAATCATAGATATTGACAACATTGAACAGTACAGCTCAGGAACAGGCCCTGTGCCCCACAATGCCAATTAAATTAGTCTCCTCTGCCTGTAAGTGATCCATATCCCCCCATTTCCTGTATATATTTGTTCTTATGCAAGCCACCAGCGTATCCATCACCAGTCCTGACAGCGCATTGTAGGTATCCCCAACCTTCTGTGTAAAACACCTGCCCTGCACAGCTATATAATTAACAGTCTCATCTTGTTGGGGGGAGGCAGGACTATAAAATCCCAGATGCCTGGACATGACTCAGTCACTCTGCAAGATTGCGAGGGAGAGGCCATGACTCTCATTCTAAGCAGTGAATCAACTGAACTGTGTGTCTGTAATGTACTTAATTTGTTAGTAAATTATTTGTTAGCCCTTAATGAAAATGAAATGAGTTGTTTGGCCTGCCCTGTGCTTAAAACGGCAATGGCAGTGCAAATGAAATGAAAATACAATCAGCTGTTTGGCTTGGCCTGCCCTGTGCCTGAAACTGCAATGGCAATGGAAGTGAAATCAAAATGCAATCAGCTGTTTGGCCTGCCCTGTGCTTGAAACTGCAATGGCAATGAAAGTGAAAGGAAAATGTAATCAGCTGTTTGGCTTGGTCTGCCCTGTGCTTGAAACTGCAATGGCAATGGAAGTGAAATGAAAATGTAATCAGCTGTTTGGCTTGGCCTGCCCTGTGCTTGAAACTGCAATGGCAATGGAAGTGAAATGAAAATACAATAAGCTGTTCAGCCTGCCCTGTGCTTGAAACTGCAATGACAATGGAAGTGAAATGAAAATGCAATCAGCTGTTTGGCTTGGTCTGCCCTGTGCTTGAAACTGAAATGGCAATGGAAGTGAAATGAAAATGCAATCAGCTGTTTGGCTTGGCATGCCCTGTGCTTGAAACTGCAATGGCAATGTAAGTGAAATGAAAATGTAATAAGCTGTTGGGCCTGCCTTGTGCATGAAACTGCAATGGCAATGGAAGTGAAATTAAAATGTAATGAGCTGTTCGGCCTGCCCTGTGCTTGAAATTGCAATGGCAATGGAAGTGAAATGAAAATGCAATGAACTGTTTGGACTGCCCTGTGCTTGAAATTGAAATGGAAATGAAATGAAATTAGTTGTTTGACCTGCCTAAAACCATTAATATCAGCCCACAAGGCCCCTATTAGCTGAGAAACCAGATCCTTTTGCCCAAAATGCCCATATTAGCCCAGGAGGAGCATTTTGGCCCAAAGGTCCTGTGCCAGGCCAGGAAAAGTCCAGGAAAATGGCATTTAACTGAGATTTCACTTAGATATATTTCTTAAAAGAACCCCTTCGGCCCATCAGGCCTGTACTAACCCAGGAAGCATCCCTTCGGCCCATCAGTAAGTATTCCCCTTGCAAGTATTAAACCTCTCCCCAGTATTTTTCTCCCTCCTTCATTTGCTCCCTGTGTGATCCAGGCCAGGATAGACTTTCCTCCTTCATTGCTGTGATCTGCAGAAAAAGATGAAA
This sequence comes from Raja brachyura, assembly GCA_963514005.1. Next base: position 65,430,492 of record OY740793.1, on the reverse strand, counting down.
AATGTCTAAAATTGATTCTCCACCCTCTCCCCCTTCTCTCTCTCTCTCTCTCTCTCTCTCACACAGAGTCTCTCACCTGTTTTGGGCAGCATTTCTGGCAGTTTCAGAGCTGCCAGCCCACCAGGCCTGAGTGACTGAGCTGCCAGCCCACCAGGCCTGAGTGACTGAGCTGCCAGCCCACCAGGCCTGAGTGACTGAGCTGCCAGCCCACCAGGCCTGAGTGACTGAGCTGCCAGCCCACCAGGCCTGAGTGACTGAGCTGCCAGCCCACCAGGCCTGAGTGACTGAGCTGCCAGCCCACCAGGCCTGAGTGACTGAGCTGCCAGCCCACCAGGCCTGAGTGACTGAGCTGCCAGCCCACCAGGCCTGAGTGACTGAGCTGCCAGCCCAAGAGTCCATTCGGCCCACAATGTCCATACCAGCCCTCTGGGAACCAGTCCCTTCGGCCCACAACACCCATACTAGCGCTCCAGAATGCCACCCTCCCCCCCCCACTGGCCACTAATATTGGAATTGGTGGAGAGGTGGAATGTTGCTTTGGGGGACCAGCCCTCCAGTGTGAACTGGATTAGTCTAGTCTCTGCCCCTCTGCACCTTAAAGCAATACACTCCAGTCTTTGACATTTGCAGTCTGGCAAAATGTTCTGACTGGCCACCCTCTTATAATTTTTTTAAAACCTTAACCTCTGATGTACCAGAGAAAACAATCCAAGTTTGTTTAACCTCTCCGTGCAGCTAATACCGCTCTCTCCAGGCAGTATTTGGTAAACCTCCAATGCACAAATATATGAAAACGTCTTACACAAGTCAAACCACACAGTATCCAATTGTGTTTAGTAATGGGCCTGTCCCACTTACGCAACTTTTTCGGCAACTGCTGGCACCCGTCAACGGTCGCCGAAATTTATCAACATGTTGAAAATTCAGCGGCAGCGAGAAAGACACTACGACTCTTTAGGCGACTGAGAATACTACTCATGATCATACAGGCGACATGTTGCGGGGTGAAGCCTGTATGGTCGTGAGTAGTCGCTCAAAGAGTCGTACCTTGTTCTGGTCGCCGCTGGATTTACAACATGTTAGAAATTTTCGACGACCCGCAATGACCTATGACGGGTGCCGGCAATCGCCGAAAAAGTTGCCTAAGTGGGACAGGCCCATTATGAAAAGCAGTACCAAACACAATAAGAATCAAACTAGCAAAAATAATCTCACTGTTAGCTAGAGAAACACAACCATGGTGTAGACCATAATGCTATCTGTAACTAGCCTGGACAAGACGATGATAATTTGAGTATTGAGTACACGGGCACTCGCATTGTAAACATACATAAAATAATCAGAGGACATATTGCTGAGCCCAAGCATTAGGCAAAGAATAGACATCTTTTCACTCAGACCATTTAGCAGCATCCAGCAGCATAGAAATAATAATCAAATTACCACTGTATGTGCCCATCCAACCTGCTACTATTCTCCATTAATGTGTGTTTAACTATTACACGAGTAATGAACCAAAAATAAGGTATGACAGGTAAAATAGGCACCTCTGCAGCTTAATAAAATATTTTCATGCTTCAGTGGGAAATAGACTTAGATCTGATGCAGCAGGTCACAATCCAAAATGCTGAATCCATAATGAAGCCTTAAAATGTTCAGAAACATTTTAATTGTACATTGAAGTGAAAAGTTCAAGATATTCAGCAAAACATACGAACAATACATCATTTTAAAGCCCAAGCCCAATGAAATATAACAGCCATTAAAACAGTTCAGCATCAATAAGTAAACTGTATGTATCACCTAGAAATGCGCTTCCACAAGTGAAACAGGCAAAGAAATGTAACAGGCAAGAAAGTATATTCAATGTGCATTCTTTCCACTAACATTTGGAAGACAAAGCCCTCCCAAGAATATCAAACAAAGATTAACGGAGTCACCCAAAATTAATTATTAACATTTAAATGTTTACCCATTTAAATAAACTATAAAAATCAACATCAAATGCAATGAAAGACATTTTGGGACATGCTTCACTCTCTTCAGAAAACTTGGTTGATGCATGTGTGGAAATCAGAATGCATTTATTCACTAGGAGCAATGCTTCTTCTAAATACTGCACCATCTGCCCCACCTCCTCAAGAGATACAAAGCCCATCTCTAAAGCACAGATTACAAGCTATTCCATACACTCTTGAAAGTACATGTGCAGGACCTTTACTCTGACAACAACATTAAGAGATTCTCCAGCGCAGCAATGCAATCAAAAATACATCAGACCACAGTCGAGTTCAGACAAGTAGTTATCATTCTCAGCTACTCTCTTCTCCACATCTCCTCTATCAGAAGACAAGACAAAGGGTCTGGATTAAATGGGTGTTCCCCAGTTGTCGTTCCCTTTGATACATTCCATGGGATAATGACCAAACTCTGATGGAACAGTAAAACATAGAATGGAAAAATTATCTGAAAAATGATTTGAATGCAAAAGTTTAAAATGTTTCCTGAAACACTCTTAAATACAGGCTTGCACAAGTCTGCTTGTTTGTTCCTGACCAAATCTTCCAGTCAGTCACAAGAGATTTCTTCCTGTCAATGTCACACAGTAATTGACTGCAGTACAAATAACTATCACACCAGAGCTCCTCTGCCTGCAGGACCAGACCACACAAGACCAGTGATAGGCACAAAAAGCAAGAGTAACTCAGCAGGTCAGACAACATCTTTGGAGAAAAGGAATGGGTGACGTTTCAGGTCGAGACCTTTCTTCAGACTGAGAATTGGGGAAAGCGAAATGAGAGATAAAAATGGAGATATAGAACAAATGAATGAAAGATGATGAAAAATAAATGATGATAAAGGAAACAGGCTGTGGGATAGGTGAGAACCACTTACAGACAACGAGGGCACAGCCTCAGATAAAAGGACTGCCTTTAGAAAGCAGATGAGGAGGAATTTCTTTAGACAGAATCCACAAGACGACTTTGAAACTGGTACGACGACTAGGGTGGGTGAGGGATGGAGAGAGAAGGGATGCAAGGGTTACTTGACGTTAGAGAAGTCAATATTCACGCCAGACCAGTCATCATTTGGTATTGTTCAGAAATCGTGGTATATCAATCTTTTTCAAGTTAATGCAATTGTGTTGTGCTAAATCTTCATATTCATAACATGCATATTAAAACAGTAAGCATAATAACCAAAGTTACGGCTATTATATTTTGCAGGTGTTTGTATCAATCAGCTTTCTCCAGTAAGAGTTAAAAGCCAGGACAGCGAGTAAAAATACTCTCACTTTAAACGCTCTGCGGCCTTGATTTGCTACATAGTTTGTTGTAGCCGTCTAGAAACTGATGAGAAGTTAAATAATTAAGATAAGATTACACAAACTAATGGAGTGTTATCCTATCCCAATTACGATTCCAAACCTCACACCTTGTCACCTTTCCATTTTCAAAAGGCTTGTGAATTTCAAAGAGCCCTGAATGTAAGCACACTGATCCCAGGCTGTCCCTGTCCCAAGCAAACTCCAAGTTAACACTGACACTCACAAAGTGCATGGCTCCACTCACCACCTGAATGTACGCAACAGTTTGTGCAAACTCCAGCAAGAGTCAATTTACTGCTTTTTGCTGTTTTTCATCAATCCAGAATGTTCTACTCCCACTGATGGTATAGGGGTTTGTTCAGTAGGCTAACGGTCAATGCAAATTCAGGAATATTATCACAAGAATATAAGGAAATAAGAGCAGAGGTAGGGCACCTGGCACCTGAAGGCTGTCGCATCCGATCTGTCCCAAGCTTCGAGTCTTCTTCTTTCCCATTTCCCCATTGCACTTAATTCCCTGATCTTTCAAAATGTATTGAGGTCCTCTGTAAACCCCCACACAATGAGCTAGCCTTCACTAGCAGAGATGCACCTGCCTTCGTTAGGAACTCTGTCTAGGACCAGAGGTCATAGCCTCAGAATTAAAGGGCGCTCTTATAGAAAGGAGGTGAGGAGGAACTTGTTTAGTCAGAAGGTAGTTAATCTGTGGAACTCATTGCCACATAGGGCTGTGGAGGCCAAATCAGTAGACGTTTTTAAGGCAGAGATAGACAAATTCTTTATGAGAATGGGTGTCAGGAGTTATGGGAAGAAGGCAGGAAAATGGGATTAGGAGGCAGAGATCAGCCATGATTGAATGGTGGAGTAGACTCGATGGGCTGAATGGCCTAATTCTATAACTTGTGAACATTTAAAATACAACAGATGTTTAACCTACTAAAGTACAAGAATTTGGCATTGGCATTTGGTGGGTTCATGAGTTCATAAATTCATAAGTTCTCAGAGTAGAATTAGGCCATTAAGCCCATCAAGAGTACTCTGCCATTCAATCCTGGCTGCCCTATCTTTCCCTCTCAGCCCCACTCTCCTGCCTTCTCAGCCATAACCCCTGACAGCCATACTAATGAAGAATCTGTTAATCTTCGCCTTAACAATATCTTTGCCCTCCATAGTTGTCCGTGGCAATAAATTCCACAAATTCAATAAACTCTGTCTAAAGAACTTCCTCCTCGTCTCCTTTCTCAGAGGCTTTTATTCTGAGGCTGTGCTCTCTGGTCCTAGTCTGTTCCACTAGTGGGCCTGTAATTACCAAAATATGGAAAGTTGATGAAAAATTACTGGATAACCTAAGAGGCTGGAAAAGCAAATGTTGAACAAATGATCAAAATCAGAATTAGAATGAGTAAATAAATCATATTAATTGTTAGATTATTGGAAAGTTTTGAGTTATGCTAATGGAGGCTTCAGTGCTTTCAACAAGTGCAATGATCGCCTGTATACCAAGTGAGCCTGGCCTGATAAGGTTTTAATTGACTGTATTTTGATCATTGCAAGAGCCAGTAATGATATTTCAAGATGAATGAAGGAAAGCTACATGCTCATGTGTAATATTTTCTTTCTCAATTTGAAGAGTCTTCAAATAGACCAGCCCCAATCAGAAGGTTAGTGTCAAAGTAATTTGCAGCAAAAGGTGTAAATCTGAATTGAAAACAGCAAATGCTAAAACCCTCAACATGGATAGACCTCGTCTACTGATGAACAAACAGAGCTAATACTTGGAAGAGCTAATATGCACAAGCCACACATTTGTTAAGTTTAATTTTGAGATATACAGTAGCATGGAAACAGGCACCGAGTCTATGCCAACCATCAATCATCTTTCACACTAGTTAGAGAGTCATAGAACCCACAAACCTGCACATCTTTGGGTTGTGAGTGGAAACCTGAGCACCAGGAGGAAACCCACGCTGTCACAGGCAAACTTCACACAAGTCAGGCATCCGGTCAGGATTGAAGTGGGGTGTCTGACGCTGTGAGGCAGCAGCTCTACCAGGTGCGCTATTGTGACACATGGAGAGGTTTCTCTGTTTCTCCCTCAACTGCCGATTCTGAAGATTTCCAGCAATTACTGTTTTTATTTTGTAAGATCAGTATCTGCAAGCCTTGTCAATCATTCTCTGTTTTCATTCAAAGTTTAAATTAAATTGATTTAAATTCCAAGCCATTCATTTCCAAGACTGACATTTATTTAACCACCATCTGTAATAATGTACAGAAGTGTACACATTATTATTTGAAAATAAGAAATAACGAGAGTAACTTTGACTGTTATCTATAATATATATTCCCATCGAGTTTTGCAGAAAAACGTACAGATTTGGATTGGATAACACTCATTTCTTTTATTTTCAGTTCTCGCTGCATCTAGGAAAGCAAGACTTTGTTGACCATGTGGACCCAGTTGGTGAGTACATTAAGGGCCAGAATTTACAAGTTTACAATGTGTGTATGTGAACATGTGTGTGCAATGTCCACGTGTGCGAATGCATGAATGCTTGTGCATGCTTACCAGTCTATGTGTGTATGAGAGTATGAGTGTGAGTATATGAGTGTATGTGTGTGTGCAGATGTACATGCTTGCATGTGTGTATGTGCATGTGTGCAAATGTGCATGTGTGCAAGTGTGTATGTGCATGTGCAAGTGTGTATGTGCATATGCATATGTGCAAATGTGTATGTGCACGTGCGTGCATTGCAGCCTCCCATATAATATCAACAGAAATAGTAAGTAACATTTAGAAACCCTCATCAACTAGATATCTGACCCTGTGAATTCAATAGGGACTAGATCTTCAATGTCTATCTTTGTGTCCATTTAGAACTTCAATAGTTCACTAAATAAATGCTCCAACCCTCAATTTCAGCTGTGACGGAGAAGCAGAAACCCTGGATATTGCTGGATGAAAGATGAAAATCTTCAAAGGCAATAGGTGATGTTTCAGGTCGAGACCCTTCCTCATTCTTGCCGCCACCTTGTCTCATTAAGGTGTGCTGTGAGTTAGACAGTCACTGGGCTTTTAGTTCAGAGACCAGAACTAATAAATCCCAGCATGACAACTGGACAGTTTTAGTTCAGTGAAGTAATTTAGAGGCAACAAGTTAGTTTGAAAGGGAGGGATGTTGAGATTAACGTGTATTATAGACAATAGACACTAGGTGCAGGAGTAGGCCATTCGGCCCTTCGAGCCAGCACCGCCATTCAATGTGATCATGGCTGATCATCCCCAATCAGTACCCCGTTCTTGCCTTCTCCCCATATCCCCTGACTCCGCTATCTTTAAGAGCCGTATCTAGCTCTCTCTTGAAAGTATCCAGAGAACCGGCCTTCACTGCCCGAGGCAGAGAATTCCACAGACTCACAACTCTCTGTGAGAAAAAGTGTTTCCTCATTTCTGTTCTAAATGGTTTACCCCTTATTCTTAAACTATGGCCCCTGGTTCTGGACTACCCCAACATCGGGAACATGTTGCCTGTCTCTAGCATGTCCAAACAACTTAACAATCTTATATGTTTCCATAAGATCCACTCTCATCTTTCTAAGCTCCAGAGTGTACAAGCCCAGCGGCTCCATTCTCTCAGCATATGACAGTCCCGTCATCCCGGGAATTAACCTTGTAAACCTAGGCTGCACTCCCTCAATAGCAAGAATGTCCTTCCTCAAATTAGGGGACCAAAACTGCACACAATACTCCTCACAGTTCACATTGCCACCCAACTTTGTGTTATCTGCAAATTTGCTAATGTTACTTTGAATCCCTTCATCCAAAACATTGATGTATATTGTAAATAGCTGCTGTCCCAGCATCGAGCCTTGCGGTACCCCACTAGTCACTGCCTGCCATTCTGAAAGGGACCGTTGATCCCTACTCTTTGTTTCCTGTCTGCCAACCAATTTTCTATCCATGTCAGCATTCTACCCCCAATACCATGTGCTCTAATTTTGCCCACTAATCTCCTATGTGGGACCTTATCAAATGTTTTCTGAAAGTCCATGTACACTACATCCACTGGCTCTCCCTTGTCTATTTTCCTAGTTACATCCTCAAATAATTCCAGAAGATTAGCCAAGCATGATTTCCCCTTCGTAAATCCATGCTGACTCGGACCAATCCTGTTACTGCTATCCAAATGTGCCGCTATCTCATCTTTTATGATTGACTCCAGCATCTTCCCCACCACTGATGTCAGGCTAACTGGTCTATAATTCCCTGTTTTCTCTCTCCCGCCTTTCTTAAAAAGTGGGATAACATTAGCTACCCTCCAATCCACAGGAACTGATCCTGAGTATACAGATCATTGGAAAATTATCACCAATGCATCCATCACTTCTAGAGCCACTTCCTTAAGTACGCTGGAATGCAGACCATCAGGCCCTGGGGATTTATCAGCCTTCGGTCCCATCAGTCTACCCAACACCATTTCCTGCCTAATGTGGATTTCCTTCAGTTCCTCCGTCACCCCAGATCCTCTGGCCACTACTATAACAGGAAGATTGTTTGTGTCCTCCTTAGTGAAGACGGATCCAAAGTAACTGTTCAACTCATCTGCCATTTCCTTGTTCCCCATAATAAATTCACCTTTTTCAGTCTTCAAGGGTCCAACTTTGGTCTTAAATATTTTTTTTCTCTTCACACACCTAAATAAGCTTTTACTATCCTCCTTTATATTCTTGGCTAGCTTACCTTCATACCTCATCTTTCCTGCCCGTATTGTCTCTTTGGTTATCTTCTGTTGCTCTTTAAACATTACCCAACCCTCTTGCTTGCCGCTCATCTTTGCTAATTGTACTTCTTCACTTTAATTGTTATACTGTCCCTGACGTCCCTTGTCAGCCACGGTCGTCCCTTTCTCCCCTTGGAATCTTTCTTCCTCCTAGAAATGAACTGATCCTGCACCTTCTGTATTATACCTAGAAATACCTGCCATTTTTGTTCCATTGTCATCCCTGCTAGTGTATCTTTCCAGTCAACTTTGGCCAGCTCCTCCCTCATGGCCCCATAGTCCCCTTTATTCAACTGCAACACTGACACCTCCGATCTACTCTTCTCCCTCTCCAATTGTAGATTAAACCTGACCATGTTATGGTCACTGCCTCCTAATGGCTCATTAACCTCGAGGTCCTTTATCAAATCCGGTTCATTACATAACACTAAATCCAGAATTGCCTTCTCCCTGGTAGGCTCCAATACAAGCTGTTCAAAGAATCCATCACAAAGGCACTTCACAAAGTCCCTTTCTTGGGGTCCAGTACCAACCTGTTTTTCCCAGTCTACCTGCATGTTGAAATCTCCCATAACAACCACAGCATTACTTTTACCACCTTCCAATTTTAACTCCTGATTCAACTTGCGCCCCATGTCCAGGCTACTGTTTGGGGGGGCTGTAGATTAGTCCCATTAGGGTATTTTTACCCTTACAATTCCTTTGTTCTATCCATACTGACTCCACATCTCCTGTTTCAATGTCACCCCCTGCAAGGGACTGAATTCCTCACCAACAGGGCAACCCCACCCCCTCTGCCCACCTGCCTGTCTTTTCAATAGGAGGTATACCCTTGAATATTCAGTTCCCAGCCCTGGCCCTCCTGCAGCCATGTCTCCGTAATTCCCACAACATAGAAACATAGAAAATAGGTGCAGGAGTAGGCCATTCGGCCCTTCGAGCCGGCACCGCCATTCAATATCATCATGGCTGATCATCCAACTCAGTATCGTGTACCTGCCTTCTCTCCATACCCCCTGATCCCATTAGCCACAAGGGCCACATCTAACTCCCTCTTAAATGTAGCCAATGAAGTGGCCTCAACTACCTTCTGTGGCAGAGAATTCCACAGATTCACCACTCTCTGTGTGAAAAATGTTTTTCTCATCTCGGTCCTAAAAGACTTCCCCCTTATCCTTAAAACATCATACTTGCCAGTTTCTAACTGAGCCTCAAGCTCGTCCACTTTATTTCTTATACTTCGCGCATTCATATACAGCACTTTGACCTCCGTATTCACGTCCCCCCTCGCACCGCTCGCAATTGGCCCTGACCAAACTCTTTTATCCCTTCTTGAACTTTCTTTCCCATTAATTCCTAGCAAACCTGCCTGCCAGAATGTCGGTTCCCCCTCCAGTGAAGGTGTAACCCGTCCCTTTTGTACAGGTCACCCCTACCCCAGAAGAGATCCCAGTGGTCGATAAATCTAAATCCTTGCTCCCTGCACCAGCCCCTCAGCCACACATTCAGATCCCCTATCTCCCTGTTCCTGTCCCCACTAGCACTATTCTGCTCAAGAGAGTATTGACCAAGCAAGAGAGACAAAATAGTGTTAGCCTGCATTCTATGTTTAGAAGAATCAGCGGTGATCTTATTGAAGCATCTATGATCCCAAAGGGGCCTGACTGAGTAGATGTTGGAATGTTTTCACTTGTGGGACAATCTCATACTCGGGGACGTAACTACCGGTCATGTTAAATTGTGGCGAATAGAGATTTCTTCTCACAGAGGAAGGTGATTCTCTGAAATCCTTGGCCCAGTGGGTGGAGGAAGCTGGATCATTAATAGTATTTACAATGGTTTATAAAGGCACTTTGTTTGTAACATCTACCGAGGTATAGTGAAATTCATTTTTGTATCCAGTTCAGTACATATATCTATATACATGCACTTAAATACATTTGAGATAAGCATCACAAATAGAGTATGTGTGTAGTAGTGGTACACTGTGACAATGTGCAGAGTCTCTAGAGAAAAGGAACAGATAACATGATAATAGACAATAGGTGCAGTAGGCCATTCGGCCCTTTGAGCCAGCACCGCCATTTAATGTGATCATGGCTGATCATCCCCAATCAGTACCCCGTTCTTGCCTTCTCCCTATATCCCCTGGTTCCGCTATCTTTAGCCCTATCAAGCTTTCTCTTGAAAGTATCCAGAGAACCAGCCTCCACCGCCCTCTGAGGCAGAGAATTCTAATTTCTCTTCTTCATTTCGGTTCTTCAAACTGAAGAAGGGTCTCGACCCGAAACGCCACCTTTTCCTTTTCTGCAGAGAAACGGTCTGATCTGCTGAGTTACTCCAGCTTTTTGTGTCTCTCTTCAGTTGAAGCCTTCAGTATTTGTAGTTCCTTCCTACACAGGATACCAAGTCGCCTGTTTGGTGCCACTTTCAAGTCCCAGTTTAAGTGCAGGATTCCTGATCTGACCATGAAGGCCTGTTGTCCTGGCGGTGTTTCTGCGATGGCCTGACCAAGCATAGCTGCCCTGGCTAAGCCACTGCTCCACCACTGTAGGCCTCGTCAGGTCCACACGCTCGCCCTCTTGGAGCGGGGCCTGGTCCAGCTGAGCCCAGGCTGTTGCAAGGCCTCCAGTGTTGATGTAGTGCATTCCCCCCCACAGCCGGTCTGTTTAACGGGCCTCTGTCTGACTTCTTCCACTCTGGGCGGGTGAGCTGGGCCCTCTGGGTGGATGCTCGGTCCTCTGTCCATTGGCAGCGAGCTGGGCCTGTTGGTGGCTCTGGCAGCAGCTTGCCAGGATACTCCTGCCGAGAGGTGGATAAATATTTGAGGAATAGAGGGGCATTGAGAAATAGCGCAAAAGAGTAGTTAAAGCCAAGATAGATCAGCCACGATCATATTAATAGGCTGGGCAGGCTTGGAATACCTGGTGGTCTATTCCTATTCCTATTTTCTTGTGTTCTAGTGCCTATTAAGCTTTCAAACCCATACTTGGTTTGTGATATTCTGATAAATGCTCAGTCAAGACTTTATTGGTGCTTATTTGGTCTGGTCGCACCTCTCTCCTCAAACACGGCAACGTGGTTGACTTTTACCCTCCACCTAAGTCGCTCAGTTCAAGCACAACTAATGGTGGGCAAGAAAAGCTGGCGTTACCATCTATGCTTCCGAACACATTTAAAATATGCCTTCCGCTTTCTGTGTTTCAGTATGAGGGATAAAGGGACTGTGGCACATTTATTTAAGAAACAATTGATCATAATTGGGCCTACCAGAACTCCAGGCAAATGAAAAATTGAATTCAGAAGCACATTTTTTTGGGTGAAGAGGACATGCTCTCACAGTTACATTTGTAGTTATATTGGCTTGTTTCTTGCAGATGGAATGTTGCTGATCGATCCAGAGCACTTAAAGGACAGAAAAGGGAAGGATGCTGAGCTGACAACTTGTCCCTTTCAGGCTTTGATAGTGGGACGAGGTTTGCTTTTCCACAGGGAACACGATACTGAAACACACGGGCCGACTCTGCTCTATCTGATGACCACTGACTATTGATGACACACTGATTCAATATGTTGAGCAACGGTTTCTCCAGGGTGCTTCCCATCACTCACCTCCAATTGTCCTGGATTTATTGGGATTATTGTGGTGTGGGCTGCGTGAGATGAGCCATTTTTTCCGCCAAAAGTGAAAAAAAAGCTGCACGTACTGGAAATCTGAAGTAAAAACAGGACAAAGTGGAAACACTCAGCAAGTTGGGCAGCATCTGTGGAAAGAAAAACAGAGCTAATGTAGAAACAAAGACCTGCTAATACACAAAAAGACACAACGTGCTGGAATAACTCAACAGGGCAGGCAGCATCTCTGGAGAACATGTAAGGCAATGTTTTGGCTCTCAGCCTGAAACATTACAATCAGTCTGAAGAAGGGTCTTGTCCTGAAACTTCATCCATCCATGTTCTCCAGAGATGCTGCCAGGGCTGCTGAGTTACTCCAGCACTTTGTATCCGACAGAGTTAACATTTCAGGTCTGATGAAGCGTCTGAAATATTAACTTTGTTTCTCTTTCCATAGATGCTGCCGACCTTGCTGAATGTTTCCAGCACTTTCTGTTTACACTCTGTAAATCAGTTCTCTTACACTCAGGGTAGTGTCCATTGGTACAGACACACCTGTATGGCATGTAATGTGGTGGTCAATTCAACACAATGTGAATTCTGGTGCAATAGTGGGTATCTCTGATTGAATGAGCAACTTAGACTCTGAAAGACTAGAGAAATGGAAGGAGCAGCTTTGATCCAAACTGGATGTCTTGCTCTCGCTCGGTGTTAACAGCAGTGAAACTTCTCACAGATTTCACCTTGCAACTCAAGTGCAAAACCGATTAGGAATGTTACTGTCATTGAGATTCCAGTGAGGGAATGTGCTGGCGTGTTACAGCAGTGAACAATATATCCAAAATATTAAACTATAAAAGGACTGGACAAGCTAGATGCAGGAAAAATGTTCCCAATGTTGGGCGAGTCCAGAACCAGGGGCCACAGTCTTAGAATAAAGGGGAGGCCATTTAAGACTGAGGTGAGAAAAAACTTTTTCACCCAGAGAGTTGTGAATTTGTGGAATTCCCTGCCACAGAGGGCAGTGAGAGAGTTAGACAGAGCTCTAGGGGCTAGTGGAATCAAGGGATATGGGGAGAAGGCAGGCGCGGGTTATTGATTGGGGATGATTAGCCATGATCACAATGAATGGCGGTGTTGGGTCAAAGGGCCGAATGGCCTCCTCCTGCACCTATTTTCTATGTTTCTATGATGCAGTTGTAGAACTGCTGCCTCACAGCGCCTGGGGTGCGGTCTGTATGGAGTTTGAACGTTCTGCCTCTGACCACGTGGGTTTGCACTGTTTGCCCGGGTCCACATACCACATGCCAAAGACGTGCAGGTTGGTTGGTTAATTGGCCTCTTGTAAATTGCCCTGATGTGTAGTTGGATAACTAGTATGAATGGGTGATCAATGCTTGGTGAGGACTCGGTGGGCCAAAGGGCCTGTTTCCACGCTGTATCTCTGAACTAAAACAGTAAATGGTACATGCCTTTTCAACCAACATCTTGCCTGTTTTATGCAGATCACCCTACTTCCACGCGTCAAAACATTAACTGGATGGTATGAATGTATTTAAAATGGAGATTGACAGGTTCTTGATTAGTAGGGGTGTCAGGGGTTATGGGGAGAAGGCAGGAGAATGGGGTTGAGAGAGAAAGATAGATCAGCCATGATTGAATGGTGGAGTAGCCTTGATGGGTCGAATGACCTAATTCTGCTCTGATGACTTATGAACTGACGAATGTGCTCTGCATTTGTCACTGTGAAGCCTCACAAACCATAGTTGCACACTTTTCGGTTTCAGACCCACAGCATTTCCAAAATCATTCCTTACTTTAAAATACTGCACAGGTGAAAATTATTGACCATGAACAACTTATAGACTTGTACTTTCAGGAACTTCAACATAAATCAGCTCCACGTTGTCTACATGTAGCTGTCCGCAAACATATGGGAAATATTACATTAAACGAAACAATATTTACATTTCTCATTTTCATATACACACATTCAAAGTAATGCTCCCTAAAAGACATTTCTTTTCCCTCAAGAAAAATAAAATCAATGGTGCTTTATTGTCACATGTCCCATGGTACAGTGAAATTATTGTAATACATAAACACAATTTTAGATTACGTACAGTGTACAGGAATAGTACACTGAGACAGTAGACAAGACCCACTAGATTTTGGCACTATTTTCAAGTTCAAGTTGTTATGAGTGAAGAGTTCTTAACCTGGCCATGAAGGCCCGTTGTCCTGGTGACATTGCAGGGTCGGCCTGGTCACTGCTGCTCCACCGCTCAGTGCCGCTGCAGACCACATTCGGTCCACACACTCGGCCTCCTGGAGCAGCTCCTGATCCAGCCAAGCCTCAGGCTGCTGCAGGGCCTCCAGCAGCTCACTCCACCAACATCTCAGCAAGCACATCTAATAAAGCAAGAATCATGTCTGGAATTGGAGCCCAGTCATGGATCAATATGGGGATGGGGATGGGAGGAGGGGGAAGGGGGGGGAGGTGGTTGTGTGGGAGGAGACGTGTGGGATATGGGGAGAGGTATGCAATGGCTTCAGACTCTCACACTGCCAGCTTTAGGCAAGTCTTCATGCTGCATAATAAAACTAGCAGCCAGTGAGAATTCACTAAGTCCAGAGTGGGCCATTGGGCCACTAAATACACTGGGCCATTAAACATTTTACATGAGGGCGTGATTTATTTTGTAAACTGCACAAGTTGTGCTGCCTCTATAACCTGAAATCTTTACCTCATGTCTGGAGCTGGAAAGAGTTAAGGCCCTGTCCCACTTACGTGTCCTTGGCATGCAAATTACGTGACCTCGTGGTCACGTTGAGGCGCACGGGCATCGTTTGGCTGCGCGGGGCCGGTTTTCTGAGAAGCGCAGAGGGGTATGTAGTTGTGTGCGACATCGTGCGGGGTTCCGAAATTTTTGTAGCAAACAAAATCTTCGCGTGCCAACCGCCTGTCACGTAACTGACGGCCAAAGTGGGACAGGCCCAAGACCCTGGCGCGCCGCAACGTCTCACCTCCAACAACAGCAGAAGCAGGCAAACGATCTCCGAGCTCGGCCTGGGGCTCACGGCCGTTGCGGATCCGGATCCACCCCCACTTCTACTCCCAGAGCGGGGCCAAGAAAATTGAAGATGGACACAAAATGCAGGAATAACTCAGCGGGACTGGCAGCATCTCTGGAGAGAAGGAATGGGTGATGTTTCGGGTCGAGACCCTTCTTTCAGACTGTATAAGAGTCTCGACCTGAAACATCACCCATTGCTTCTCTCCAGAGATGCTGCCGGTCCCGCTGAGTTACTCCTGCATTTTGTGTCCATCTTCAAATGATGTCACGTGCTCCGGATGGCTGTGCGGCCGAATGAAATCGCGCGCGACCTTCGCGGGACCGTCGCGCCTCAACGCGACCACGGCGTTGCGTAATTAGCGTGCCAAGCACCTTTAGACTGTGTGAGAAGGTGGAAGTGAGGCCACAGTAACAACCACTGTAACAGCCGCAGTGCCACCAATTGACAGCAGATAAAGTGAATGGTTATAAAAATGGGAACTTGCATTCCTTTTACAGAACTTTTCAGGAATTGAGACTCCAGAATGAATGGTTATTTATTTATGAGGCCAGTATTGTTACTTGGACAAAGTAACTTAGCGGATATAGGCAGAGCAATCTGTGACCATGATGACTTGGTGATACTGTAGTCCCTTCAATGGCAATCCAAGACTGTTTGAAAGTTTTAGGATAGTAGGAACAGGAAGAGGTCATCCATTTCCATGGGCTTGGTTTATCACTCAATTCAAAGCATGAGTTACTTTTCTCAGTAACACGATTGCCAATGTTTCAGAAACAGTTAAACAGGTACATGGATAGGACAGGTCTGGAGGGATATGGACCAAGCGCAGGCAGGTGGGACTAGTGTAGCTGGGACATGTTGGCCGGTGTGGACATGTTGGGCCAGAGGGCCTGATTCCATGCTGTGTCACTCTATGACTCTATGACTAAAAACTCCCATGTCTTTGGGATATGGAAAGAAACCAGAGAACTCAATGGACACCCTTGCAATGACAGGGAGAATGAGCAAGTAGCACATGAACAGCACCTGTGGTCAGGATGAAACTCTGATCTCCGGCGCTGTGAGGCAGCAACTCTACCAGCTATCCCACTGTGACACGCTACGTGAAAGTATGAAATGAACATGCTGTTCACATTTGGTATCACCATGAAATATTGTTAGTGTACTCGTTTACCAATCTCTCTCAACTCCCGTTGATGTGGATGTGAAACCCCTGTCTCACGGTGCGAGTCGACCCACGAGTGACCCCTTGTTTAAAACAAATTGAACTCGTGGTAATCACGTACAATTAACGTAGCGGTGGCGCTAACGGCAGATACCCGGGAAACTTGTTAACTATTGAAAATTTTTAAACGTGTTTAAGGATTTCCACGAGTCAAATTTACTCTTGAAGATAACATTTGAAACATTTAAACTCGTGTAAGAACGTAGTAGCCCGTGAGTTTACCGTAGTGACTCGTGAGTCTACCGTGGGCTCTCTTTAAACTCTGCGGGCAGGCAGTATCACTGGAGAGAAGGAATGGGTGACAGGATGACGTTTCCAAAATTCTGCTGCGTCTTTGTGTTACTCCAGCACCGTGTGTTCACTCTTTGTCAACCAGCATCTGCCCTTTCTTGTGTTTGACATTATTTGTATCCGTGGCAGTTGATTGTCACTCCCTTCAGTTTCCCAGGGGGTTGGGACGAGACTGGGGTTGGGAGTGAAAGGTGGGGGGAGGAGGGGGGGGGGGGTGGGGTGACTTAGTACAGGAGACAAGTGTACTGACTGTGTGAGCAGACACTTTGGTAGTGATTGCCCATGGGGTTCACTGTCGAGGACTTGATAATGCAGAGAGCATTATAAACAGTGGGGCGATTAACCCTGGAAAGGGGGAGACTTCTCTCTGAGTTGGACCCAGGAAACTGAAGCAGGAATTTTCTTGAGGTTATTAACGGCAGATAAATGGATGGGAAGGGTTTAGAGGGCTATGGGCCACATGCAGGCAAATAGGACTACCCCAAGACACCAACGTGGACGGCACGGCCAAGCTGGGCCGAAGGGCCTGTCTCCGTGTTGTACAGCACCGACTAAGGCCTATCCAGTGGGATTGACATGTGTTGTATATTTCCTTTCTAAAGATGCAGTGTATGTTGGTGACTATTGCACACTGCAGACCAGAAGCGCCTTCAATACCCAGAGAGAAGGGACGGGTGGGTTAGGTGAACAGGGGAGTGGGGTTGTTTGCAGTTGCAGAGGGAGGGAGCAAGGGCGGTCCAGTCCCAGTCTGAGCTCCTGTTGTACCGAGCGTGTGGGCGTGGACGGGTAGCTTGGTTGGCGGTGGTCCATCGTGTGCCCGCTGACTCCACCCCCCCCCGGTCCAGGGCCACACTGGGAGAGAGCCCCCCGAGCACCTGCCCCGGGGCGACTGGCACTGACGTGCTGGCGTCGCCGACGTGAAGACGGTGTGAAGCCCCCGCGCCCGGTGCAATGGGCGGGGAGCTGGAGAGGGGAGGGAAGGGGTCACACACATGGCCGGGAAGCAGAGGGGTGGGGGTGGGGGTGGGGGTGGGGGTGGTGACAGACACGGCCAACAATGAGATGGAGAAAAACAGAAACACCGACGTGCAAAGGAGACCTACAATATCGCAATATCGCATGATCTCTCTCGCGTTATGGCGGGTGATTGTCGCCTGCCCGCTGTTTCTGACGCTAAAGCCTTGGGATCGTTGCCCTTCGTGTTGGCGTGGAGGGGGAGGGGGGTATTGTGCTGTTTGATCTTCCCCTGCTATCCCAGGGACAGGGATACACAGTGGCTGTTGAGACTGGTGGGCAATCACTACCAAAGTGTCTGCCCACACAGTCAGTACACCTCTCCTACACTTGTCTCCCGTACTAAGTCACCCCCCTCCCTCCCCTCCCTCCCCTCCCCCCTCTTTCCCCTCCCCCTCCCTCCCCTCCCTTCCCTCCCCCCCGCCACTCCACCCCCCCCCCCCCACCTTTCCCTCCCAACTCCAGTCCCGTCCCGACCCCCTGCGAAACTTATGGGGGCGACAATCAACTGCCACAGATACAAATAATGTCTTACATGAGAAAGGGCAGATGCTGGTTGACAAAAAGTGAACACACGGTGCTGGAGTAACACAAAGACGCAGCAGAATTTTGGAAGTGTCATCTCGTCACCCAATCCTTCTCTCCAGAGATGCTGCCTGCCCGCTGAGTGACCATACTGAGGGAATTCCCACCTATATGATGCAGAGAGAAACGTGAGTTCTACATGGCTCTGCCTGACGTTTGAGAATGGATTCGGTGGCTTGTACCCACTCCCCCTCCCTGCTCACCCACCCACCCACCAAGCCAGCCAGCCGGACCCCTCCTCGTTACAGCAGCGGACACGACATTTCCAAGAGAGTGGGGCAGAGAGCTGGGGCAGCGCTGGGATGGGAGCTGGGCAGATGAGGCGCACCAAAGGAACAAACAAGTTGATGGCTGCAAGGGGCAGGCGGCAGTGGTCTTGTGCCCCAGCGAGGTAGACCGCTCTTCCCCCTGCTAATGCACACACAGAAAGAGAGAGATGAGAGCAGAGAATGATCCCAGCCTAGCTCTGGCACTGGATGGTGCGCATTTCCCCTTTGTAGGTCACATCAATAGACACAGCCGCGCCGAATTCTATCTTTAACTCAAAGCCACGGGATGGAGTTGTGTTCTTTAACACTGTTGCTTCGCCGCCACCTCCTCCTTGCTGCACAATGGCAGCGAGTGTGGGGCCGAGATCCTGCCTAGTTCTTTTAAGTTCTGAAATGGAATAACTTTAATTACTGAATCAGAATCTACTTACTGCATGAGATGCTGTCCAGCTCCTCTATTTGATACTTAAAACAGACCTTCATTCACGGTTGGCTCAAGAGTAACTCGGAAGAGGAACTTGGTAACTGGGGAGAGGAACTTGGTACATCGCAGAAATGAAAAGGAAACGGCAAACTTGGGCGTACACGTGGGAACTCGTTTAAACTCATGAACATCAACTTGGAATCTCATAGATAACCATGAGTGTGTTTTTTTCTTTCACTCGGGATCACTCCCCCCTCGCACCATGAGACAGGGCCATGAGGATTTGGACGTCATGGGCCTGAGTTTCCGGAAGGATATCTACACTGACGCCATCCAGATCTATTCACCACTTCCAGAAAACAAGAAGCAAGTGACTCCATTGCAGGAGAAACTGAATAAGAAACTGAAAGAGAACGGCTACCCTTTCTGCTTTGAGGTGGGCTCTTTAAGTACAAGTGGTTGGAATAGTTATTGAAACCCAGGTTAGGAAGCGCCTGAGGTCGGACAAGCTTTGCTCGTGGGAGTGCAAACATGGAGCAAGGTCACCACTATGATTGTTGGCTCATAGGATTGAGGGGTGGGGGGGGGGGACAATTGTGGGTCAGAATTCTGCTTCCCCTGACAAAACAGTGCTACAATCCTTTACCCTTTAGATCCAAAGATTCTCATCGCCTTTCATCTGTTCTATTGCTTATGGCCCAGGAAGATTTTTTCATTAAAACTTCATAGTGGCTGATCCAGAGAGAAGATTGGATGATGTCTCCCCTTTGATCTTTTACGAGTGAGCCTCATTCAGCCTTCGTCACTACATTCAGTATTTTGTCGCAGGCTCTGTATTCATTCTCCCCACATTACGTGTGACATTTATGTCTGTGACACGTAGGATAGGCCACATTTTGCATTTCTGTTTGCCCCATTAAAGGAAAGATATGCTTTGGAAAGAGCGCAGAGGTTTACCAGAATGCTGCCTGGATTAGAGGGTTTCAGCTACACAGGGAGTTTGGATAAAATTTGAGTGTTTTCTCTGGAATGTCGGAGGTTGAGGGGAGACTTGATGGAATGATGTAAAATCACGAGAGGCACAGATAGACAGTGAGAGTCATTTTCCCAGGGTGGAATATACAACACTAGGCATGTCAATAAGATGAGAAGGGGTAAGTTTAATGGAGATGTGCAGGGCAAGTGTTTTTACACAGTGACTGGTGGGGGCTTGGAACACATTGCCAGGGATGGTGGTGGAGGCAGATATGATAGTGGTGTTCAAGAGGCTTTTATTTAGGCAGATGGAAGTGCAAGGAATAGAGGGATATGGAACTTAGAGAAATGAGATCAGTTTAACTTTGCATCAAGTTCGGCATAAAATTTGTGGGCCGAAGGGCCCATTCCTGTGCTATCCTGCTCCACATTATGTAATCTGCTCAAATCTATTGAAGCACATAATTTATAACGGAGTAACTTACATCAGTTCAGTTTATTCTACACTCCTGTGTAGAATAAAGGAGAGATTGCTTGCCAGTTTTGTTCTTTTGGTGAAGGGCATTTTGATCTTTTTTGTGATGAAGACAAGCTTTGCTTCGTGAGTTTCTCCTTATGATGGGATATTGGTTTATTTTAAAGACTGAGACAGCACCTCATAAATCCACATCCACAACTACATACATGTAGATGCATGGGAATGCCACCAGCCGACGCTCCCTTCCCTGACACCTCGCATCCTGATTCTGAAGCATCTCCTCATTCCTTCTACACGGTGGGATGTCAATGCTGGATTTCCCTCCAATGTTTTAAGCAGATGCCTTCCACACTTTCTCAATGGCAATTATTTATTGGTAACAAATATGGCTTTCCTAGCAATGCCCATATGGAAACACTGAATGGATACCAATTGATTAGGTATGTTACAAAACTTACCTTTAGCGACGCTGCAGTTCTGCCACTGCCCGTGTGAGCGACTTTGGCGCCTTTGAGAGGGGGGCGGGTTTAAAATGTGATTTTTCTTCAGACTATTCAAATCTATTTTGAACAGGCTTTTTAGTTGCTGAAAAAAAATTGCTTCGACTGCCGTTTTATTGAGTTTATTAAAATGAGCGTTGGAAAAATTAAAAGCAAGAGTGAATTAAAAATCATCTTTTAATGCCGTCAACGCCGACAACGGGACGAATCTTACGTAGGGGACAAAAGAAGGTACACAGTTTATTTGTACATAAAAACGTGCTTCTTAGGAAGCTTTTAATCAAAATTTCATGTTGCGAAACGGTGCTTTATTCCCCATATGAACAGGCAGTATTTTTCCTGTCGATATGGGGGTTAAATTCAGCACAAACCACAACGTTCCAATCCATCACGTTCCACAAAATTTGCACTCGTAAGTTGATTTAAAAAGCCATTAATTTACGGGAATTAAACACTAAATTCCTTCAATTTGGCCTATAAATTCATGACGAGATTTAAAAATCATGTTATATTGTGAATTATTGTGTGAATGTTATTTGGACATTTAGGTTTTTTTTAAATGTTAACCTTTTCTTAAGAAATAGATAGATGTTTAGATCTAGTAATTGAATTTTGTAATTAGCTACAATTAGGTAACTAACTAATTATATGCTTTAATTTCAGGTCATCCAGGTAAGATTGTTTCATATTTGTTTCAGAATGCTTCAATCTATAATAACTGAAAATTTCATTCAGTTCTCTTAATTTTTAAGAAAGTTATGGGCTTTTGACTGTCCTCGATCACAGCTTTTGTGTTTAGTCAATGGAAAAGCAATAGGGAACAAGATGCTAATTTCTGAGTATGAAAATGGCCATACCTTTTTTAATACTGAAGATATGAAAGTGAATTAGGTGTCAAATTAAACTTCTTTTTATGCTTTATCTGATGGGATAAATTGCAGACTTGATTTTTTTAATCTCAAAATGTTGTAACATTGCTAAATTGATGTTGATTAAACTGACCTTTTATCACAACCAACTTATTTCCGAGGTTGCGTTATAACTTTCTTTCTCTTGAAGTTATTAATATCTTTACAGATGCCACCTAACCTAACCTGTTCAGTTGCCATACAACCAGGCCCAGAAGTCCATGGGAAGGTAAGTGAGCCTCTTGGCAATGAACAGATTGAATGGTGCAAATGCTTTTCCCACATTAACATGGGAAGGGGGTGAAGAATGTGACTAAACAGCAACTGCCACGTACAGAGCAGCACGGTGGCGCAGCGGGTGAATTGCTGCCTTACGGTGCCAGAAACCCGTGCTCGATCTTGACTATGGGTGCTGTCTGTATAGAGTTTGTACGTGACCTGCATGGCTTTTCTCCGGGTGCTCCAGTTTCCTCCCACACTCCAAAGACGTACAGGTTTGTAGGTTAATTGGCTTGGTAAAATTGTAAATTGTTCCTAGTGTGTGTAGGATAGTGCTAGTGTGTGGGGATTGCTGGCTGGTGCGGACTCGGTGGGCCGAAGGGCCTGTTTCTGCAAGTTATCTCTAAACTAAACCAAATCAAACTGCATCTCCTGCTCGATGCCAACACACGAGGCTCAGCCATGTGTATTTCTTTGGATCAATGCCAAACAGTGTATTGACCACAGTCTACAGTGACAAATTAACCCAGAGCCACACTATAGCTGTGTGATGGAAGATTACCTGTCTGTTGGATGGGTGAAAGTATATCAACTGAAAACTAGGGAAATCCAGCCTCTGGCACCAGGGAGAGTGGGAATCTTTCCTTCACTGAGCAGATCAGCAAAGAACAAGGGCACCACCAGCTGGTGGGAAACATCTGGAGAGAAGAACAGAGGTTCTTCAAACAAAGCGAGCCTTAAACATCAGCTGCTCTTGCTTCTTCTGTGCAGAAGTGTATCTGCCCCTTGACTTCAGTGACAGATTGATGGTAGCATTGAAGGCCTCTTGCCTTTACTATTAGACACTAGCCTGCACCGTGTGGTAGCGTGTGTGCATTGTTAAATCCTGTTGCCAAAATGCAAATATGGATAAACTCATTCTGCCCCCATTCCACAAAGTGCTGTTCACCAGGGAGGAAGTGGGCAGGGAGCATACGCAACACAGCGCACGATGACTCAAAGGCTCACACCGCAGGCGAGCAGCATCCTGAAGCAAGGCGCTGACATCAACAGCTTTTGACACAAATGTGTGCATCGGCCA